>JASPKZ010007159.1:555000-908718 GCA_030220185.1 Diploptera punctata
TCCGCTGATTTTTTGGAGTATATCTTCATCAGTTTATTTTAATAGCATGTATACTGGATTTCGTTGTGAAACAAAAAAAAAAATTGTAAGCGCTAGAGCGATTTTTAAATGTTCGTTTTAGGTGAACTAAATCCAATGATCCGATGTTGCTGCTTTACGAACTCGACCTTACTTCTGATATTAATTGCTATATGCCACGTTTGATTTCGATGAAACAAAACTTGTGGCCGCTAGAGCGTTAAAGGACATTATACAGGGTCATCGAAAAGGTTGCAGCAATTTTAAAGAATCATAGTTGGTAGACCAAGAATGAGGTGGGAGAATAACATTATCCATGATTTGAAGGAAGTAGTAGATTTTACAGAGGATGGTTGGAAAACATTATCTCAGGATAAGGATGCATGGAGAGCTTATGCCCGCGCGGCCATGAACCTACGGGTACGATAGAGCCAGTGAGTTAGTTAGTTAGCTTATAAGATACACTGTAAAAATTAATCAGTAAAAATTATTCAAATTTGTGTCAAATTATATAACTTGCAATAATAACTACAGTTATGCATAATTTATTTTCGTTGTAGTCCGACACATAGCCTATAAATAAGCTGACAAAAGTTTCAAACAATTTTGATAACGTTTCGGTACACATATTAAAACATAATAAAATTATGTTAAATTGATTCGAATAATTCCAACCATATGCATATTACACTTTTAAAATATTTTTATTGTATTTAATATCCATGTGGCTGAACATTCATATTTCGAAATTATAGCTATTAACATTTTATTTGACGTCCCCCACAATATTTATACAAAATTACGATCAGGTCAGTAGTCACAATACCACAAAAAGCAACCACCATTTATTATTCCACCCCCTGAATTTCCCGTTTGTACACTAAAAAGCTAAGGAAGGTAGAATAAAATCCAGCATTTTAACGCGTTTGGAAAAATGCGTCCTAACAATTCTCATTTCCAACCTCCTCTTTCGGTTTCAGATAACCCTGAAATTCCAGACAGTCCTTCAGTTTTAATTAAAGGATTTCAGAGTGAGGAGACCGAATTCGTATCTAAAACTCAGGTAACCAACATCGTAAAAAAAACTATTTTTTAACGTCATCAAAAAAGTTAGACACGCATTGCAATAAAAGGGAAAGAGAAAAAGTTGGTATTCCCTGTGTTTATGGTTAAAACCACGTTTTTGCAACTATGAAATAACCTGTGTGTGTGTCTTTTTTCTCTCTCGGATCGATGTGATATGCGCTTCTGTTTTCCAACTCCCCAACCTTAACATTCGACGTGCTTCCAACTCAAACATAACCCAAGTGACCAAACACCATCATCAAAACAATAGGTCGATATATCGACACACACAAACACTTCACTATAAAAGGCTGGGTCTAGTTAAACCATTCACTTTTTCCTTCGATAATTCTCTGAGGAAATTCTAACCTCTCCTTCTTTAAGATCCTACTAAATAAGTTACTCCCATTTTCAAATGTCTTACGCAATATTTAATTATACTTAACAAACAACATATTAGGTAACTCATATACGAAGTCGCAAGGCGTGAACAGAATAATACATTTTGATTAGAGATCATACACAGGTGTAGATTTTTTTGAGGGGACCGACTGCTGAAAATGTTTTAAAAATTGGCAAAAAATGCATTTTTTGTTTATTTGCTTTTTAATGACTCTGATTATTTAGGATCATTTTCATGTAAAAATTGTTATCGTAGGAGAACAATTGAGTCCATAACATAAGAGTTTAAATACCCTTGCACATATGGTCAGCATCTCCACATAAATTTTAATATGCGTTTTTTTCTGTTTCCATTTGTTTTACATTTTCCAAAACTTAAAATGCTCCTTACGATGCAATTCTTATGCTATCAAAGTGACATTTTGTGGTTAGACTCCCCAATATATGCTAATTGAAATTTGCTATGTAGTTGCTAGTCTAATACCCACGTGTTCTTTTAAATTGAAATGAAAAAAATAATGAGAATTATATTTTTTCTTTCAAAAAATTAAAGTAAGCAGTATCTTCCCTTTATGAATATTTTCTGGATAGCAAATGTGTTTAGTGGAATCAAAAAGACTCTGAATCTCAAATTTCATCAGATAATATTTAAAATGCATCGTAAGGAGCATTGTTTAGAAAATAGACTATTAAAATATAGTTATAAAAAATCATAATTCTGAAAATATTCTACTTATAAACACCAACCTTCACAGAAACGCTTCTATAAGCACATAATATATGTAATAACAATTTAAAAACAATCAGATGAAAACTAAAAAAGAATTGAAATTCACTAGTCGGTCCCCTTAAACTCTTGAAATATTCATCAGTACTGCCATCTGCATATCTGATCTAGAGTTTAGTATGACTATTTAACTCATGCCCCAAATGGGACTCAATGGCCAATCACGTTTCAATGATTTCTGTTTTACAACCAATCAGAGTCGTGTTTCACGAAATATTTATCAGTGTTATAATTACCATATTAAAGAATGCTCCTCCTTTTTAATATTCTGAACAGGTCTGACCATTATTTTGCAGTGACTGAGCCTATGAGAAATACGGCTACCAGATTCTATATATAGTACTTGAATGTCAACACATGCCGCATGCGGGAGTTAAAATAAAAACATTTGTACCACCAAAAAAAGAAACCACTGTTTGCACTTTCTTAAATGTATTTTTCCCCAGGTAACAATCCAGAAAAATATAATTGTCATATTTACATCATACGACATCAGAAATGAATTAATATACAGTTTGATGTGTTTATTTTTTTTCTCCACTAGAGAGCATTCTTACAATATTGCGTTCCTTTGGCAATAAATAGTATGATCTGGTTGCAGTGATAAACAAAAGAAGCAGATGAAGCGTACCTATCGCTTCTCATTTGTTTTCAAACATTGTCGTTTACATTAAATATATACATATTTTAAAATAACTATAGTTAAATAATGATTTGTGAGTAAACAGCTTAATTTTATTCGTTAAATAGTCCTAACAAATGCCACTCTTGATTTCCAAATTCTCTAGATAAATTCACGACTCAGGAAGTGAGTGGCACTTCCTGAGTCGTGAATTTATCTAGAGAATTTGGAAATCAAGAGTGGCATTTGTTAGGACTATTTAAGGAATAAAATTAAGCACTCGTGGCATTACTTATGATAACCACTTGAACATGCGGAACTATTATCAAGCTCCCGAATTTCAGGATGAACACCGGCAGGTCTCTGTGATTTATATAGGCCTAATAACTGATTAGCCCTATATGAATCTAAACAAATATTACATTTATAGAATAATGAAAACAGAAAAGGATGTAGTTCAACAATGGCAATGTAATTATATTAGATTTTCTTGCTCAGCGGTATGACATGTATTTGAAATTATTTTTTATTTCAATTTTAAATCTCATCCAAATCGCACCTAGGAACTTTGAAGGTCATAAACACACACACTCACTCACTAAATAACTAACTCAGTGGCACTATCGAAACCACAGGTTCATGGCCTTGCGGACATAAGCTCTCCACACATACCTATCCAGGAAAATCGTTTTCAATCATCCCCTGTATAATCCACTTCCCTCAAACCATGGTTAATGTTATTCTCCAACATCATTCTTAGCCTGCCTACTGGGCGTTTACCTCTGGACTTCCTATGAAGAATTTCCACGCCTCTCTTGAACATGGTGAACATAAGATAGGCCTAAATAGGAATTTGAAGTTCCAGAAATGAGAATTCTGAGATCTAACTGGATACACAAGATCGGATAACACAAAACGCAAGGTCATAAGGAGTACAATTAAAATTATAAATATTATTCAAGATATAACAGATTATACAAGGAGATGGAGAAGGAATGAACAATAATAATATGTATTTATTCTGGAAGAGTTAAGCCTATAAGGTTTTCTTTTCCAGTCAACCAGTAACAAATATACAAAGTATATACAATATACAAATGACTATAAATCTGTACATGGTACAGATTTATAGTCATTTGTATATTGTTGAGTGGAAAAGAAAAACCTTATGGGCTTAACTCTGCCAGAATAAATAAATAATATTATTGTTCATTCTTTCTACGTGTTCTCTCCATCTCCTTCTATATAGGGATGTTCGGGTAATATGAACTCTTCTGTTTGAGTGGACCCTGTTAATATCTTCTTTAATTGGTGCTGCTCTTGAACAGAATATATTTTAACTTCTTCCCCTCATCAACTTTGGCGGTTTCAAGGCCACATTATTTTATTCTTTGTGCGAAGAAGGGTTTATTTGTGATATTTATGAAAATGACCATTTTAAAAATTTTTTCAAGCTAAGAATCAATTCTTAATTTCTGCTATTTAATACTACAAATGGTGAAACAACTCCTAAATATATTGTATTATGTAGATGCTGTTTTAATATATTGGTTTGATATTATGGAACATAGTGGCTGTATAAAATAATTAAATATAATAAAGGAATTTGGTTAATGTGGACCCTCCACGAGGACCTCGGTCCACTTTACACGAATACGTGTATTTTATCAATGAGGATGCTAGCTGTAAAAACCATTCACTTAATTAATTGTATTTAATATACTTGTAATTTTACTAAACTCAAAGACCGTCGCTTTCTGCAGTTGAATGACGTGCAAATGTTATAATCAACAATAATTTTTGTAAACATTAAATAAATATCAACACTTTTTTAATTATGATCAGTCATAAATATTTTCAGAATAATCTGTGTCTGTCTGTATAAATTAATATAGTAAATAAACTTAAAAATAGACTAAAAGCTAAGGTGGACTCTGGGATCCAATTTATCCGAATATGGAGGCTAAAGTGGACCTTTCTTGTATTGCAAAAAAATTATAAATTATGAAGATGTTCCCACATTTGAATAAAATAACACTATTTCAGAGTTACAACACTAATGCTAACTACTGTAATTAAACAAAATACAAATCCCTTAATTAAAAGAAGAAAAAAAAAACAAATCAAAACAGGGGTCCAAATTATCCGAAGTTCCTCTAATCTGTTATATCTTGAAGAAAAATACTTAATTTTTAAATTTCAATCGAGTTGAATCAAGCAGAGATCTTTTTATTCTCCTAACTTTCCTCGGTGGTTCAGGTTGACAAGATTAATAATAATATAATAATAATAATAATAATAATAATAATAATAATAATAATAATAATAATAATAATAATAATAATAATAATAATATAATAATAATAGCAATTTCATAATATGATTAAAATCGAATAAAATTAAAACTAGATTAAGTATTCCAAAGCCAATACTTAGATTAGTAACTGGAAATCGGACATTGGGGTGGGGATATAAAAATGAAGTCGAAACAGCATAAAAGAAAGTTCCGAAATTTTGACTGGATATAGGCCTACACACAATAATAACAATTCATAGCTAAGTTGTTAAATAAAAGATTCCATACACAATATGATAATTTATGTAAAATCATCTATAAATTGGAATTTAATAGAAATGTAAAAAATTGTAAGATTCTTTTTTATTCTATTTAAAGCATTCTTATTGTTATGGGTGCGACGGAACATGTGTATTAAAACAAAATAAGTAAGAGCACGGAATATGACGTCGATTTCAATTGTCTCCTTGCTCAATCCGTGAAAATGGAGATTGTGAATATTTTATCCAAGATCAAAGGGTTCATTTGCAAATATGTAGAGCGTCTCGTGGAATAAAGGACCTAGCAATTTTCATTTTCCCAAAGAGAAAGAAACGTAAGAGCCAAGTGCGAATGAAGATGTTAATTGGAAAGACTTTTTTTCCAATTCCCTTAAAGATATGTATACAAAGGTTTTATCTTAGAAAATCTCCGATCAAAAGAATGGGAAATATATTGAGAAATATTTATCGGAAATAAGTACCTACTTGCCTTTCATTGAAGATGTCATATTATTTAAAAAACATACGGTATTGATAAATGAAACTCTTGAAGGAAAACTAACAAATGACACTGCATAATAGATATTGAAAGATGCATAGATATCTAATCGTCAGGTGGCTCTTCATCCTGAGTAAAATGATGGGACTCATATCCATGGACATCCACATCACGGGATAACTAGCAACTTCCAGTGAATTAACATTTTCCGAATTAAAGAAATGCGATTTGCGTTAGTCCGAGATTAATTTACGTTTAATCTTGACTAACGTCCACAGCTGTGATTTCAGGATAACGTTGTTGCCTCGAATGCAGCGGGTTCGGGATCGATCTCCGGTAGGGACGAGGTTTTCGTCGGGATTTTTCCTCACCTGTATAATAAATGTTGAGAAACTTTAATATTCAAATAGTCCCCATAACACCATTTAGCCATCATAATAATTTTATCACAAGCGCCTTGTTTGATAAGAATGATGATGAATGGCGTGTATTTCCTTAAATATCCGTGTTGTCTCGGAGGGGGCCCAACTGAACAATCATCCGGGGAGACCCTCGATGTCTTTGTGTGAATAAAAAATAAAATATGTGGGATATACGGAGATTAAAAATCCTTTAGTAGGACGTATCCCTATGAGGTACAGGAGGCATGGGGCACGTAAAAGTCCATAAAATGGAATGGTAAACTTAAAGAAAAAAATTGACTAAATTTTAGTCATTATTTAGACGTCCACCGCCGTGGTCTCTAGGTAGCGTTCTGCCTTGTCACGCAGTGGGCCCGGGTTCGATTCCCGGTCGGGACAGGCTCCTGGGTGAGGATTTTTTTAGGGGTTTTTCCTCACCTGTAAGACAAATGTCAGAAAGTTTAGGGCCAAACGGTCCCCGAAAATCATCCGGCTATCATCATCATCCTTATCATTATCATCATCATCCTTCACCGGTGTGGAAAACAACAGGAAGCTACCACACCTATAATTCCCTGGTAAAGCTGCAAAGCATAGCATGAAAATGCTATGATAGCAGTGAAAGACCTAACCTAAGGCAGAATTACTATAGATGGATGGATTGTATGTAGATTAGTACACAGTGTATAATGATACTGATTTAATCAAGGGCCTAGTTATTTCGCATAATTTGCAATAGCATAATTTTTTGCATCATCTAATTCGACAGCAAAACGTCAAGAATAGAATGGCCAAGCCATTTTCAGAGAAAAGGAATCAGCTCCATGTCATAAAGTAATTTTAAACAAAATGGATGGTGGTTGGAAAATTGGAAGACCTCCCAACAGATGGATGAATAATATAGAGCAGGATCAATGGATAATAGGAGTAAATAAAGAAGGAAGAAGAGAATGGAGACATACTGTTAATGCGGTTAATCACTGTAACAGGCTCAGTACAGAGTGAGGGTCGATTATCTCACACAAACATTGCGGCACTGTCTACAGGTAAGAGAAAGTACAAACCAATTCAGTGCTGTACTTTTCAAAATGCGTATCCTTTTGTAAAAATGTACTGGTGACGTAAAATTCATTGTAGCCCACTGATCGGGCCTCATAACGTTTATGTATGTAACTAAGGAATCGAAATTTGTACAAAACAAAGGAGCGCTCACAGTGAGTATCCAGACGCCCGGGTCTACTATATTACCTATGATAACGATAGCGGTGGCGATAGCAGCGATTTAGGGAAACGTCCCGCGCCGTAGCCCAATGGCAAGAATCCTTGGAACAGAGCTACGGGACTTGTGCTGGTTCGGGTCCCCATGGGGGAAGACATTTTCTCATGGAATTTCGGCCAATATGGGACTGGTGCCCACTCAGCATCGTGAGGCATTTGGGTAGCTACAATAAGTAAAGACTCCAGGTTCAGAAGCTCAGCTATAACGGCTGGGACCCAAAGTGCTGACCACATGTCACCCCTACACTGGCTTTTGATCGTCTACTTCTGTGATTAACACATATGGATGTGAGGCCAGCAGCCGGTTGGTAGGCCAAGGGCCTTCTAGGCCTTTCGCGCTTGGAGTTTGGAGTACAGAGGCAATATTATTTATTGAAGGAGGGCATTCATGTACCTCGTACTATTTAGTTAAGTAAATATCTGAATTCAATAAAAATGTACTGTTGTGCTGGAAATGATGTCGGGATCTGTTGAAATTGTTTTAAGAAGACAAGAATTGCCCAAAAACAAAGTGAGTGTTCATTTCCCAGTTGTTGAAATTAAGAAGTATAATAAGTAAACAAAAACTTTTTGACCAGTGGCGTGCGGTGGTCAGAGCAATTACTCCAGCTGTATGACGAGAAAATGTGACTTAAAGTTTATAAAATCTTTCATTCCACCAGATGGGATCGGAAAAGGAACACCGATATCTTAAAAGAATTGAAGACTACGCCAATTTTGGAATATATTAAACAGTACCAACTAAATTGGAAACACCATCTTGAAAGAATGAGTTCAAATCGGATCCCCAAAGCTGTTTATAATTATATAGCAAGAGGACGAAGACCACTGGGCCGTCCTATGAAACACTGGAGGGAAAATTTGCTATAGGATCGTAACAGGTCTTGGCCTAATGCTTGGAAGGAAGAAGAAGAAGATGTTCACGCGTGATTTATTTATTTGAATGGAATTTGGCAAATATATTTTTTTAATTCAAAATTATTAATATACTAATTACCCCAGCAGTGCTAGGGTAGCTGGGGTCGAATGCACGCCACTGTTGTTGACACTTTTTTTTACATATCTTGTATCCACAGAAAAAAATTGAATAAATATGGATTATATTGAATAGTGCGTCACAAAATAATTTTAGTGCCAGAAATCAATATTTCAAGTAACTTGAAGGGCATAAAATTCCATAATGACATTCTAGATAACACCGAAACAGCTGTAACTAAATTATATTTTAATAAATATGAAAATCACATAAAACTGGAAGTTTTATTTTTATTTAATTAAATTATGGATTTTTATCAAGTAAACACCAATTCAATTTATTACCACGATTTTACTCTATTCCACCTTCATTCAAATAACTATTTTGTTTTACTATTAGAATCCACTTTTCATCCGTTGTACATGTCATTATTTATTTAAAGTCCAAAGTTTAATAATTCATAAATTATAAAACGATATTAGATTGAAGTCCCATCTGGGATCTGGTGGTGTCGATGAGTGATTAATATATATAATTTATTAATTTTAAATTAAATATTAAGTGAACTATTCATAGAAATCGGACTAATTAAGCGGTATAATTAAGCAAGACTATCTCCTGTGCATTCTGAGTCAATAAATAAACCAATACTAAATTTGCTATAGATAATATTCTACTCTAGCATTGTCATATGTAAAACCCTAATGCGCATGGATTATGGATTTTTGTCATTGTCTTTTTCTTTTAATTTGTTGAGCCATGTCAATAAAACAAAATATATGGTGACACAAAGGAATAACTAATTAACTCAATGGCACTATCGGACCCGTAGGTTCATGGCTGCGCGGACATAAGCTCTCCATACATCCCTATCCTGATCTAATGTTTTCCAATTATCCTCTGTATAATCTACTTCCCTCAAATCATAGTTAATATTATTCTCCCATCTCACGCTTGGTCTACCAAATGGGCGTTTTCCATCTGATTTTCTTCAAAGACGTTTCCATGCATTTTTCATTTCCAATTCCTGCCAAATGTCCTGCCCATCGCAGTCTACGAGACTTAACTATTCTCATTATATCTGGCTTCCTATAAAGACCATGTAAATCACTGTTATGAAATCTAAGGAATGCATTATTAAATGGAAATGAACGCTTAGAAACAAAATATGGAAAATACCTATAACTGTCAGAATTGAAATACCTAGGAACAATAATTACAAATAAGAATGAAGTCCAGAAGGAAATTAGACATAGATACTACTCTGGAAACGTAATTTTTTTTTAATGCCACCAGGTTGTCTTACATGAAATTTCTGGTTTGTTCTCCGGGCATTGGTGTAATTGTAACCCACTTTTGAAGTTGGGGCGCCTAGAAGGCGGAGTTACATTACCCCCATGATATGATGGGTGATAAATTATAATGAAGCGCCAGGAGAGTTCTTAACCTAAACTTGACCTAAATTCCAGACTATGGGCAACCATAAGAATAATTCCCTTGAAGAAAAAATTCCTATGGTTTGACCGGGAATCGAACCCGGACCTCATGAACGTAGTCAGAAACGCTGACCATTAGCCCATGAGACTGGACAATGTTAAACATAACACACACACACACACACACACACACATATATATAACAACATTAACTATGATTTGAGGGAAGCAGATTATACAGGGAATGATTGGAAAGCATTGGCTCAGGATAGGGATGTATGGAGAGCTTATGTCCGCGCGGCCATGAACCTTCGGGTTTGATAGTGCCAGTGAGTAAGTAAGTAAGTAAGTAAGTAAGTGTCTCGAGGTAGCGTGCTGCCTTGTCATGCAGCGGGCCCGGGTTCGATTCCCGGTCGGGACAGGCTCCTGAGTGAGGTTTTTCTCGGGTGTTTCCTCACCTGCAAGACAAATGTCAGAAAGCTTAGGGCCAACAGTCCCCGAAAATCATCCGGCCAACATCATCATTCTTATCATAATCATTATGCTTCTTCATCGGTGTGGAAAGCAACGGGAAGCTACTACATCTATAATTTCGTAATAAAACTGCAAAGCATGAAAATGCTGTGATTGTAGTGAAAGACCAGTCCTCGGGCAGAATTACTGCGGATATATATATATATATATATATGTTATAATTAAATCTTTAACATTGAGCAATGCAAGCTTAATATGGTATGATAAGAAAAATAAATGCCTGGACGGGATTTATTTTTCTTATCATAATATATATATATATATATATATATATATATATATAGGCCTCTATATATATATATATATATATATATATATATATATACATATGGCGGTTATTCTTCGAGTTATATTACACTGATATAGTTCCTAACTATAAGGGAGGAGAAGAGATTCATTAGGCCTACTTGAAAATTTGAGAATAAAGCGCTTAGGAAAACTTTCGGTCCAAAGAGAGAACTACAGATATGAGAAAGAAGAAAACTTCATAACCGTGAACTACATGATCTTTAGGAGAAATCAAATATCCATCCATCCATAGTAATTCTGCCCGACGACAGGTCTTTCACTGCAATCATAGCATTTTCATGCTATGCTTTGCAGCTTTACTAGGGAATTATAGGTGTGGTGGCTTCCCGTTGCTTTCCACACCGGTGAATCCTGATGATGATAATGATAAGTATGATGATTTATCGGGAACCATTGGGCCCTAAGCTTCCTGACATTTGTCTTACAGGTGAGGAAAAACCCCGAAAACCCTCACCCAGGAGCTTGTCCCGACCGGGAATCGAACCCGGGCCCGCTGCGTGACAAGGCAGCACACTACCTCGAGACCAAAGCGGTGGTCAAATAAAATATAATAAATCTCCAACACTTATATTTTAAAATAAAGTACTCCTTGAAATAATTAAACTGATTATTTTAGTTTCTAGCTTGATTACTAGATTTATCTTCACCCACAGTTAAGCAGTATAGACTGCGATGAGCAGTACATGCTCCAAAAAAAGGAAAATTAATGAGTGCCATGGAAACATTTTTGTAGGAAAACAAGAGGGAAATCACCCAGAGGTAAGCCAGGAATGAGATGAAAGAATACTATTAACAACGAATCTAGAGAGGTTAATTCTTCAGGGGTGATTGGAAAATATTAGTTCAGGATAGGGATGTATGGAGAGCTATATCCGCGTGGCCATGAATCTTCGGATTCAATAGTTCCGGTGACTTAGTTTCTACCACATGAAAATAATAGTATATTACGATGCGAGGTTGGGAAGTGGTTTTTACAGAATCGAGGAACATTTTAAAAACCAAACGATAGCGAGATTTTTAATTTCCGAAATTCTGTAAAACACTTCAAAAAACGTGCGTTGTACATTATTTTTTGCGCCATGGTGTGTTCAAAATAATAAATAACATTAAAACAATAACATCTTTGTCGGAAATATTTACGTTCATTATAAACAATTGACTAACGTTAACAGTGTGGGCAATGTTAATTAGTTGAAGGTACTGGAGGCCGTGAAATCAATTATTTATAAAATAGCCGCAATTACGTATTTGTTTTATATTATTTCAAATAAAGTTTAGTTCATTTAAGATGTAGTGAATTGTTTCGTATAATTATATTGACACTATATTTTGGATATTTTTGTATATACATTGTACGTAGTTTAATAATAATAATAATAATAATAATAATAATAATAATAATAATAATAATAATAATAATAATAATATAAATATGATAAATTATACGAGAAACACCAATTAATATGTATACCTTACACTGGGTAATAATGAAGTCGAGGTTAGAGCAAATGTAAATTTAGATTTCTTTTAAACGATGCCAATGTCCGGCAGCCCCTTATTTCTTGTGGTAGGGAATTCCAGTTGCGAGAAGTGAAGATGGTATATGGCATGGAGGACAGTGGTTTTTATTTCCCACACGTGAATGTAAATGTAATATTACAATGTAGTTATTTAGGTTGGCAATCCCGAAATGTAGGAAGTCGAACTATCAATCATCGTCATTGCTGTAAGTATGACAATACGCACTATGGCAAAAAAGAGAACCTTATCTAGATGAAAAACAAAAGAGAGAGTGCAACTGGAATGATGTATATTAATATGGACGTAACATTTCATGCTAAATGCTAAATGATAGGTCGTAAGTAAAATATTAGATGTAGACCTGCTGCATTTCATCTGATGTAATAGTACCGTATCTATTAATTAAATAAAAATAAAACGTAGTTTTATTTGATTTTCATATTTATTATATAATTCAGTGACAGCTGTTTCGGTACACTGTACCTTCTTCAGACATGTTAACAAATTATGAATTGTGTTCCAACTGATCTAAGCAAAAATACAACAATATTTATTTAAATTTTTTAATTTAACAAAGGGGATTGATTCAAATCAAGTTGAGAATTTAACAGTTTTTTACTACTTTTAAACTTATTAATTTCTACAGCCTCCAAAAGATCTAACTTCTTACCCTTATCACAAATATGTAAAATTTCAAAATTTGGATCGAAACAATGATAATACAGTACCGTATCTGTTCTTAATACCTATTTTAAAAATTTTAACGAAGTTTAATTTCGTAAGATTGTTTCTTATTCTCCTTCTTAGCATTTGTCTTACTCGGTGAATAAAATCTTAATTCAAAAGTACAGAAAAATCAATAGAGTTTATGATTATATCTGATGCGCCAATACAATGAACCTGACCTTGTCAATTTTATTAAGTTAAAGACATTAGAATGGTCTGGCCATGTACATAGGCACTCAACAGACCGAGCACCAAAAAAGGTGCTTAGAGCTAGTTTTATTGGGAATAGATGGGTTGGAAGACCGAAAAAAAGATGGGAGGATGGTATTAAGGAAGATGCTGCAAACCTATTTCAGTGTCGCAACTGGAGGCTTGCTGCGCAAAATAGAAATGATTGGAGGCAGAAGTTAAGGGAGGCCAAAGCTCAAATTTGAGCCAATCAGCCATTGGATGGATGGATGGATCTGTTGCGCCAAATGCCATTTTCACACAAATTGTAGCCTACTGTCTCTAGATACGAAAAAAAAAGTCCTACAAAAAAAAAAACGAGTGTCTAACTAAAAACTCTCATCAAAAAGTTATGATTTATTCAATTACGGACTAGTGCGCCACAAAATATTTTATAAACCTCGTGCAAAATTTCATGTTTCAGCCTCGGGCTTCGTGGCTCTCTGAAATCACTCATGGCCTCCAATGAAATATCTTCATTTTGTCCTTGATACATAAAATACTATTTCACCTTATATTTAACATTTAACAAAACTTTGTCATCCATCCATCCATACAATTCCGCCCGAAGGCAGGTCTTTCACTGCAATCATAGCATTTTCATGCTATGCTTTGCAGCTTTAGTAGGGAATTACGGATGTGGTAGCTTCCCGTTTCTTTCCACACCGGCGAAGGATGATGATGATGGGCGGATAATTGTCAGGAACCGTTGGGCCCTAAGCTTCCTGATATTTATCTTACAGGTGAGGAAAAACCTCGAAAACCCCTCACCCAGGAGCCTGTCCCGACCGGGAATCGAACCCAGGCCCGCTGCGTAACAAGGCAGCACGCTATCTCGAGACCACAGCGGTGGACATATTTTTTTAGAAATAAAAAAGTGCGTTATTAAATTAAGGTATCATTATTATTTGAATGTAGAGCAAGAAGACGAATAGACATAGGTCGAAAACCACCCAGGGGATGGAACATGACCGATTTATTTTGGGAACAAGTCTAGCGATGTAATACTTGACACACAAAAGAAGAAAAATATTCATTAGGGACTGTTAGAGTATTTATACACCGTAAAATTAAAAAAAAAACAAAAAAAAACGGATAAAGAATATATATACATAGGCCTACACTTATGGTCGCTAATTGCATTCTACAACAATATTTTATCAGTCCTTTGGCGTTTTTTAAGCATATATCCTGGTGTTTCATTTCTCTAAATATATATATGACAAGAAAAATAAATGCCTGAACGGGATTTGAACCCGGACCTCTGGGTTGGTACCCTGCGTGCTATCCATTACACCAGCAGGCAAATGCAATTCAAATACTTATCTTTCTTATTTATATATATATATATATATATATATATATATATATATATATATTATATGAGAAAGATAAGTGTTTGAATTGAATTTGCCTGGTAAATAAGGAATATAAGTATTTGAATTGTATTTGCCTGGTGGTGTAATAGATAGCACGCTGGGTACCAACCCAGAGGTCCGGGTTCAAATCCCGTTCTTGCATTTATTTTTCTTATCGTGGCATATTAAGTTTGCATTGCTCAATGTCAAAAAAATGTAATTATAACATATATATATATATGTGTGTGTGTGTGTGTGTGTGTGTGTATGTAAATAATTTTTGTTGAAAACAAAGTAAGAAAATCTGACATGGATAGTGCAAAATTTGTCTAACAATAGCCTATTTATTATTATTATTATTATTATTATTATTATTATTATTATTATTATTACTATTACGTAATTTGCCTGGTGATAGTAGCAGCATTAGTATTAATATTAGTAGACCAATTAGCAATATTAGTTGCAATAATAGTTATTTAGTTCTTCATTCAGACTGGGAGGGCAGAACTGCCCTGAGCACCTCGACCTGGAAGTTCTATTAGCGCTATCCCAGTATTATGGTATTATGGAGATTAGAGGGATACCAGTTAGTGTATGATGATACGTAAGTTGTAAGTCGTCTGCCAGGTCCGTCAACCAGGTTCTATTTCCATACCCATATCGTCATTTTTGGGTTGGTTTTGTGGTCGCAAAGGGAGACTATAGACCATCCGTTGGCACCTTCTGCCCTTTTTTTATTGCTTAGGCTCGGATTCATGTGGCAGCACTAGATCCGCAACCACATAGTTTCAACACCTTTGGATTGCTAACCAAAGTACGTTTTAATTAATCAATTGATTTGACGTTTACTTGATGGAAATCTAATTTTACGTTAATTATGTGTCGCATGGTCTACAGAATTACATTCTTTTACCATTTCTGCACTGGCCTGTAGAGAATTTACTCAAATGTTTAGTTACACTTACAGTAGCGTCCAGATCATAACTGTCAGTAATATTTATAATTCTTTGCCCGGGCCCATCAGACGCAAAGATTGATTCATCTTTCCTATATAGATTGATCAACAGATATTAATTAACAATAATTCCTGAAACACACTGCAGTAAATTATGATTCGTTTTTAAACTCAGTGTATATTTTCAACCATGAAAGCTAGACGGGAAAGGGGAGCTAATGTAACCTTGAGAAAGCTCGTAAACAGGAATTATACAAGACAGCTGTAGCATAGCTAGCAAATTCAATAATTAGACATTCTTGTTTACTTAAAATAAGATTTAATATTTCAATTGTACGTCTGAAGTTGAAATATGAATATATATTAAACATAAGTTATACTCGATCGTTCTAAAGTTTAAATAAAACAATAATAATAATAACAAAAGTAATAATCTTTACATACTCAAACACCCATGCAGCCTAGGGTAACCTACCCTGGCTTACCGAACCAAACTCAAAACAACACAGCTCTCCTTGAGCTCACGTCCTTCAGACGAAAACTAACTGAATGAATTGAAAGAATAAATGATACAGTTTACCACTTGAATCGCCTATTTGAGAGTTCCGAGGTAGAGGGGAAGTTGCGCACTACAAACAGAGCAAAGGGAGGGGTAGGAAGGAGAGTGGGAGTAAACACAAAGAGAAAGGAAAATGACATAGTTCATTAATCTCACTGTAGAGGGAGGATAAGAGTACAGATGTTTCGTACAGAAATAGCACTTTCGGTACAATTAAATAAAAATAAAACTGTTAAAGATTTATATATTTATTAAAATGCATATTCGATACAGCTGTTCCAGTACTTTGTACCTTCTTCAGACGAATACCATGATTACAAATTAATTTTGTTATTATATGTATTTGTATTTTAGTAAATATGAAAATCATATAAAATTTTAACAGGTTTATTTGTATTTAATTAATATAAACTACTTTTTCTTAACATGAGATAGGGTGAAGGGTGTTATGAAATGAATCGATGAGAAATTAAATGACATGAAATGGGGATGGAGAGTGTCGGTGGGATAAAATTCGGGAAACGGGAAAACCCCGAAAAAATCCCAAAAAGTCCCGATATGGTCCACCACCAATAACCTTCTGCAACTGTCAAGATTCCAACCTGCGCTCGCCGTAGTGTAGTAGTAGTATTAGTAGTATAAGTAGTAGTAGTGGAATAGTATTTACAGAAGTTTTAGTTATAATAGTAATGTCAATACTAATAAAATTAATATCAAATTCTGTTGAGGTGAATAGTCATAAAATAAAAATGAAAAATTAAAATGTACCTGCCAACAGTACATTTTAATTTTTAACTTTTATCTTATATCAATATCAGTAGTTCTAGTAGTAGAATTAGTTCCAGTAATATAAATTGTTTGTGGCGGATTTAACAACAATATAGCATTGCTTTTTTTTTATCATATGAGACTATAATGACGCCAGCGAGTTAGCACCTACAACCGGAGATTCTGACAAGAATATACTTTTCATATCTGATGGTTTTTATTTAATCTTCTATAAACCTTTACGGGAGAGACATAGACGGTTTTTAATTCCCCCCTCCCCCGATAGAAGCCGCACACTTGAATTTACTTCACTCTCTGAAAATTCCATCATTACTTAACACCGACAGTAGCAATTTGTCTATTTATAAACAGTTGAAAGATGTGCAATCAAACGAACACTCTGCTAATAGAAAAAATAAAAGGGCAAAACGTGCTGTTTTTAAAGAGGTACAGTACATATAAGTATATTTAAAAAAAAGGAAACACTCGTAAAACACAAAAGCCATTGAGTACCCGTATATATGTGCGTTATATCCTCTCAAGGTGAATATAGCTGCATGTAAAAATCACTAGAAGTGCTCAACATAAAGGCAAAGGATGTATATATAGCCTTGCCTTTAAAAACCCACACTTAACACTTCGGGCTTGAAAGGGTATTGAAGTATGAGGGAAAAAAATCAACGTATAAGGTGCGTGTTTTCATCTACTTTCTCAGAAAGAGGAAAGGGTAGAAAAAGGAAAGAACAAAAACTCGGGTTACATAATAACTGTTGGCAAAATGGCTTTGATGATAATTCAATTAGTTGTGAGGCTAGTTCTATTGAAAATGTTTTCTAATCCGATCAGTCGTACTAATTTTAAACTTTCATTTTCTAAAAGACTTCTATTTTCTCTTGTTTCCACCAAAGCAACTGACATCAATATTTCCTCTTTCATGATCAGAAAATCAGTAGGGCCTATATAGCAAATAGGATGAAAGATCAAACGGTAAGTTTGAATTGAGGGTAGGGGGTAAAGTTTCGTGACAAGAGCTTATATGTGGAGTTGGATTAAACCACTTGGACTACAGTTGACTCTAGAAGCCATAAAATTCATACTGCTGCATACTCCAGGTTTCAGCGTTCTAAAAAATGCTAAGAACGACTTCCTTTCAAAACAAGAATAATATCGTTCCACATTGTCGTCCAAAAAATACAATCTTATATTTATTAGGGGAAGAGTTTTGTTATTTTTCTCATCGATTTTCCGAGAGCAAATATTAAGATAGTATATATTTATTATTTTCCTATATTGTTCCTAAATCCTTGATCATTTAAGTTACGAATAATAATTGATCATTTCTGCTGCTGTTTCTGGCGTTTATTCCATTTATTCCTGTAGGAAGAAGAAGAAGACCAGGACGTCCACTCATAATACTTCTGGATGGTGTTTCTCTTGAGGCCGAAACAGGTCAACAAATGGCCTAAATTCGTGAATGTACTATGATGATGACGATAGTTGTATTGAGCATGTTAGAAATTTACATATTTTCCATTTAGTATCGGCAGTGAGACCAGAACTTTTCTTTTTCAGATTTTCTTCCTTGGCCTTTGTCAAACCAATCTAGAACTACAAAACAGCAATATAATAATAATAATAATAATAATAATAATAATAATAATAATAATAATAATAATATTAATAATAAAAATAATAATAATGCTTTATTTAAGCTGGCCGAGTTAAGGCCTTTTCCACTCTACCAGCAAATAGTAAATTCATACAAAATTAGATACATATTGCAATTTTAAAATGTTATTAAAATATAGAATAAACAAAAGACAATGGGGATATGGTCTAATATTAACAAAAACAGGAATAAAATAAAATCTAATATAAAATAAAGTATGTAAAGCTTCCTAGATGAATATTTATAAGTATATACCAAATTATGAATATAATTGTTAATATTTGAATTGTGTGGAACTTAAGATATCAGTTAATTTGAATAAATAATTATAGTGATTGACAGTCCCTGATGCATCCCTAGATAAATGGTTCTCACTGGCATAATCAACCGGGTCGGTCTTGGTGGACTATGGTTACCTTGTTCACCTCTAGATCCAGGTTCAAAACCGGTCAGAATAAATTTCTTTTAACTCTATAAACATCCAGATCATGGCGGAAAGTAAAAATTATAGATTCCGTCATGTACAATTATAGTACTTAAAGAAACTCAAGCTTCAAGATGGTGGCAAGAGAGACAAAGATGCCTGGAGGAAGGAAATAAAAAATGGACATTGGACAAAGGAGATTATTTAAGTGAATCTAGCAGAATTAAAAAATAAATGCAATTGCTGTATAGAGATATATACTGACCACCCTCTTTCACATAACACTTACAATATTATAGCTACTCATAATTTCGAAAAAAAACTTATTTCTTCTTTCGTTAAATTAAACTGCTGGAGTCGGAGACATTTTCATATTACAAGACTAACTAATTCACTGACACTACCGAGCCCATAGGTTCATGGCAGCACAAATATAAGCTATCCATACATCCCTATCCTGAGATATTTTCCAACCATTCCCTGAATAATCCATTTCCCTCAAATCTTGTTAAATGTATTGTCCCACCTCAATCTTGGTGTACCAATTGGACGTTTTCCCACTGGCTTTCATGCCCCTCTTTCATTCCCCATTCGTGCCACATGTAATGTCCAATCCATCAGAGTATAAGAGACAACTCTTTTTATTATATCTGGTTTCCTATAAATAGCATGTAGCTCACTGTTATGTAATATTCTCCATTTGCATGCCACTTAATCTCTCTGTGGTTTAAAAATTTTCCTAAGAACTTTATTCTCAAATACTCGTATTACTTACTCCTCCCTTAAAGTAAGAGTCAATGCTTCACATCCATAATATATTACAAGGCTATTATTTTTATTTTATAATATTTTAATTATTTAACAATTTTCAGCGTTGTGGAATCTATAAATATCTTTCAATCATGAATATGTTGAATTTTTCCACTGCACTTTCTCAATGAAAATAAATTATACACGAAATGTTGAGGTTTTCTAGGAATTTTACAACATTACATTTTGAATTGTACATTTCTGAAGTTGTTAGATTTTCATTGTAATGTGAGCACAGGAACTGCGCGTGGATACTATGAAATTGTACTTTTGGGAGAACAAGCTTGCCACTGTAATTTAAATATGTGGATCCCAATTTCAGTATATGTTTAATATGACTGCTAGAGAAAAGGACAGGTGGAAATGCTTAACATTGGTTGCTACTTTTGTTCATGAGGTCCAATGATAATAATGTATGTGCAAAAACATTCAGTTTTTTTAAATGTTCGTCAAACGCAATCCTACTGTTCCTTAAATATTTAAATCTCGGAATGATAATTTTGAATTATTCCGTCGAACTAGCATTCTGTTTTTGTATTATATAGATTGTTTATCTTCTGTTTTACTACTTACCCATTCCTTTAAACTTTAACCCTAGTTATAAACCAAGACATAAAACGTGATACTATAACCTTCTTCATCCAAACAAGCCTTAGGCCTATAGGCCTTTTACGCGTGATACTACAACAACAACAACAACAATAATAATAATAATAATAATAATAATAGTAATAATAATAATAATAATAATAATAATAATAATAATAATAATGGAAGGTTAAAATTGTATGGCCATATTAAACGAATGAACTCAAATAGGCTTACAAAACGGGTAATGGAATTCTACGAAAACAGAAGTAAAGCTCCAGTGGATATTATGGAGTGGATTGATGAAGTCAAAAAGGACTTAAAATTGGCAGGAATTACTAAAGAGGATATCCCAAACAGAGATATATTTAGAATTAAGGTGAATAACTGGCAAGTTGACCAAGAGGACAAACCGAAGAAAAAACTGGAACTACTTGGACAGATGATAGAAAACAAGCTCATAGCAAAAGAATGAAAGAAATTTGGGCTCAAAGGAAACGCCTCTAAGTATTTTGCGTAGTCCTACATGGGCTCATTCGCAATCAAAAAAATAACAATAATATTCTTCTTCTTCTTCTTCTTCTTCTTCTTCTTCACTTCATGGGCTAGGCAAAAATTGCCTGTTCCGCCTCACAGTTGTTCTGTCCATGTATTCATTGCTATTCCTACATTCGTTGAACCTCTTGGCTTGTAGTTGAATGCTGCTCTTGGTAATCTTGTTACATTCATTCTTTCTACAGGTGTAAACTATTTCTCTCTATATTCTTTGATTTTCTCATTCAGTGTATATATATTTAATTCTGTTCTTATATATTCATTCTTTATCCGATCCAATCTTGTGCAGCCTCTTGTTCTTCTAAGGAAGTTCATTTCTGAGCTTTGTATTCTACTTTGTAATAATAATAATAATAATAATAATAATAATAATATAATAATAATAATAATAATAATAGACATCATAGAAAATAAAAGATTGCAGTGGTATGATCATGTCAAACGAATGCCGGAGCAAAGATTGCCTAAAATTGTTATGAAATGGATCCCAATATAAAGGAGAAAGAGAGGAAGACCTAATGAAACTTGGATAGAAGGGGTACAAGCAGCTATGAATATCAGAGGATTGGAGGAAGAGCAATGGATGGACAGAGAGGAATGGCGTTTGGTTTCCGGAAGACGACGGCAACTGCTATGATACCGGACGATGATGATGATACAGTTTTCAACGTTAACACTTATTTCTGTGCCTAAGTTTTATTTTTCTTCTCTACTCATCTCAATCAATCCACTCCATGTCCACCAATCGTCTTGTTGTCATTGCAGTTCTTATTTCTTGCATCCATAATAATAATAATAACAATAATAATAATAATAATAATAATAGTATTTTGAAATATTGAAAGAACAAGGTTTAGACCGTAAACCTCTTGCACTTATTACACAGACACTAACAGATACAAGGGCTAAAGTTAAATTCATGGGGGAAATTTCTTAATCCTTTGAAATTAAGACAGGAGTAAGACAATGAGATGGACTTTCTCCACTACTCTACAATTGTGTTCTTGATAAAGTAATTCAAGAATGTCGTAAACAGAAAACAATTTTTAAATGTAATCAAACAATCATATTAGGAAGAGGAAAATTGAAGATTGATTGCCTAGCATATGCTGATGATCTAGCAACCTTAACCCGTGACGTTGTAACAGCACAAAAATATATTGAATTATTAAATGGCATTGCAGAGAAAGTTGGTCTGCAGATTTGTTTTGAAAAAACAGAATATATTTCATGCAATTAACAAGCACCAAAATACCTGGAAACCAAATATGGAAAAATCAAACGAGTTTCACAATTTAAATATCTTGGTGAAATAATTCAGGAAAATGGAATGAAACTAAAGCCAATAAAAGTAGATGCCAAAAAATGGAAATAGCATTTCGGCTTACTCACAACACTTATAATAAAAAAATGCATACCTTTACATACAAAATTACGACACTATAACACTGTAATTAAACCAGAATGCCCCTATGGAGCAGAAACATTAATTTTGAACAGAAAAAAAAATATCGAAAATATAGTGAAAAAAGAATGCAAAATTATAAGAAAAGTTTTAGGTCCACAAGTCATAGGTGAAGCATTTAGACTCAGAAGTAAAAAGGAAATAAAAATATATAAGATATTCATAGTGATATTAGAAAACCAAGGTTAAAATTTTATGGCCATATTAAACGAATGAACTCAAATAGGCTTCAAAACAGATAATGGAATTCTACGAAAACAGAAGTAAAGCTCCAGTGGATACTATGAAGTGGATTGATGAAGTCGAAAAGGACTTAAAACTGGCAGGAATTACTAAAGAAGATATCCCAACCAGAGATATATTTAGAATTAAGGTGAATAAGTGGCAAGTTGACCAAGAGGACAAACAGGAAGAAAAAAAATTGGAACAACTTGGACAGATGATAGAAAACAAGCTCATAGCAAAATAATGAAAGAAATTTGGGCTCAAAGGAAACGCATCTAAGTACTTTGCGTAGTCCTACATGGGCTCATCCGCAATAAAAAAAATGATAATAATAACAACAATATTAATAATAATAATAATAATAATAATAATAATAATAATAATAATAATAATAATGTTTTATTGATTCTGGCATATTTAAGGCCATAAGGCCACCCCTTGCACTCAGACCAGCACAAATAGACTAAGTACAAGTTTTTAACTAACTCACTGGCTCTATCGAACCCGTAGGTTCATGTCCGCTCAGCCTTGTATGACAACTGAGTAGCTATTGCTATGAGAAATAGCGAAACTCAGTTAAGAGAACTGAAATAAAATTTGAAAGATTGCGCCACGATAATCACATGACTGACTGTACTATTACATGCTAATAGTGATAGCAACCAATTCAGTGTCCTCGGGCTCTCCGGAGCTCTCTTGCCAAGGATATATATATAGGCCTATGTGTTTTTTTTTTATTTTACTGTTGCCTCGAGTGAAAATGGTAACCTTTAAACCTAGGCCATTTCCATGAACAAATGGTTCTATGTATAAAAGAATGAAGAATGTCACATATAACAAAACAATACTGCTGCTGTATTTCCGTTTCTATTTTGCAGTTTTATGCAGTTATTTGCATATTCACAGTAAAGTGGAATGACATAAACTTTATGAACTTAGTGTTATTGTATTTCCTCGCACAAAAACCATTATATTACTTGCAATATGTAGTTTTTGCTCGCTTTACTTCGACACGAAAGCTAAGAGCAAATAGTTTTACAACTTTCATGCACTCCAAGTAATGCTATCTGAAATATATATGCCACTTCTAAGGTCCCTTCGAGAAGAGAAAACAATAAGTCCATAGCATGTTCCTACTCATAGGAAAATATATTTAATGCATATATAGGCATATATGATATGATAAGAAAATAAATGCTTGGACGGGATTTGAACCCGGACCTCTGGATTGATACTCCAGTGCGCTATCAATTACGCTACGCAACAAATCTAGTACAAACATTTATTTGTCTTTATATATATATTATATATATATATATGTAACAAATCTAGTACAACCATTTATTTGTCTTCATATATATATATATATATATATATATATAAGACAACTTTACTATCTAACCTCTCTTGGTTAACTCTTGTTTTTTCGACCCCGACGCTATTAGGACATCCGAGGGCTAGGGAGTCTTTCCTTTCTTCCATTTCTTCTTTCCTTTATTTTCTTTTCTTCTCCAGAAAAGCCTGACCAGAGGCTATAAGATGGCAGGCCCATCACTGGTCTTGCCTTCCTTTGGCCAGCAAGCAATCGAAGGGACTATCATTATGCTTTCAAGTCTTATACGAGAATTTTCCGGAAGAAGCTGGAGGGAAAATTTTCTATAGGATCGTAACAGGCCTTGGCCTAATACTTGGAAGGAAGAAGAAGAAGAAGAAATAAATGTTTGTACTAGATTTGTTGCGTAGCGTAATTGATAGCGCACTGGAGTATCAATCCAGAGGTCCGGGTTCAAATCCCGTCCAAGTATTTATTTTCTTATCATATCATATAGGCATATATACATAAAAATATATTTTCCTATGAATAAGAACATGCTATGAACTTATTGTTTTCTCTTCTCGAAGGGATATTGAAACCCTTTACTTCATTTTCGGAGCTTGAGCGGGAATAGTAGGAACATCATTAAGTATACTAATCCGAGCAGAATTAAATCAACCAGGATCTCTTATTGGAGATGATCAAATTTATAATGTTATTGTTACTGCCCACGCCTTTATCATAATTTTCTTTATGGTAATACCAATTCTAATTGGAGGATTTGGGAATTGATTAGCTTAGAAGTGGTATAGGCTATATATTTCAGATAGCATTACTTGGAGTGCATGTATATACATATATATGTCCACCGCTGTGGTCTCGAGGTAACGTGATACCTTGTCACGTAGCGGGCCGGGTTCGATCCCCGATCAAGTCCCACTGTCATATTATATGTGTTTTGTTTGTTTATTAGGCAAGGCTGCACAGAGTGGCGTGCTCCTCCAATGGGACATTTTCCTCTGTGATATAGGCTATTTTGAATAACTTACCGTCCTTTTTAAATGTCACGCATTTCTAGGATAGCTTTTGACTAACTTTCCGAAGGAAACCTTTACTTCAAATTTTTCTCATAGATCTCGGAGCGAAAATCAAATTTAAATTCCTTGATTGTCTAACAATAGTAGTTTCTAGTTTTTCCTCAGTCGTCAAAGCTAATGACAATTGAAATTTCTATACGAGGATTAGTTTTTATCAAAATCATTATTTCATAATATCACTGTGTAAACGTGTTTATTCAATAAAATGCCATTGCGTGTTGCATTTAATCAAGTACCGGATTCTGCAATGTGATATGTAATATAAACTAAAGCATTTATAGATATAAATAAAAATAATAAAAAAAACTCGCAGTTTTAAATATAAAACTGAACAAATTACATTATTCTTCTTTTTCTTCTTAGAAGGATTATACCTTATTGGTTCGTTCTTGCTCCAAGTATCATAGCTACTGTGCCTCTCTTTCCCGGACGTCCACGGTATATATATATATATATATATATTTTTTTTTTCTCTCTCTTCTCGGTTGATAGTTCAGATTTTTCCAAGGCAATCTGTTGGTATCCATTCTGCAGACATATTCATACCATTTTCTCCTACACTTTTCTACTTTATCTGTCAGACTATATATGTGTAGTTCTTTACGAATATATTCTCTTCGTTTTTTATCCATTAAATTATATCCTGCCACTAATCGTAAATATTTAATTTCTGCGGCTTCTATTCTTTTAATTGACTGTTTATTCAGAGTCAATACTTCTGAGCCATACAATATTGCAGGCACAGCCAATACTTTATAGAACTTGAAATGTGTTTATTTTCTTTCTTTCTTTCTTTCTTTCTTTCTTTCTTTCTTTCTTTCTTCTTCTTCTTCTACTACAAGGTTTAGGCTATGCAGCCTGTTCCGGAGAAGTTAAAAGTGGAGTCCATCTTCTACGTGGTCGGCCAACATCTCTTGTTCCTCTGGGATTATACAGGAAGGTTCTTTTTGGTATTCTGTCGTTGTTCATTCTCAATAAGTGTTCTGTCCATTTCTTATTATTTTCGCTGATTTTATCTTCAATTTTATATATATTTAATTCTTCTCGTATAGTTTCATTCCTTATTCTATCCGCTCTTGTGCATCCTTTCACATTACGTAAAAACAGCATTTCCGCAGTCTGTATCCTGCTTTTATCCCTTGATTTCATTATCCAATTTTCACTTCCATACAACAACAAAGGAACAGCCATTGTTTTATATAATTTAAGTTTCGTATCTTTCCTTGTTTTCCGACCTAAGGTTCTTTTTATGGTTCCACAAATAGCCTGAAATTTATTTACTTTATTTTCTATATCTTTATTTTCTCTGTAAGTTATATCACATCCTAAATATTGGAAATGTGATACTTGTTCTATTATTTTGTTATCCAGTACAATTATTGATCTAATTCCATATTTACCAATAAATACCATTACTTTTGACTTATTTATTGATATTTTACAATTATATCTGTTGGCTATGAATTTAAATTTATGTGCTAACATTTGGAGCTCATTTTCAGATTCTGCTAAAAGTACAACATCGTCAGCGAATAATAAAGCATTTATTTTATCTTTATTATCAATTAATATTCCTTCATTAGTTAAAACCTTCTTCCATTCTTTTAGGATATCGTCCGTATAAATATTAAATAATATAGGTGAGAGTGAACACCCTTGTCGTACTCCTTGGTTTATTTGAAAAAAATGTCTTATTTTTTGTCAACTGAGGGTCAATAAAACTATTTGTTCCACAGTACAAGCTCTTAACAGTTTCTATAATCTGAATAGGGAGGCCTTTTTCTTTTAGGATATTCCACAACATTTCCCTGTTTACTCGATCAAATGCTTTATCTAAGTCTATAAATAACAAATGTGTTTCCAGGTTTTTTCTTGTCTTCTGTTTATTATCTGATTCAGGGCAAATACTCCATCGGTACAAGATCTTTCTTTCTTTCTTTATTTATTTATTTCTTTCCCGGTGTTCTTTTAAGGGTGCCACATAAATATTGAAATATTTGTAATTTATTATTTATGTATTTTTCTCTATTACATCCTGAAGATACACCTACATAATTGAAATCTTTTACTTGTTCTAACGTTTTGTCATTTAATATAATTTTTATTATTTCCATTTCTTTGTCACACTGGGCCATTTCTTTAGTTTTTGTTGAAGAAATTTATAGGTTGTAATCTTGTGCAATATTATTTAATTTAAAAATAGCTCTTTGTAAGTCATTCTCTGAAGAAGGCATTATAGACCGATCGTTGGCAAATATGAGTGTGTCAACATGGGTTTTATTATTTAAATTTAAAGTCGGTTTTCATTTTGCGATAACTTCGTCAATATATAAATTAAAGAGGGTGGGTGAAAGTGGGCACCCTTGTCGTAATTACTTATTACGATTTCATGTTTTTATTTCATATTTCCATTCTTTATTTTGATATTTAATTGCACATAAGCTATGAATAGCTTTTGTAATATGTTTTGGAAGGCCTCTTTCGGTTAATATTTCCACATATTTTCTTTTTCTACCCCTCATATGCTTTTATATATAATCTACGATGGCTATGTAAAGTAAAGTAATCCCACTACAGGCCTCAGGAGGCCCTTGGGGTAGTAGGAGGTTAAGGCTCCCACTATTTCTGAACAATCGGCACTTGGTGTCAGCCGGGTTGCAGCCCTGCGTGACGGCCACCTTTACCCCCAGAACAAGCGTCTGGTACTCATTTCCGTTAGAGGCTGAGTCGACCCCAGGGCCATAGTGCCGCCAGAAGGTTTGGGTCAGTTACAATTGCAAATTAAATTATTGTTTCTTTTTTTCAATTATCTGTATTCAATTTTATTCTGGTTTAATAAGTAACGCAATTGACGTATGCCAGATGGGATAAATGTAAATCCGAGGAAAGTGTAACTAATTCAATATTTTCATGTTCATATACTTTTATTTATTTATTTATTTATTTAGCCTGGTGGAGTTAGGCCATGTGACCTTCTCTTCCACTCACCAGGACCAACATATATTACATCAGAATATAACAATAATAATTAACACTAATATTAAATACTTTTTTTTTCAAATGCCCCAGGTTTTGTCTTTCGACATTCCTGGTCTCTCTCCTGGCATGGCGTACTTGTAACCCACTTCTGAGGTTGGGGCGCCTGGAAGGCGAGGTTACGTTACCCCGATGATATGATGGATGATGATGATGATGATGATAATGGTGCGCCAGGAGAGTCCCCAATCCTAAGCTTAACCTAAGATGAATATGAATGATGATGATTGCGATGGCCATATGATTTCGGGGACCGTTTGGGCCTTAAAGTTTTCCTGACATTTGTCTTACAGGTGAGGAAAAACCCCGATAAAAACCTCACCCAGAAAAACTGTCCCGACTGGGGATCGAACCCGGACCCGCTGCGTGACAAGACAGCACGCTACCCCGAGACCACAGCGGTGGACCCTAATATTAAATACTAAATGAAGATTTGACCAATAAGATAATATCTATTATACACCGTGTCCCATTCAAACCTCCCACATATTAATTAATCATAACTCTCAAAGTATGCGGAATTATGAAATGAGGTTGGTATTAAAAGAAAGAGAAACTGAAATAATGTTTGTTTTCATTGTTGCAGTTAATTCATCTGTCGCATGTTGGACAATAATGACATAAAACAAAATGGCGACTCCTCAGCAACGAGCACAAACTGTTTTCTGGTATGCAGAGACGAAGTCAATAATTACAGTGCTACGAAATTACCGGAGAGAATATGGAGGAAATGCACCTGATGGGAAGACCATTAAGGTATGGCTTGAGAAGTTTCTGGCGACTGGAAGCGTTAAAAAAGAATCAAGAGGCGTTCGTACACGTGTTTCAGAAGAAAATATTGAAGAAATTGGAGCAGGATTTCAGAGAAGTCCACAAAAATCAATTCGCCAAGCTTACCGGCAGTTCAATGGACATGTTAGAGAGAAGGAGGCACGAAATCTAATACAGACTTGTTATTGTTCGTGCTACTAATGGTGCACACATAGAAGTGTTTTAGTGTGTGGCAATGAAAATTCTTTGAGCTTCTGTTTCGTTTAATACCGGCCTCATTTCATAATTCCGCATACTTTGTTAGTTATGATTATTTAAAATATGTGAGGTTTGTATGAGACACCCTGAATTACGATCTATACTACAACCCGTTAATGATAGTTGTGATTAAGACTAAAACTAATAATAAAATGTATTCTAGCAACATAAATTAAATTGTTATATATACACATTTCCCCTTCTAATGTAGGGGGCTTATATATAAAAACAAAAGAAAAATAATGAGATAGAGAAAACTAATTTTACGGTTATACCGTATTGAAACAAATGACAACGTTTGTTATTTGGGATATTATTTTCATAAGACATATATACAACCATGAACTAACAACTGCTGCCTAAACTACTTCAACACAATGGTTTTGAAATATGGACAACACCACGCGGAACAGGTTATTTTAAGCTCTTTGGAAGAACATCATTTGTGATAAGTATCGTCCTACTGATTGTGATGGCATTTTCAATTCGGAATTGTGTAAATAATGCTAGGACAAATTGTGAGCGTATTGTATGCAATCGTCAGTTTTGATGGGTGTATAATGCTCTTATATCGTTTTGAAACATGGAATGACAGATTAGGTTTTAGTACCAATTGTGCACTCTTGCCCCAGCTATTTCCCACTTGGGAAGTGTGTACCAACATTGATGGGGCAAGTGTATAACATACCCCAACTCGTATTCTTAAAAAGAACACCAATTCTTCTCGAAGTACTTACATCATGGTGAGAAATTATCTAAGAAAAAATAAATAGGGGCAAACCATACTACAGGGGGGCGATCATACATAACTGGAAGGCAACTCTAACCAAGAACAGTGATGCTTCAATAACAAATAATACACATTAACTCACCATTAAAATAAGACATTTTGGGTTATAATTGAAGGAATATGAATCATGTTGTATTTAATTATAATAGGTTTTTTTGAACACAACTGTGTTCAAAAATAAACATGTACAGACAAATAAGCTTCTAGTGTACATCGAATAATAAATGCCGAAATGTAATAAATATATACTAACTTTAAGTTAAATTGAGATATTTCAGTAAACCAAACAAATTCTAAATCAGAAAAAAATGCTCTATACACAAGCTCCATTCACAATTCCAGCCTACCTATCGTATAATTGTCCACGGCTGTGGTCTCGAGGTAGCGTGTTGTCTTGTCACGCAGCGGGCCCGGGTTCGATCCCCGGTAGGGGCAGTTTTTCCGCGTGAGGTTTTTTATCGGGGTTTTTCTTCACCTGTAAAACAAATGTCAGGAAACCTTTAAGGCCCAAACGGTCCCCGAAATTATATGGCCATCATCATCCTTCACCGGCGTGGAAAGCAACGGGAAGCTACCACACCTACAATTCCCTAGTAAAGTTGCAAGCATAGCATGAAAATGCTATGATTGCAGTGAAAGACCTGCCCTCGGGCAGAATTACTATGGATAGATGGATTGTATAATTAGATTGTACTAAGTATACGCTTACTCCAAATTGGAATTTAATATAATATGAGCATTATATGAAGTTTAAATAAAATATAGGCCTACTATGCTATCAATACAGCTATGTTAATATCAGTTATAAATTAAATTTCTAATATTGCCAGCAAACTCTAACCAAAATTTGATTGAGGTATCTTCATTTTCATGGTGATATTGAGACCTAAAATTGATCTAACCGAATTTTGGGTTACACTTACCCCATCCCACCTTACTAGAATTATTTCATAAGTCAAATTGTACTCTGATAGGCATAAACATTTATAATCTAATTCATCTAGTTACATCATATAATACATTTTTGGCAATCTAAGTCAAGGATTATTTAATACCATCACCAATCACTTTTCATTAGCACATTTATCATCGGACATATTGCAAATATCCTCTGTCTAAATAATTTCTTGTTGAAGGACGAATTTTTCTCAAATTTGTTTAATGCCCATCAACTGAGGAAACGAGACAGCTAGTTCACTCATGTTCTGACATATTTCATTAATATTTCGTGCATCCTTTCACAAGGCGTTCTTTTGTAAGCATTTACAATAGCAGAGGAACGTAGCTTGTCCATCATTCCTTTTATTACACTTTGTGTGGTTATTTTAATTTATGTTGTGTTTTCGAAAATATAAAAAAATAGCATCATATTGCCTCCTATGTATGTTAGAAAGTGCATGAGACATCATAAAACCAAAGCAAATTTTTTTTTTCGGTTATCCCGAAATTCATAGGATGAAGTTTAACTGCAAATTTTTATTACATATATGCATTTTATTACATTCAAATATAAATAATTATAAGTATATAAGCAGTTATATTTTATTGAGTAGGAATATAATCAAGATGACTAAATTATTAATATATAACACAATTGTGAAGAGTATTTTATTATATGGTGAAGAAACATAGACGTTGAAGCAAAAACATAAATTATTAGTCACAGAAATGGACTTTTTTAAGAAAATCGGCAAGAATATCAAAATTAGACAAAATACAAAATAATACAATAAAGAGAAATTATGAATGTAGAAAAGAGTATTGTACAAGAGACTGAAGAAATTCAACTAAGATGGTATGGGCATATAATGAGAAGAAGGGACACAGAAACAGACAAAGAAGTATTGAAATGGATACCTCCTGGAAAAAGGGAAAAGTGGTAGACCAAAGCCGACGTGGATAAAGGGAATACAAGACAACATGAAGAATAGAAATATGACAGAAGCAGATACGCAAGACCGGGAAGTGTGGAAGAAAAAATTGTATATTTTGGTTGAGGATACCTGTGTATATAACAGAAACAATCCTGAAACAAATAAACAAGTTACTGTCGGTCTCAATGAAAATGTAGTAATCTTAGTGCCTTAGGTCCCCATATTCAAACCAGGTCAGGGTGAATGCAATTTTAAAGGAGTAAAAATCCTTATCACGATTTCCTTTGGAAGGGAAATAAGTATCCTGGATTTATGGCACGTAAGAGAAGTTGATTCCAGGAAAAAAAAATCCTCTGAACAAAATATGTTGAGATTTGCATGTCCAAATTTGAACTGTTAATAAGGTGGGCGTTAAAGAACGATGTTTAATAACCTACTAGCTACCTGTAGGGAAACTATTTTAAATATAATATGTTTTTCGATGTATGTTCTTTTCTCAATATCTTGTTTCTTTGATGTTGGTTGTACAAATCTACTTCTTAAAACATCAATCAAATGTTATGGCAAAGTAACTTAAAGGGAAATGTCATTTAAATGTCATACAACTTGATATGAAGTTGTATTTGCTTTTATAGCGTAAATGTGGTCGTTATTGTATTTATTCAATGGTTAAATAAACATATATGAACATTAAAATATATTTCTACATAGGCTATTGCAATATTATGATACGTTAAATTTTAAAAAAGAATATATAAAACAATTATTAAACTTGTTGTAGTGTATGGCAGTGAATCCTGGACGATATCAGAAAGAACTGCTACAAGACTTTCCACCTGGGAGTGAAATATCATAAGGAAAATATATGATCCAATTAAGTATAATGGTACCTGGAGAATAAGAACTAACCAGGAAATATATTACCTATATAAAGATAACGATGTAGTTATAGATATTAAAGTTAGACGTATCGAAATGTTGGGCCATATAATCGCAGAATGAACGAGACACGTTTGCCCAGGATGATGTCAAACGCTAAGCTGGATGGAAGGAGAAAAGTTGGGAGGCTTAGGTTACGATGGATGGCCGATGTACAGGCGGATCTACAGAAGATCGGCATAACAAATTGGAGAAATAAGACCACTGACCGAAGAGAATGGATGGTTGTTACGAGGAAGGCTAAAATCAAACTAAAAGACCGTCACGCTAATGATGATGATGATGATATATTTTTTTTAAATATTAATAGTATGTTACAATGCGAGGTTGGCAAGTGGTTTTTACAGAAGCGAGGAAATGATTAAAAGCCGAGCGATAGCGAAATACTTCACAAACGTGTGTATTATATTATATTAAACGACGGTGTTTTCAAAATAATAAATAATAGTAAAATAATAACATATTTGATGCAAATATTTGCGTTCATTATAAACAACTGACTGACGTTAGAAGTCTGGCCAATCTATATACGACAAATGCCGAAAATAATTTATTTGAGACTACAGCAGGGAAGAAAATTATTGCTCTTTCTACTTTAAGTCAGTTGGGATTGATAATAAGAATTTTGTCCGTGGCACCAATCAGGGAAAATATGGCGGTAAGTACGAATTTATTGTTTCATACTGTGTCTAATAAAGTTCAGTTAATTTAAAATGCAGTGATTTGTTTCGTATAATGTATATTAACACTACCTATTGTATATATTTTAGTATATGCATTATACGAAGTATACAAAAAGAGCAGTGGTTTTACTTCCCGCCCTAGGTATGTAATTTTTAATATTACAGCATAGTTATTTAGTTCTTTATAGGTTGGCAACCCTGAAATTTAGGAAATTGAAATTTCAATAATGGTTGCCATTCCTGTAAGTACGACAGAACGCAAGTCTCCCAATCATTATACGGATCCGAGCTACTAGATGATGATTTTTTAACTCTAGATCAAATACATTTTAGACCATACAACGACACTGAGGCCTTCCCACAATGAGTTTTCAGTTCAATTATGGGTTCAACCCCGAGATAAAACTAATATATTAGACGTTCAAATGTCCACTTTCACAAAGTGAAATGTTAGGAACTTTTGTCCTTCAATTTTCCAGGTTAGAAAAATTTCCTATAAAATTCTCACTCAGAAAGCTTGCCCCGAAATAACCGGATGATATGCGTCTAAGGATACAATGTTTTTTAACACACACTACAGCTTACTGTTGGGGCTAGAACATATCAATTAGATGTTATTTAATTTAAAGGATTTAATAGTAGAATGTAATAGGAATCCGTTTTATTCTCCAGTTATTTCCGGTGTAATAATAATAATAATAATAATAATAATAATAAATTTACTGATAATATTTTTACTTCTATATAATTTTACTAGAAGTCGTTCTATAAGAATTACGGAAATTAATATCGCAAAACAAAGTTGTGTGTGTAAGCTGCGAGAAATTTTGCTCAGGCATCGCTTATTTCTTGCTTTAGGATACTTTACGTAGCATAAATCTACAACAGGAAACACACGGCTTTACGTAACTTCCATAGGAAAATACATAAATAACTTTTACTCTTTTAAATCCCATCGAATCCGGTCGGATTTCAATACGAATCTCGGATCCAACGTACTCTGTATCACCGTGACCCATATATTTTAATAAGTTTCCGGAATCGCAGAGTTATTCAGAATGTAATAATGTATCCCTATTTATAAACGAATGAACGAAAAATCGTATACCGTCTAGAAGCTTTGGGCTGATCTTATTTTTTTATTGTGTGAAGTAATGTTACACTTGCAGAACATGGAATTACCTTCCACTCTATGTAAGAGACTATCAAAACAAAGTAAAGAATTATTTAATAACAAACTAAATTTTACACCTCACTAATAACATTCTTTTAATATTTAATAAATTAAATTATTTATGAAAATAATGTTAAGATTAACAAATATTTTAAATTGTTTTAAATATTGTATAATCGTAAAATTAGTTTTCTATATCTCATTACTTACTTACTTACTCACTGGCACTATCGAACCCGTAGGTTCATGGCCGCACGGACATAAGCTCTCCATACATCCCTATCCTGAGCTAATGCTTTCCAATCATTCCCTGTATAATCTACTTCCCTCAAATCATAGTTAATGTTGTTCTCCCACCTCATTCTTGGTCTACCAACTGGGCGTTTTCCTTCTGGCTTTCCTACAAGAAGTTTCCATGCACGTCTTTCATTCCCCATACGCGCAACATGTCCTGCCCATCGCAGTCTACGGGACTTAACTGTTCTTATTATATCTGGCTTCCTATAAAGACCATGTAATTACTTTTATTTTATGTACAATAGGCAGGGACAATTTACCAAACAATATAATTTATCTTGCTTGTACACATTTAATTATTAGTTTTAGTCTTAATCTTAACTATCATTAACATGATTGTATTATAGATCATAATATAACAGATATTATCTTATTGACCAAACCTTCATTTAGTATTTAATATTAGAGTTAATTGTAATTGTTATATTCTAATGTAATATATGTTTATCCTGGTGAGTGGAAGAGAAGGTCACATTATCTTAACTCCACCAAGCTAAATAAATAAACTAAAAATAAAAATAATGTGTTTTCACTAAAACATCGCCTATTTAATTAAATTAACTAACTAACTCACTGGCACTATCGAACCCGTACGTTGATAGCCGCGCGGACACAAGTTCTCCATACATCCCTATCCTGGGCTTATGTTTTCCCATCATCCCCTGTAAGATCTACTTCCCACAAATCATAGTTAATGTTATTCTTCCACCTCATTCTTGGTCTACCAACTGGGCGCCTTCCCTCTGGTTTTCCCACAAGAAGCTTCCATGCACGTCTGTCATTTTTACCATTCGTGCCACATGTCTTGCCCATCGCAGTCTACGAGACTTAATTGTTCTTACTATATCTGGCTTCCTATAAAGACCTTGTACAATAGTTCACTATTATGTAGTCTTCTCAATTCATCTCTCTTTGGTAAAGAAAACCTTTAATTTAAGTGGTATTATTAATTATACCCATAAATTAAATAAAACCATTAGACTGGCGGTAGATTATTAAATTACAACTCAACATGTGGTATGACGATAGATAAAAACTAGGAACTACTCAATTTAATCACTCTCTACATTTAAATTTGAACCCGAAATTACCGAATACGGTATTTAAAAATTATCTTCTGAACCAGTCCGTTCGCTTTCGAAATGTAATATTTACCAAAATTAATTTATCTAGAAATTTCTGAAATGTTATGAAACAGTTATTGAAAAAGAGTCTGATCCCGCGACACTCTAGTCAATTACCGACCTCATTATCCAACGATTTAAAAAAATTGTAATTTTATACTTATTCATATCTAGGAAACATTTTCAAATGTCGTGACCATTAAAAGCCATGAAAAATGTTCAATTTATTAGTGAGAATGTGCAAAACCCTTTTTAATTGTTCATAAATTTACTACCCAGATGGCATGAAAGTAATTTGACATTTTCACTAAGTTTTTAATGTCCTGTGAGTAACGAAGTAATAGAGTTTCTGGATCCCTATAATTTTCTAACCACTGACTTTGTCCTCATTGAAATGATGTGAAACCGCCAGCAATTTTGACCAACTTGGCTAAAATAGACTTCTAATTTAATTATCAATAAAATTTCAAAGTTGACTGCATACATTTAATCATTTTAAGTGATATCTAATAAACCTATATTCATGGAGAGTTTACATACTACATCATAATTACAAATACATTTTTTTTTACTTTTACTATAAAAAAGTAAATTACTTTAGAACTATATGATGTTGCTAATGCATTTCAGTTAACACAAAAAGTAGTTGATTTTCGAACATTTTCACAAAGGATTCTTCCAGTTCATGGTTGAGAATTCAATATATGAATTTGTTAATGTAATAAAACAGTTTTATATAACAGTGAGCTACATGATCTTTATAGGAAACCAGTCATATTAAGAATAGTTAAGTCTCGTAGACTGCGATGGGCAGGACATGTGGTACGAAAGGGGAACAAAATAGGGACATGGAAGCTTCTTGTAGGAAAACCAGAGGGAAAACGCCCAGTTGGTAGATCAATAATGAGATGGGAGAATAAAAAACCCATGATTTCAGGTAAGTAGATTATACAGGGGATGATTGAAAAACATTAACTCAGGATAGGGATGTATATGGAGAGCTTATGTCCGCGCGGCCATGGACTTACGGGTTCGATATTGCCAGTGAGTTACTCAGTTAATAAAATAATTTATAGGAAACCAGATATAATAACAACAGTTAAATCCCTTAGGCTCCGAGGGGCAGGACAAGTGGCACAAATGGGGAATGAAAGAGGGGCATGGAAGCTTTTTGTAGGAAAACGAGAGAGAAAAATCCCAGGTAGTAGATCAAGAATGAGGTGAAAAAAATTACATTAATCGTTATTTGAGGGAAGTGAAATCTATAATAATCATTGAAAAATATTAGCTTAGGATAGAGATGTTACGAGTAGCTTATGTCGGCTCGGCCATGAACATTCGGATACGATAGTATTAGCAAATTAATGATTTCATTCGTAGTAAAGGGAAACATGTGTTTCTTTGTTATCTCGATTTCATATTTGTTTGAATCCCACACGTTCCTCAAACGTTTTTAAATGTAAACTAATATAATAGTTGTTTCATTATGAAAAAGAACTTCGACTAGTAAAATTAGCTACAATAATCTCTATATTATTCATTGATATCCTTGCAGCTAGAATAGCCTAAGCACTGTAGTATACTCGAACGTTGTTGTGATAAATAGCACTACAGACCAAAGAGGATTGTATATCGATCATAGGGAAGAAAATGGTTGAAAAATCAACACCATTTGCCGGTTTTTCTCGTTTTTGCTCTTTTATTCTAGCACACTTGATTGCCTTCACCCCCCCCCCCCCACACTCCTAGATGTCACGCCGGTCGGTTCTTTCTGCCACGGGTAACGCGAATTGACATACCACAAAGTTGAACTGAATGAATTCAAGATATTTCAGGAAAAGACAGACGACACATAAACATTTCATAAGATTAATTCATTCTATAACACTTATAATTACACCTACACAGAACGGAAGTTCTTATAATAATAATAATAATAATAATAATAATAATAATAATAATAATAATATAATGAATAATAATAATTATTATTAATTTATTTATTTATATACTGATTTTCAATGTTTACACCCTAATTCTCTTATTTAAGATCCTACATACCTCGATTCCCAATTATTTATCATCTCGCTTCCAGTATCTATAATCCAACCATAACTTAAACACAAGATCACAACATAGTCTCTTGCTTAATATACCGCAACATAGGACATATCATCACTCCATGTCATATACTATCTTCACTTCTCGCAACTGGAATTCCCTACCACAAGAAGTAAGGGGCTGCCGGACATTGGCATCTTTTAAAAGAAATCTAAATTTACATTTGCTCTAACCTCGACTTCATCATTACCCAGTGTAAGGTACATATACTATTTGGTGATTCTCGTAAAATTTATCACATATTTTATATTATTATTATTATTATTATTATTATTATTATTATTATTATTATTATTATTATTATTATTGTTATTAACGTATAAAATGTTGTTTATACGTGAAATTTACATTGCTACATTTAATGTATCTTTAACTGTTTATAATTAGTAGGCTATAGTGTATATCTATATTTGTCAAATATCTACTTGTATTAATGCTGGTTGAGTGGAAGAGAAGGCCTTATGGCCTTAACTCTGCCAGAATAAATAAAACATTAACATTATTATTATTATTATTATTATTATTATTATCTTTCTGTAGCTGAAGTTCTATTTTCTTTCTCCAATCGTCTCTATCCTTCCACCCCATATCCTCCAGTCCTCTTGTTCTCATTCCACATCTGTAACAACCTCGTTAAAAACCAGAGTTGAGTATGCCCGTTGATAGTACCCTGTGAGGACCTCTTATATAGGGTACAAATATTGCTGACTTGCAGTTCGTCATTGGTTTGATAGAGGATCAAAAATCATCTGGCCCTTCAGATTGGGGGTTAATACATCAGGCCAGCTATTGTTCACCATAAAAAATAACAATGCTAAAAAGCCTAATGATTTAAATCCGGACGGAAATAATTATAATAAATACAATAATAATAAATTTTTATAGGAATTATTATTATATTAATAAAATATATAAGTAATGATAGTATTTTTTTCTTTTCTTCTACCCAATGCCACCAGGCTGTCTTGCGACATTTACGGTATTTTTTCCTGATTTTAGCAGAATACTGTAACCCATTTCTGAGATCGGGGGAGCCTGCAAGACAGTGTTATGTTCCTACAACGATATAAGTAATACAAGACAACGAAGCACCAGCAGAGTCCTTAAATCCAAACCCAAATTTAACATAAAAGCCAGACCATGGATGACTACAGAAATAATTCACTTTACAAAACATTGTGTGGTCTGAGCGGAAATCGAACCCGAGACATCGCGAACGTATTCAGAAGCTCTGACTACAAGATCATGAGGCTGGTCATTAATAAAAAATATTATTATTATTATTATTATTAGTAGTAGTAGTAGTAGTAGTAGTAGTAGTAGTAGTAGTAGTAGCAGTAGTAGTCATAGTAATAGTAGTAGTAGTAGTAGCAGTAGAGTAGTAGTAGTAGTAGTAGTAGCAGTAGTAGTAGTAGTAGTAGCAGTAGAGTAGTAGTAGTAGCAGTAGTAGTAGTAATAATAGTAATAGCAGTAGTATTAGTAGTAGTAGTATTTATTTAGACTGCAATGGGTAGGATATATGGCACATATGGGGACTGATAGAAGGTCATGGAAAATTCTTGTAGGAAAATCAGAGGAAAAGCGTCCAGTAGGTGAGCCAAGAATGAGGCGAGAGAATAAAATTAAACACGTTTTGAGGAAGTAAATTATACAGGGGATGAGTGAGCAATTTTACTAATGACAATACATCCAAATAAGGCACCTATTGGGAAAAGGAATGGAACGAATGTTATCTACGAGTACATCTTACTTACTCCACATCTACCACAGCAAAGTCAAGCGTATTTCTTCTTTTTCGAATTCGATTGTTTACTAAATGTGACCAAAGCTGTGCAGCGGCGTATTCCAGTAGCGACGGGATGTAATAGTTCTGTTATTATACTCTTATCCTCTTAGTTAGATAAATGGAATTTATTGTCTTTTTTTCAGAAGAAAGAAAACACATATGCATTTACATTGCGCACGGGCCTGCTTGCCCATACGTGCATTATTTTTTCCATGAATAAAAAATAATATAATCAAATACCTACAAATATACTTGTATCAAAAAACAATAACAGGCCTCTTAGTTAATAGTGTACAGATAAATATTAATAGAAAGTAACAAGCGTTTTAAATTTAATTATTAACATGTTTCTACATAAATAGAACGAAAATAATAATGTTGTATTACTTAATTCGGTAAACAGAACGAATGAGTAAAGTGAAGTTAGTAAATAGGCTATAATGCAAATGCATTTCTTGCAACAGTGGGAGGGATTCAACTATGATTAAGGAGAAGGCAACACACTGTGGTACTTTTCCCCATTGCTGAAATAGGGGAATTAAATTTCTGTTTTTATTGTAATACTTACAGGTTCCCTTGTGTTTGATTATTATTTAATATATAATTTTGGCACCAGATACATTTTTTATCTATTTATGCTGTATTATAATGCACTTTTAACATTTTTTCACAACATGAGAAGTGACAGTACTGGTACGATTACAGCTACTTTCCCCAACAAAATATTAACATAAAGCTAGAAATAAGGAGGTTTATAATAGGATTTGTTACAGGATTCGTGAATTTTTTTTAGTGCAATGGGAACCATGTTCGAAAAATATGAGAAACTCTTTTCTAGGGGGCAATTACGGCGCCGCTCACACATCAGAAGAAGTTTCGATTCCCTGTCGGATTATATATTGTTCTTGCCTTGTAAGCCCATGTTTTCCTTAACAGAGATTTAGGCGCTCTCCATCTACAGGGAAGAATTTGAACCATACTAATTTAGTCACACTTGTTTTCGTATAGATGTAATTTGAGTGATCCGTGGTTAGCGTTCCGCCTCATACTGACATTATTGGAAACCAAGGTAGTACTAGGACGTAAAAATTCGGTAAATTTTGCTTAGAGGTCTTTCATTCAGGCTTAAGGATCTTTTACGAGCCTGAAAATCTTCAGACTCGGGACCCACGGCTTAAAGTCCCTCCCAGAAGACTTGATCCTTGGATTTATCCATCCTAGAAATCCATCGACCCCGGCCGGGTTTGAATCCGCGACCCTCGAGACCAGAGGCAAGGAGCATAACCAGTAGTTCACCGCGGATTATAACGGTTGAAAATCTTCAGAGGTTTCCTCCAATGTAGTAAGTAGTAGTAGTAGTAGTAGTGGTGGTAGTAGAAGCTGTAATATTAGTAGTAGTAGTAGCACTTTATTAGGCTAAAAGAAAGATATATACTGATATTTACAAACATGGATCGTACGGGCAGCAAACCATACGTTCTATTGACAGTGCATACAATAAAGTCTAGTAATATTATAAAATACAAAACAATAAATAACATTGCAATCACACTATAATTTAATTAGACTAACAAGAAACTCTCGACCATTGCATGCCGAAACCTACCTTGAAATTTTTCCCAGACAACCGTTGTGATATACCAAGACCGTGTCAAAAAAAATCTTCCACTTTCAACCGCTAGGCACTAAAATCCAGCGCCAGATCTCTCATTTAAACTACAAGGAAACAATACAATTCCTGATTTGGTAAATTGGTTAACCTTGATCACTTGCCCCTGCGTCGCTTCCAGTCTCATTCCACTTTGCTCTATTCTATTCAAACAGGAACGTCCTTCTGCTTCACACAGTGGGTTCCCATTGCTGGATTCCGGTTTCGATGTCTGTGGCTTGCAGTTAAATGCGGTAGATTTTTTTAGACACGACCTTGGTACATCAGAACGCTTCTCTGGGAGAAATTTCAAGGTAGGTTTCGGCATGTAATGGTTGACAGTTCCCTTGTAAATATAATTATTAAGTATTAATGATATTGCATTATGCTTACATATTTATTTATTTACGAATGAGTGTTGTTCTTATTTTCCGCGTCTTCTCCAGAAATGTATCTATGTTTATCCAATTTTTTGGGTTTATAATTAATTCGTACCATGCCAATCTATGACGACTCAAATTTAGAAATCTTTCCGGCTATCACTTTCCAATATTCCCAATGGTTATAATTGCATAGTATTTCGTCTTCAAAGCTCCCGCACAGTGGACATATCGTGATCGTCGATAAATTTTAGAATTTTCCTTGCCTCCAACCCGAACAGGCTAATGTTATAAAATCATGATAAACATATACCTAACAAGTATAAGGCCTGATGGCTTTTTATGATCAGCATAACTTCTTCGGTTGATTAAAAGGTATATTTTCATGTGGAGAGTAATGAAGCATGGCATTTTGGATTTTGCCCACGGACATAAGTTGTAGGCCTACATGATTTTCTAATTTTATTGTAATTGTTTATAAAATGTATAACATTCTAACTGAAATTCTTACATGACATCTTCATTTCGTTTGTGACACCATTAGAAATAATCTGCTATTGATCTTATGAACTACATCTCGAAGGTTGTAATTCGATTATGTGCTTATTTTTCATTGTCCTAGCATTGGTCTTGCTAATGTTTTATATAAGCGTATTATTGTGTGCTTTTACTGTAGAAGATATAATTTTGTTAATTATTCCCAATGTTTTGTTGTACTTATGGATTTTATCGGTGATAATTCAACTAAAAAAACTATTTGTACACAAGGAAAGAAAAATCATTTACACTTTCAAATAATTTATAATTTCAATGAATTTTACTTAAGACAGGGCATTTCCAATGGAAGGCCAAGACTTACTTTTTTATATTTATCTACAAACCGCATTTTTTCAGCTACAATTTTTAAATTATGTATTGAATATTTAATATTATCTTCATTAGTATGCTATGAAATTTGGGCTACAAATTTATTGAAAAATCATCATGCTTCATATTTTAATGAGTCATATTTAAAAAAAATAAAAACGTTCCAATTTATAATAACGTCGGCTATGGTGATCTAATGGTCATGCTCCTTGCCTCTAGTCCCGAGGGTTGCGGGTTCAAATCCGGCCGGGGTCGATAGACTTTTAGGGTGAAAAATCTAAGGATAAATCCTCCGGGAGGGACTTTAAGCCGTGGGTCCCGAGTCTGAAGATTTTCAGGCTCTGTGTAAAATTTAAACAACCTTCATCCCACTTCCATTATCTTCTCTCCATAGGAGCGGTTTTGCAATCATAGCTGGTTTTGTTCAATGGTATCCCATATTCACAGGACTTTCCACGAAACTTAGATGATTAAAAATTAAATTTATAATTATATTTCATCCAAGGAATATATTAGTTGCTTACTAGATGTCTCACTGGGGTGTTATGCTAACAACATGTCATTCTTTGATATATGTAGGCAAATAAGCATAACTAAATTAGCTTGGTTACGAAATTCCCGCTAGGGAGCCCCACGTCTCCACGTAGGATGTATGGGATATTATAGGCTACATACATACATATATAAATAAATCATGGCTACGCCTAAATGACAGAAGAACTTTACATTCTCATGCCTTACTATTCCAAGTCCTGCACACATATTTACCAAGTTATTTATCAACGCGTTTTCAAAATGTATCTGCTCATCACAGTTTAGGTACAAGATCACAAGACTCTTCTTTACTTTTGATACCACAGCACAGGACATGTCTATATTCTGAATCTTACACAATATCTATGACTAGAGCATGGAACTCACTTCCCAGTCATGTCAGGGACTGTCAATTACCATCATTATTTAAATACAAATTAAATTCGACACAATGAAAACATTAACTGCATAACAACTGTTTTCAACATTTTGTAAATAATCATCTACGAAGCTTTACTTACAGTATTTTGTTTCATATAATTTTAATTTTATTATATTCCATATTTTTGTTATTATTAGCTGGTATTAGATCACATCACCATTGTATATTGTTCAGTACATATTTTAATGTCTTCAAATTGTAATAAATATGTACTTTTTGTATAATTTTTACTATTCGCTGGTTGAGTGCAAGAAAATACCTTATGGCCTTAATTCTGCCAGCTAAAATGAAGCATTATTATTATTATTATTATTATTACTATTATTACCAACATTACTATTATTATTATTACTATTATTACTATTATTATTATTATTATTATTATTGTTATGAATACATAGTCTTTTATATAGATTTTTAATTGTTTTATAGATCATTTTAATTATTCAAGCAAAGTCTGTTGAAATAGAGTTTAGACATGATATAGTTCAGAGCAAAGTTTTACTTAAGCTAACTGTAAACATCCCTACATTTAGTTCATTGGAATGTTAGTGAGTACAGTTAGGGTAACTAGAGGTCAAATTGAGTATATAATACTTGAGAAGTGAGGGTCTCGTGTCTGTTGATGTGTGAAAACCAGAGGTGTTGATGGGTGAGTAAGCTACATTTTTCTTAATATGTATTCTGTACTTTTATGATATGAATTAAGTACAATTAACATTTTTGATATTAAATTTACAAAAAGGGATATAACATTTTTAATCATGTAGATTAGGTTAGATTTATAAATTCCACAACTCCCTCTTCTCAACCCCCCAAGGAAGTACTGTAGTTTTTAATATAGGCTTAGATTAGATTTAGGGCTGGAATACTTAGGGTTTCTAATTATTTATACTTTAGTAATAAAATAGTTTAAAATAAGACTCCATTTGTTTATTTCAAAACATGTATACTGTACATCCTCATACTAACGCTCGGCTAGATAAACGCTACCAGATTTTCCAAGTCCCGAAGGTCCTTTAAGCCTAAGAAATCCAGTTGGGGTTATAATAATAATAATTATTATTATTATTTTGCTCTTTTATGTTTATCTACTCCACTGTAAAGGTGTATATAATTGCCTAATGTTTCTTTCCGAGGCATGTTGTTTGGTTTTTTAGCATTTTTTATGATGAATGAGGAGCTGGCCCGATGCATCAACCCCCAACCTGGGGGAGGGTAATTTTTGTTCAAGGTTTTCTTCCTCTACCCTTTGATAGTCCAGTATCTTACTGAAATGCAGCAGTGCTAGTTTTGGTCCGTACGAAATAAAGAAATAAGGGAAATTATGGGTGTACAAGAGGAGCCGGACATCATAGACATCATAGAAAAGGAAAGATTGCAGTGGTATGGTCATGTCAAACGAATGCCAGAGCAAAGATTGCCAAAAATTGTTATGGAATGGATCCCAATGGAAAGGAGGAAGAGAGGAAGACCGAAGAAAACTTGGATAGAAGGGGTACAAGCAGCTATGAATATCAGAGGAATGGAGGAAGATCAATGGATGGATAGAGAGGAATGGCAGCTGCCATGATACCGGATGATGATGATGATGATGATTATTATTATTATTATTATTATTATTATTATTATTATTATTATTATTATTATTATTATTATTATTATTATTATTATTATTATTATTATTATTATTATAAATACAATTAATAATAATGATACCCGATCACATTGGATGTATTAAGAAAAGGCAGAGTCCGGCCAAGAGAGAGTTTAAATGTTCAAGCTAGAGATATAATATGATAATATTTCAAAGGGGTTTAGCAATTCAGATACTGTGAGATTAGATGGCGGCCTTTGTGAGCTGTCCATGGGAAACGATGTAATCCCAAAATAAAACATGTTTACACTTCAACAATTAATTTTTTCACATTTTAAAAGCTTTACTGATAATTAACGGAATCATATTACGAATTGCGATGTAAAATTATTGTATTTTGTTAGTAACCTAAATATAACACGAAGAAAAATATTTACCAAGAATAAAAATGTGTGACATGCGGTTCTTCTTCTAGACAGTTACAAATACCAAGTAATCAGTACACAATACATTACAAGAATGTCAGATTTATTGAATCCTTATAGAATACAGATAAAAGTAAATAAAATGCCCAATATTTTATATTTACAATAGCCCTGTAGACTTTGCATGAACAATAAAAACGATTTGAATATTCTAAATTTAACACTAATAAACATTTTCTTTTCTTTTTAACTTTATTTTCTAGATTGTTTTATATTAATTTTCTAGATTGTTTATATAACAGTAGTAATCTGAAGTTGAAAGAAAGAAAACCGTTTGTTGGCATACATAGCCACTTGTATCTAACTTCATAAAATTAATGGTATTTTAGCACCATAAACTTCATAATTTATATGAAATTCTTCTTTTCTCCCGATATCTCTTTCTTTATAGCTAGCTGTATAAATGTTTCCATATTTGGTTGATACTGGGATTGCATAACTTCTTACATCACATGAACATTAGTCCAAATTTCTGGTCAAATAGAGATCTCTTTAATTTTATTGCATTTGGACTATCAAAAGTGACCCTAATTCAATAGATGTACTACTTAGTTGAAATATGAAATCTACTTAACCAACAATATCAAATAATCAATTGATTTGTTTACTTGATGAAAATCCATTATGTTTAGTGATTAAATAAAATAAAACTGTTAAAGTTGTACATGATTTTCATATTTATTTTAATACAAATTCGTCTGAAGTAAATACAAAGTACTGAAACAGTTGTAATTGATTTATATTAAAATAAGATAAAAATTAAAAGTACCTGTTGACAGGTGCCGTCGTCTTCAACTTTGTTAAAATGATGTATATAAAATATTAACTGTTAATATTTTATATACATCATTTTAAGAAAGTTGAGGATGACGGCACCTGCCAACAGGTACTTTTAATTTTTATCCTATGACTATTCACATCAACGGAATTAGATATGAATTTTATTAGTATTTATTGTATTAAAATAAATATGAAATTCATATAAAACATTAACAGTTTTATTTTATTTTATCACTAAATATCAAATAATTCCCCACAACCCATGTAACTACCTTAAATGTTACTATAGTCCGGCTTACTGCCCATGCGACCCATATTTGTAAATAGCATTGTACGTAGTCTAATAAAGTCCTTATGTATGCACTATAGTCAACCGTGGACACCTGTACCTACTTCAGCAGATATATTATATACCATATAGCGACTAATTATTTTAACCACAGAAATCCTTTACTAGCTTAATGACGCTGTTAATCTGGCATATCACAATATAAATTTTATGAAAAAAAAGAGGCACTTGTGTCGTTTCCTGGGGGCAATTCACATTTAAGAAAACAACTTTCGCTGAAATTACAGTCATCATAGAGAGAGTCTATGAGAGTACCGTCGTCACTTGTCTATGGAACAAGATAGAACGCCGAATGTTAGGGAGATATAACTAACAGAATAACAGAAGCCATACTGTGCAGAAAAGTCACGATAGGACTAATGTAGATATAAAGTAAGCTTCATGGCCTAAGATATCCGAGAAGGCTCTTTGGCGTTCCACCCGGCTGCTGACAGCACATCCATATGCGCTATTTACAGTGTTTGGAAGATCATGTAACCAATAAAGGATGACGTAAAATGTTCATAATTTCAGGTTCCTCTGTCTTTATAGTTGGTTTTCTTAACCTGGAACCGCTACTTATTGTAGTTGCAGTACTCAAAATCCTCACGAAGTAGGTTGGGCACCTGTCGCCTACAGGCCAAACATCAATGAGAAAATGTCTTCCCCCATTGGGACTCGAACCATTCCTACAGCTCTGCGTCAATATTTCAGACCACTCGTCTAAATTGCGTGATATTGTAGTTATAGGCACTAAAACAAACTAACTAACTAACTAACTCACTGGCACTATCGAACATGTAAGTTCATGATCGCTCGGATATAAGCTCTCCACACATCTCTATCCTAAGTTAATGTTTTCCAATCATCCCCTATATAATCTACTTCCCTCAAATCATGGTTAATGTTATTCTCCCATCTCATTCTTGGTCTATTAACTGGACTTTTCCTCTGGTTTTCTTACATGAAGCTTCAATGCACCTCTTTCATTCCTCATTCGTGTCAAATGTCCTGTTCATCGCACTTAGGGATGCAAGCGATACACCAATGTTTCAAAACATCGATGTATCGTTTATAAAAATCGATGTCATCGATGTTAAAATCCCTAACATCGACGATACACCGCTCTTTATGAACGATATTTTGTCATGCCTAGTGCATTTATTGTGTTATTTTTCGCAGCTCGTTCGCTTCCTCAGACAAAAGCAGATGCTCTAGAAATGTGGGATCATGAAAGTTTTATTTCCCGGGCTGTATAAACTAGCGATGCGTCCACCGCTGTGGTCTCGCGGTAGCGTGCTGCCTTGTCACGCATCGGACCCGGGTTCGATTCCCGGTCGGGACAGGCTCCTGGGTGAGGTATTTTCGGGTTCTTTCCTCACCTGTAACACAAATATCAGGAAGCTTAGGGCACAACGGTCCCCCGAAAATCATCAGCCCATCATCATCCTAATCATTATCATAATCATCCTTCACCGGTGTGGAAAGCAACGGGAAGCTACCACACCTATAATTACCTAGTAAAGCTGCAAAGAATAGCATGAAAATGCTATGATTGCAGTGAACGACCTGCCCTCGGGCAGAATTACTATGAATGGAATGGAATGGATATACTTGCCTATCATAGCAACGTCGGTGCCCAGTGAGCGACTGTTTTCAGAGGCTAGGACTACGATTACCCAAGAAATAAACCGCTTACTAGATTGTTAAAATTGTTTTTTTTAATTATGTTTTACGAAATAAACATTTTCAACATTTTTTTGTGTTTTTAACTTATTGTTTTCCCAAAACAATAAAAAACATCGATATATCGTTCATAAACATCGATGTTTTGGACATCGATATTTCACTTTTGAAAACATCGATGTTCTAACATCGATGTTTTTTTATGAGCGATGTTGCATCCCTAATCGCACTAAAAGCAAAACATAATTAATCCGCTGCAGTAAGACTATTCACTATACGATAAAATATATAGTGAAAACAACAACACAAAATCTATATTTATGAATGTGAAGCTTCTGGAACATACAGAGACTAACATATCGTAGGATTTTTTAGTCTGACGTAAATCCCTCTCTCCCAACGCATTGAATTTTCGAATGTGTTTCTGTCATTCACACCAAATCTCGACTACTGTTTTCATGTTACAAATCTGTCAATACATTTTAAAATGTCAATGTGCACAAAATAAAGAAAAAGGGAGAGAAATTATCCAATAATTTAACACATTCCTATTGCCATCCTGTTTTTTAGTAACTCATCATAAAACTCGTTACAAAAAACAAGCCACATAAAAAATGAACATCTGACCAAGTATAACAGAGATTTTTTTGCGCACAATAATGACTGAATTAAAAATTCGGAGAAAAAAGGACGGATGTGACATTATATATGCATGAAAAATAAACGTGATATGAGAACGTTTCTAGCTTGGTAATTATTAGCTTATACGACTCGGTTGGTAAATAATACGTGCGCATTAAGAGATGAAAATAAATACGTAATGTATGTGGCATGCGCCATGTAATACAGGTTAATGGCTTCATTTAGATTTTTTCTACTTCACATAGTTAGTACGCCAACAAAGCATGTTTAATACCGCGACACGTTAGTCCAGTCCAAAGTAATAACTAAAACCCAAAATTCATCATCATCATATTCTTCTTATTTCACAGATTAGGTCTTTGCCTATTCCGAGTTCACATCTATTCAGCCCAGCGCTTTCTTGGTCTTCCTACCGATCTTCGTCCTCCAGGATTATACATCAATGCCATATTTGGTATCCTATTCTCTGCCATTCTATGTAAATGTTCTATCCAATTATTCCTGTGTTCTTCTATTTCTCGAAGAAGTAATGCACTTTTAATTCGTGTTTAATGTTCTCATTTCTAATAAGCTTTTCTCTTGTACAACCTTTCACAATCCATAGGAAGCTAATTTCCATTGCCTTAATTTTACTTTTTTTTTCTTTTTCCTTCAGGACTTCCACACATCATACTGGTAATTCCATCGTTGAGTAAAATCTTAGCTGCATAGGCTTTCTAACTTTGTTTCTCAGTGTTCGTCTGATTGTTCCACAAATATGTTGAAATTTCTGTATTTTCCTAATTATATCTTGTTCTTCTTCGTAAGTTCTTTTTTTTAATAATAAGACTTTATTAGACTACAAGTAAGATATATACAATGTTATTTACATATATGGGTCGCACGGGCAGTAAGCTGTACGTGCTGTTGACAGTTCGTTATAATAAAGTAATATTTGGTAATAGTATAGAGAAAACACAAAAAGAAAATAATAATATTACAATTACATAAAGAAAACACAATAATATTACAATTACATAATAATACAATAACATTATACATTAATTATGTAGAATTATTAAGAATTAATGGTATTGCATTTTGATAACATGTATTTATTTATGAATGAGCGTTGTTCTTATTTTCCGGGTTTTGTACAGAAATGTATCCAAGTTTCTTCATAAGTTATATCGCAGCCCAAATACTAGAAGTGTGAAAACTTGATCCAACATTTTATCTTCTATTACTATTTTTGCTCTTACTAGGTACCTTTTATGGAACGTCATTACTTTATTTTTTTTTAATTTTGAAATTACCATATTATATTTCTTACATGAAGCTTCTCTTACATGAAGTACAGCCTTTATTGGATAAAGTCACGAATTACAGACAGAAATGGATTGATCACATGGATGGAATGAGTAAGGAGAGATATCCATTGTTAGCCAGGAACTATCAAGCAAGAGGAAGGCGTGATGTTGGAAGACCTAGAAGACGTTGGGCTGATGCAATATGAAGTCGGAACGGGCAATTGCCTAATCCCTGGAGTGATGATGATGATGATGATGATGATATTTCTTACATACGAGTATATTACTTAATTGAGAGACTGCTTTTTGTATCCTGTCCTCTCTTCAAAAAATAGTACTATATTATCTGCAAAACAATATAAATCCAAGATAAATACTAAATATTAACTAAATACAAGGTAAATGCTGATTACGTGGTGAGAACTGTAATAACGCCATAATGGCATACTGCTCAATAATGCTTAATATATTTGAATTAAAATAAATAATTCCATTCCAACTTATCTGTATATATATATATATATATATATTTCTTTGCGTGATAGTGCGTTTTGTCGTACTTACAGCAATGGCGATCATGATTGAAAGTTCAACTTCGTACCTTTCGGGGTTGTCAAACTAAATAACTATACTGTAATATTGCACATTACAAACCACGTGTGGGAAGTAAAACCATTACCCTTTATGTACACTAGGTAGATGGGCTAAATCGAACTAATGAATATACCCCTGCTGTAACAAGAGTCGAAGAGCGTATACAAAAATATATCCAAAAGGTAGGGTTAATATACATTATACGAAACAGATCACTGCATTTTAAATTAATTGAACTTTATTTGAAACTAAATAAAACAATAAATACGTATTTGCCACCATTTTATAACTGATTTGTGTGACGCCTGCTGTTGTCTCAACTAATAAACATTGCCCACACAGTTAACGTTAGCCAGTTGTTTATAAAGAACGTAAATACTTCCCACAAATATATTATTTTACTATTAATTATTTTTTGGAAACACCATCGCGCAAAAAATAATGTTATACGCACGTTTGTAAAATGTTTTACAGAATCTCGGAAATTAAAAACCTCGCTATTGTTCGATTTTTAAACATTTCGTCGCTTCTATAAAAACCACTTCCCAACCTCGCATCGTAATAACACAAAAACAAATATATTTATCAATAGATCCATCCATCCATAGTAATTCTGCCCGAGGGCAGGTCTTTCACTGCAATCATAGCATTTTCATACTATGCTTTGCAGCTTTACTAGAGAATTTTAGGTGTGGTAGCTTCCCGTTGCTTTCCACACCGGTGAAGGATGATGATGATGATGATGATGGCCGTATGATTTAGGGGACCGTTTGGGCCTTAAAGTTTTCCTGACATTTGTCTTACAGGTGAAGAAAAACCCCGATAAAAACCTCACCCAGAAAAACTGCCCCGACCGTTGATCGAACCCGGGCCCGCTGCGTGACAAGGCAGCACGCTACCTCGAGACCATAGCGGTGGACTATCAGCAGATCTTTCACACTACAATCGAATATACTGTCCTCCTCCGACGAGTTTAGCGCTCAAAGGAATGTGGTGTGGGGATGGATATTGGATGACTACACCAGTCAGGAAAGAAGTACAATCATATTGAAAATATTCGCCCTATTTACGAAACCAGTATGCTTTAGACTTATTCAAAACCGCAAACTGAAAACTGCATATTTGTGAATGAATAATACTTCCCTTCGACTCGGCTGTAGGAACAAAAGAAACTACATGCAAGAGTAGTAAACTGAATGGCAAGAATACCTTACCTCCCAGCGCTAAACTCGTCGGAGGAGGACAGTACTTTCATTTTTTTAACATCCAACAATTTATAATATACAATATCAGAGATTGTTAAAAGTTATAGTCGTCAATTTTTTGGTTTGTTTATAAATTTATGTCTTTGGGATACATACAAGAAATAAACTATTTTGAAGTTTTACAAAGTATTGGCAGTTCCATCTCTTATTTATGGATGTGAAACCTGGACATTAACAAAGGCAGATAGTAAACAAATAGAGGCTGCTAAAATGAAGATGTTGAGAGCAATAGCAGGATACCAAAAAACCGATAAAAAGAAAAACGAAGATATAAGAACAGAACTTAATATATTTAATATCTGTGAAAGAATAAAATATTATCAAAATGCTTATCTTCAGCACGTATTACGAATGAATAAGCGCATTACAAGAAGAATGTATAATTATAAACCAAAAGGGAGAAGAAGGTTGGGAAGACCATTGAAGAGATGGAAGGGCCAATTCGACCTATAATGAGATCGGAATAGGCCATTGGGCTTAATCCTTGTTGTTGATGATGATGATGATGGATACATACATGTATAGACCACATATTATTTTGTCATTTGTTGAGTCACTGTTTTGCATTCCCTTGCTCCTCTATTTTAAATTATTCAGACTTATATTGCTCTCTGTGGCAAACGACCGGAATGTAATAAAAAGTACACTGGTACTGTATGTAGGTTAGTATTTTAATTAAACACATTATTTGACAACTGAAGTATTAGCGCCACAGTTCAAATGTGGCGTGAAATGCCTGACAAATTTTGCTCAGAAACCTCTTTTTTCAGGCTTGAAGAGCTTTTACGTGCCGTGAATCTACGAAAATGGACCCATGGCTTTAGCTCTCTTCCGAAGGAACCCCTACTTGGGACTTTTACTCCCAGAAAAATGTTAGAATCCGCGAATCTCGGAACCAGAGGTGAGCATGGTAACAAACTAGATAGTTAGGATCGACTGATATGGTACGTGAAGTGTTAATTCCTGATATCACCTAATATTTCTAAAATCTTTTCAAAATCATGTTAATTGTTACTTTAAAGATTGCATGTTTTAAATGCACCAATAAAATAAATTTAAACTTGTTATATATGCAAGTTGCATAATAAAATTTTAAATATGTCGTAACTCTGTAAATGTGCATTTGTATGCGCTATAAAACTTGGTATATGAAAGCAGTAGAACGTTAAATATACTTCGCAAGTTAAATGTATATCGTAGGTAAACCCAAAATAGCTATGCATTTACATAAGGAGTGTAATAGATCTCTTGGGTCAAATCAGCCAAGATTTGAATTAGATAACCAAGGATTCAAAAGTTCACTTCCAGCTCCACGAAACATTGAACGAGTCTTGTATGAAGAATATTTTTGAAAACTGATTAATTTCGTATACCTCTATAATGTAACTATCGATCTTGGTCATCGCAATTTAACAGTCCATGAAATATGTTAGCACTCTTTCAAATATTTCTATTTGACAGACAATAAAATTACTGGTAATCAGTTACTTGGCTCGTGCTAGAGTTTTATAAACGAGAAAGGTAATATGCCCCTACAGATAAAATCTATACTTGTTAATTTTAAATCCGTTTCAAAAAGTACCTTACAAAACGTCATTTATTCCATTAATCGTTCAAAACATATAAAATAAACATTTCCAGTTGTAGATTTCCTATATATAACTTTTCAGCTGATATCTTCTACATCTGTGCTAATTCTACCTCAGATGTCTGGGACACTATATTTACACTATAACTGTTTAAGACCTAGGTTCCTCATTGGGTCATTTTTTCCGTCCGTAGATACTGTAAATTATTAGCTTCGTAATTCAAATCTGGCCTAGAAAGGGCCAACAAATTTTGTTCAGATGCTTTTTATTCAGGCTTGAGGTTCTTATAAACTAACTAACTCACTGGCATTATCGAACCTGTACATTCATGGCCGCATGGAATAAGCTCTCCATACATCCCTATCCTGAGTTAATATTTTTCAATCTATCTATCTTCGGGTTTTTACAGCTGCTGCCGTCTTCCCGTGCCAAACCTCCAAAGCCTACGATCTTGGGCATCTTCAATGCTTAGCCCTCTAGCTTGCATTAATGTCTTCATGTTTTCCTTCCATGATAACTTCGGTCTCCCTCTCTTCCTCCTTCTGGTCGGATGCCATTGATATAGTTGCTTTTGCCATCGCTTATATTCCATTCTTAAAACATGTCCTAACCACTTTAATTCCTTCTCCGCAATTCTTTCAATTATGCTTTCTTCTGCTTCCATTATATTTCTAATTTTCTTATCTGTGACATGTTCTAATTTTGACTTTCTGGCACTTCTGCGTAAATAATCCATTTCTAGAGCTATTAGTCTATTCTTGTAGTACTTATTGATTGTCCATACCTCACTTCCATACATTGCAACCGATTCCACCAATGTTTTACCAATATATACATTTTTTTTTGTGTCTTTCCAAATATGCTTATCCCACCATATGGAATTTAACGATGATATTATTTTGCTACTCAATTCAATTCTATGTTTTATATTCTCCTTGCCTATACCTTCAATGTTATCCATAATTATTCCCAAATATTTAGTTTGTTTCACTTGCTTTATTTGGATTCCTTCCTCCAATATTAAATTTTCTCTTTCATTGCTATTTACTTTCAATCATCTTCTATATAATCTACTTCCCTCAAATCATGGTTAATAACCTCATTCTTGGTCTACTAACTGGGCGTTTTCCCTCTGGTTTTCCTACAAGAAGCTTATATTCCCCTCTTTCATTTCACATTCGTGGCACATGTCCTGCTCATCGCAGTCAACGAGACTTAACACTTCTTATTATATCTGGTTTCCTCTAAAGATCTTGTAGCTCAGTGTTATTCTTCTCCATTCGCCTGTCTATTCATCTCTCTTTGGTCCGAAAATATCCCCAAGAAATCTATTCTCAAATACGTGTAACCTTTTTTCCTCCCTAAAGTAAGAGTTAATGTTTCGCATCCATATAATATAACTGGGAAAATAACTGTGGTTATTTTGCGTACCATAAATCTAGGGCATGGAACATGCCACTTTTGTTCCCTTTCAAAGCAAACTATATTCACGATTTTTACGCTCCGAGAAACTATTCGATCCCAGGCGGGTTTAAACTCGTAAACTTTGCAACCAGAGGGGAGCATGATAATCATTAGTCCACTTAGACTGACATTCTTTGATATATGTAAATATAGAAAAAATAAGTAAACAATTTAAAAGAACATTACAGCTAAAATTCTTTATTTTAATATGACTTTGTAAAAGCTAAAAAAGTTGAAAGAGTCGAGGAAAAAAGTTATAGCCAAAAAACTGAAACATCAGTGAGAGAGAGAGAAAAAAAAGAAGGAAGTAACAAAAAACAAACAAAGAAGCTCGCCTGGCACTCAAAGTTGATTGCTTCCTCTGTAGATATAAAAGTGTAGTTTTTGAATGCCTGCACCTTAACGATGATAAATACTACACACAGGTGTCGTTTGTGTTTCTTACCACGTTGGGGCGTCGCGCGTGACGAGGTTACTAGCGCTGGGAAAACGACGCTCGCCAACTTTTTAGCGAACAAACTTAGAATTTGAAAACAACCCCCTTATCAGTGCCTCTAATGTTATGGTGTCCCAGTAAAACTTTCCTAGGCTCTTAAAGTGTGATTGCAATTTTTAATTTCAACTTTGGGACCATACAGGAAATCACAGTGCTTTCGTAAGTGAAGAAATTTCTTTAAGAAGAGGGATTTAGGACAAGCGATCACCCAGTGTTGCTTACGCATTTACAAGGAATTTCATTAAAAGATGACTGAAGTATTTAAAAAATAAAATCAGTTAAATAAAATGAAACTCTATTGAGGTCATAGTCCTTCTTCTTCTTTAAACCCATGTTTCCCTGTTAAAAAAGCTTACCAAGATTTGGTTCTCCTCTCCCCCTACCGGGAAGAATTTGAACCATAGTAATTTAGTTACACTTGTTTTCGTACAGATGTCATTTGAATGGTCCGTGGTCAGCGTCCTGCCTCATACTGACATCTAGGAAAACCCATGTTTCCCTTAACAGAGATTTAGGTGCTCTCCCCCTACAGGGAAGAATTTGAACCATAGTAATTTAGTTACACTTGTTTTCGTATAGATGTCATTTTAATGGTCCGTGGTCAGCGTTCCGCCTCATACTGACATCTAGGAAACCAAGATAGTACTAGGACGGGAAAATTCGGTAAATTTTGGTTAGAGGCCTTTTTATTCAGGCTTAAGGATCTTTTACGAGCCTGAAAATCTTCAGACTCGGGACCCACGGCTTAAAGTCCCTCCCGGAGGATTGCTCCTTGGATTTTTCTATCCTAAAAAAATTCATCGACCCCGGCCGGGTTTGAACCCGCGACCCTCGGGACCAGAGGCAAGGAGCATAACCACTTGTCCACCGCGGTCGATGCGGTATTAGTCTCAATATTAAAATTATAATAAAAAATTACATACATTTAAGGTCCGTCTCCTCAACGTCTTAGACTATTCGACTGTAGTCTTTCGGGACTAGTCCCATCATCAGCAGAAGGTAGCAGGTCTATTGTCATTGACCCTGGATGAAATACAGTGAAAGCTCTTTATTCGCGGGAATATGTTCCGCAAATATGCCGCGAATATGGAATGGTAATTTATGTGGGTAGTAGAGGGGATACGTTCCAAGGTTTCAAAATAAAATAAAAATTATCATAAGTAATGCCACGAGTGATTTCCAAATTATCGATAAATTCATGACTCACGAAGTGAGGAGTGAATTTATCTAGAGAATTTTGAAATCAAGAGTGGCATTTGTTAGGACTATTTAACGAATAAAATTAAGCTGTATACTCACAAATCTTTATTTAAATATAGTTATTTAAAAATATTTATATAATTAAAGGGCGATGTTTGAAAACAAATGAAAAACAATTGGTACGCTTCATTTGCTTCTTTTGTTCGATCACTGCAACCAGATCATAATATTATTTATTGTCAAAAGATCGCAATGTTGTAAGAATGCATCCTAGTGGAGAAATTTATATCCAACGTTATAGGTATTAATTAATTTCTGATGTCCTATGATGTAAATATGTCAATTATATTTTTCTACGTAATTTCCCGGAAAATAATTCGTTTAAGAAAGTGCAAACAGTGGTTTCTTTTTTTTTATGGTATAAACAATTGTTACAAATGTTTTTATATTATCTCTCATATGCGCTAAGTGTTGACATTCATGCACTATATATACAATCTGGTAGCCGTATTTCTTGGGGGGCCAATCACTGCAAAATAATGCTATAACCTATTCAGAATGTTAAAAAGGAGGTGTTTTCTTTATTATGATAAACTTAAGTTGGTAAATTTTAGGCGAAACACGACTGTGATTGGTTGTAAATAAAAAATCATTGAAATGTGATTGGTCATTGACTCCCATTTGGGGCATGAGTTAACTAGTCAAAACAAAATCAATTAATGAGAGATTTTGAACAATTTCCACATATTATTACTGTCAGGCTAAGGCAAGAACTTAAATAAGTCAGTAATATTTTCCTGTTTTTTCTGCTTTTAAAAGGTCTTTCAATTCAGATTGATATTTAGCTGTGAATTTAGCGATAGAGTTCATTATTTGTCTTCGAATTTCTTGATGAATCTTACAACTGATTCATTAACATTGAAACAGCGTTATACAGACGCAAACGACTCGCAACGCGTAAACAGTCAACATTTTTCTTTTTTGCTTTAAGCAACAACACTACATTTTTCCGCTTCGGAACTAATTTTCTTACCTTTTACTCGAGATTATAAATTGGCAACAAAGCTGAAGAAACATGTGTTATCCAATCAAAATTATTGCTACGAATGACAAGTTGAAACAATAAAATACCGATCGTGGCGAGGGTAGCATTTATAACGGACATAGCGGCACGTGAAATACGACGGGCGGCGGTGGTTTTTAAAAACGAACTTTAGGCTTAGTGACAATAAGGTTCGTTTTTCTTTTACATTTATTTGTCTGTCTGGTTTGAATCGCTCTTTATAAAAGTCGCCTTGGTACATGCCTGCAGTAAAACAAGTTTCCGATGCGTTAATAAAGGATACTAATTCTTCTAATATACCGACTAGATTCACGATAAAGACATTTTTAGCCGCGAATACAGGAACTGTGTCGCAATTTTTTATCCCGCGAATAATGAAAACGCGAATAAGGGAACCGCGAATAAGGGAACCGCGAATAAGGAGCTTTTACTATACTTCATCGAGGTTTCGGGACTAGCCTCATCATCAGCAAAAGGTAGCAAGTCTATTTTCATTTAACGTAGATGAAATACTTCACCAAGGTTTTGGGATTAGTCCCATCATCAGAGATGTGTTCGAGCATCTTGCTTGAGACAAAAACGTGATCGGTAGTCACATTTTTCGCATTTATAAAATTAATTAAAAAACTACTTGAAGAGATGTTGTGCGGTGTGTTATATATATATATATATACGCTGACTGCTACTATTTGTACGTATCGTCTTTTTGGATCTTTTTTGTTTCCGTTGCATATACTAGTGTAGAGTTCACAACATACGAGGTTATTAATCAAAAACCTTTGCCCGGGCCCATAGGAGGCAAAGATTGATTCATCTTTCTTTCCTAAACACTTAAACATGAATCGATAATAGATCTCAAAACAGTAGAGTAGTTTATGATTCTGATTTAAACTGAATGTATCATTATTGTTATTAATCATGAAAGCTAGACGGAAAATAAAGGATGCTAGAATGATCTCCTAAATAAGTAAGTTTCAGTACAGGAATATCAAACAGCAGCATGCACATAAATAACTTGAACATTAACCAGGATAAATATAAAAATGATGTTTAATATAAACAAGACGTCTGAAGTGGATGAAAAATATAACAAATGTAAATACTTGATCATTCATTCAACAAAAAGAAAATAAATAATAATCTTTAACATCACAAAACTATATCATACCTCACACAACATTCATACCACGGTCCAAGCCAGGGTAGTCTTTCCCCGATCCTCAGGACCAAAACTTAAACCACGCCACTCGCGGCTCCAGACGACGTTGTCTCAACTCAAAGTTCCGATCGAATGATAATGTTCTTGATGTGCATTGCGTATTTGAGCGTTCCGAGGCAGAAGGGGAGATGCGCAGCACAAATAACACAACAGGAGAGGAAAAAAGGAGAGTAGGGGTAGATGCATAGAGAAAGGATATTGGCATAGTTCACGAATTTTACTGTCCAGGGAGGATAACGGCACTACAGTAGCGAACCGAAAATAGTACTTTCGGTTCAATGTGACGTTTTCACACACATAATTTAATATTGTAATATCGGTTGGAGTTATATACTAGGGTATTTGATAAGTAATGTTACCACTGTCGTACGTGAATCAGCGATCCTAGTGATGACCAATGTAATCTTGTAGTATGTTGTTGAGCAGTCTTTGTTGTATAAGTCTGTAATATTGAAAGTCTCTAAATAGCAATATTTATGAAACATTCACTGTTTCTCACATGTTGTAAGTCATACCGCCCTATAAAAGGTGTTCAGTAGAATTTGTTTAGAAGGTGGAATTAGGAAATACTCGAACATTCACCAAATTCACCAGACATGAGCATTTGTGACTATAACTTATTCTCAAAGATAAAAAAAAACTCTACAAAGCATTCAACTACATTCAAACATTGATATCCAGAAAGCTCTAGATCGATCAGATGATAGAGGTATCCAGAAATGGTGCTGCACATGGATTGCCTGTTATCCAATGATTTGGCAACTTATAGTTGACTTGGCAAGAGACTATAAATTAATTTCGTATTGTCAAAAGTAACCTAAATAAATATTTTTTGTGTTATAGCAGTGTTGCCATTACTTATCGAATGTCCTATTATATATATTATATATATTTTTTTTTTGCTTATTTGTTATAGGAGCTAGTAGATGGCAGTGGAGACCGAGTTCCCACTACCTCTCGTAATAGAGAATATATATAATATATATATATATATTATATATATATACACACACACACACACACAAAGAAAAATAAATGTTTGTACTAGATTTCCTTAGTAGCGCACTGGAGTGTCAATCCAGAGATCCGGGTTCAAATCCCGCCCAAGCATTTATTTTTCTTACCATGTTATATATATGATTGGGCGGGATTTGAACCCGGATATATATATATATATATATATATATATATATATATATATATATATATGCCTATATAACTTAACTATCTGTAATTACACGGAATTTCATTGAGTTATAAAAAATCACAAGGAATAAATATGCAACATTCGGTTGAAAAAAGCCTATTTCAGAATCTCCTACGATACTGCAATCTTAAGTATAATATTAATATAATTTGGGTCGCTCTATGGTGCATTAGTTGAAACTTTCCCACACTTGGGATGTGATAGTTATTTTTTATAGCAAAAGAGGACATAAGAGGAAATCGTTTTACCCATGAAAATGGAGAGGGGATTCCACAATGAGAAGGAATTCAAGATATGCCAGTAAATGAGGCCTCTTGCCACCATGTACATAACAAATACACTCCACTAGGATTCCACAAAGACAACTATTACAAGTTTGTTTCTAAGTCGTAAGGGCTAGGATTGTTGCTTTTCACTTATGCAAAATACAGTAAGTACAAAGATAGGGCACATTATGTAAAGTAGAGAGAAGATAATACATGTATGGTAAATCATTTGTGTTTTCGCAGTGTATTTTCTAGCTGTTTCTAAAACCTCAAGAAGAGGCAGTATAAGTCAACAAGTTTATGTAGTCTGCGTTGTAAAAGAAGGAATATTGGCTTCAGCACTTGGGTCAGAGCTTGTACTTTCAACTAAGTTCAGAAAAATATGTGTCATTTTCTCACCATAGGAACACAATACAGACAAACAACTTTATGAACAATAATGAACAAACTGAATGAATCAACTTACATTAATATTAATAATCATCATCAATAACAATCGGGGATTAGGCCATTAGCCTGTACCGCTTCAGAATAGAAATTGGTCTCTCCATCGCTTCTCAGGTCTTCCAGGATCTCTTCGTCCAGTGAGTCTTGAGTTGAATAGCCTCTGGGATAGCCTATTGTTTGCATTGTAAGAGGCGTTCATGTTAATAACATTGTGACTCAGAAATAAGGCTATACGTTTGATCGCATTTTGTGACGAAAATACTCGTATTATTATTAAAGGAAATATGATGTTATAAGTAATGCCACGAGTGAATTTATCTAGAGAATTTTAAAATCAAGAGTGGCATTTGTTGGGACTATTTAACGAATTAAATTAAGATGTTTACTCACAAATCATTGTTTAACTATAGTTATTTTAAAATATTTATATATTTATAGTAAACGGCGATGTTTGAAAACAAATCAGAAATGTGAGGTTATGTTCTTTCACTGCTGCTTGATCATATTATTATTGCCAAATAAGATCGCAATATTGTAAGAGTGCACCCAAGTGGAGAAATAATGAAACACATCAAACTATATATAATCAACATTACGGGTTATTCATTTATTTTTTAGTAAACAACTCAGTAAAATCAAGGAATCTTTTCATTATTTGCTATATTCAATGTATATGTTGGAGAAAAATAATGTTTTGACCTGTTCAGAACATTAAAAAAGAGGAGCTTTCTTTATCACAAAAGCAGGAGCTGATAAAGAGAAATCGATAAAGATTGAGGTGAAACACGACTGTCATTGGTTGTAAAACAACATTCACTGAAATGTGATGGGTCACTGACTAGCATTTGTGGCAGAGTTAAATAGTCTTAGTTAACATCTCCCTTATATGTACTTTTACGTGTCCCAAGTCACATGGATCTTGCAGTGATACTACTTATCTGGAGAAGATTTGAAACTCTGAATCACACACTTCCTATTTTGGCCACACAAGGCCATAGATGGTCTCCCCGGATGAGTGATCAGCCCAATGCAAGGGCCACCTCCGAGACAACACGAATATTTAAGACAAGACATACCATTCACTCATATATTTACACCTTCAAGAAGAATGTGGTATGGATGATTGTGATGGCTAGTGATGTCCGGGGAGTATTTTAGCATTAAAGTTTCTCCACCCAGAGAACTTGCCCGAATCATGGACCGAACAAAATTTTATTTGGAATATTTTCTGATTATAAATTAAACTAATCTTCAAAGCAGAGATCAACAGATTCTATGACCTTCAACAATCTTTCAGCGAGGTTTATTATCTCACGACGGTATCAGTCTCTGATTTTGATGCGAATAATTCGTTGAGACCCAATTTCTCTGCTTCAAAGTTTCCGATTTTTTTTCCACGCGAGGAATAGGGTATAGATTGAAACGGAAGGTAATATCAAGACGAAAAATCAGGGCTATATGTTGGGTGTGATAGCAGTTTGATTCCTTCATTCATGAATTTTTGACATGGTTGTTCGCGCAAAATGAGGCCTTGCATTGTCCTGCTGCAATAAAACTCTATTTCGGTTAATTAATGCTAGGCATCTCCGTCTAAAAAAAGCATGAATTTGTTCAGGTTGTTGATAAAAAAGATCCGCATTGACTGAACGCCCGATTGTAACAAACTCCCATTGAATCACATTTCAAAATCCACCAGACACACAACATTACTTTTAGGTCTTCTACCTCCTAAGGCAAGTAATGGGATAAAAAAGAAAAATAAATTATTACACAATATCCTTAAAACATAAATATGTGTTGATTTATCACAAATTTGATGAATAAAAGAGAAAACATATAAAAAAAATATTTAATGAAAGAAAAATACTAATGACATAAAATAAATGGCATTATTTAACACAGATCCGACAAAAAGTAGTTACTATCTTCACGTTATAATTTCAAGTGTACGCCAACCTCTAATTTCCTGAAGGACGATTATTTTAAGAGCGGGCAGGAAAGAAGTAGAATAAAAAGAGGTCCTATGAGACTTATGACCTAGTGTCAAAATTCTAGTGGTGAGATAAATGCTGAAATCTGGTTGGAAGGGAACTAGGAGTGCAAAAGTGCAGAAGTTTAAAAAAAAAGTGAGTATTTACGTCTGTTGCTAATACGCAAATAGTAGATAGAAAGAGAAGAAGAGGACGAAAGAGAATAGAATAAAACCAAGAAGGTAAAGCACATAGTTATGTCGATAAATACATTATAAAAGTTTTTATAATATGAATATGTGTTTTGGATTGTAGCTTCGAATTGGGGCACTTCCCTCGCACTAGTTTACAAACTTTCTGTACGTGCATATACACATGCAGCGTCGTGATTTAAAAGACAAACAGAAAACTGGGAAACACACTTGCAAGCAAGACTAAAAAAATAAGTATGAGAAATTGAATTTGGCTTTAATCCAAAACTCCAAAACAAGGAAAACGAAAATAAAAGCAAAGCGAACACCATAGTTCCGAAACTAGTAATATACTTCAAATCGCTATTAACTTTTTCCTTCACAAATTCAAAATAAATTACTTTACAGAATAGGGACGCTTAAGCAAGTTTAAGAAACTTAACATACTTAAATATACTAAATAACATTCATATCAGTTTCCGTTGAGGTGAATATTCATAACATAAAAACACAAAATATAATAATAATAATAATAATAATAATAATAATAATAATAATAATAATAATAAAGGAAAAATGCGCACAAACCGTGCAGATATTACATGTGAAGTGCTTCATTGTCTTTGCTATAAGCACTGATTGATTTAAGTCGTTTTTTACAATTCAGAATATGGTACTTTTCACATTTTTGTGAACACAAAACACATGTCGTTAGGTTCATGAAATGTCTTGTTGCAGCATACCTTGTGATGGAAGCTAAGGACTGACAATCTGGTAGTGACATGACGCATTTCACAGTTCGATTCTGTCCATCGTCTGTCTTGCATCGCACAGGTCGCATAGAATGATGATAGTATGTCCTTCTTCTTCTCTTGCAGGTCTTGCAAGAGTACATTGTAGGCCTTACTACCGTACAACAACGCCTTTTGGATAGAAAAATAAATTTGCGTAAATCTCTATGAATATGTATAAAAATTGCGAATTTAATTTTTAAAAAATCTATTTAATTCATGCGAAAATTTTAATTAAATTGTAACTAAAATCTCACTGATACTATGATGTTCATGGCCGCGCAAACATAAGTTCCCAAACATCCGTATCCTGATCTAATATTTTTCCGATAATTCCCTGTATAAATCACCTCCCTTAAGTCACGGTTATTGTTATTCTCCCGTCTCATTTTAGGAAAACCTACTGGGCGCATCATCACGTATTCCAGTAGTTGATTAATGGAATTTAGCTCTCTTTATCCTCTAAAGACTTGATTGCATGATCTAATACAGAATTCAGTAGCAGATGACATCGTGCATCTCCTTGCTTTAACTCAATGAAAATTTTAAAAAAAAGCCAGAAAACTGTTTGCAAATTTAAAAAAGTCAGAAAACTGTTTGCAAATTTAAAAAAAGTCAGAAAACTGTTTGCAAATTTAAAAAAGTCAGAAAACTGTTTTCAAATTTTTAAAAAATCAGAAAACTGTTTGCAAATTTTAAAAAAGTCAGAAAACTGTTTGTAAATTTAAAAAAGGTTATAAAACTGTTTGCAAATTTAAAAAAGGCACAAAACTGTTTGCAAATTTTTAAAAAAGTCAGAAAACTGTTTGCAAATTTAAAAAGTCAGAAAACTGTTTGCAAATTTTAAAAAAAGTCAGAAAACTGTTTGCAAATTTTAAAAAAGTCAGAAAACTGTTTGCAAATTTTAAAAAAATCAGAAAACTATTTGCAAATTTAAAAAAAGTCAGAAAACTGTTTGCAAATTTAAAAAAGGTCAGAAAACTGTTTGAAAATTTAAAAAAAAAGTCAGAAAACTGTTTGCAAATTAAAAAAAAAGTCAGAAAACTGTTTGCCTGCGCACACCCTTCTCCTACTCCTGTTCTTTAATTCCATCATATGCCTCTTTAAAGCCTACATATAGCTGATGTGCAGTATCATCCCATTATTTTCTAGAATGTCTTATACTGAAAATCTAATCTACTGTAATCTCATTTCGTTTAAGTAACGTTTTGATGATCATCTATTACATCGCCAAAAGCAGGTTGATAAAACCAAGTGTAACGGCTGCAAGAATCGATTTGCCGGCCATATATCACCTCTATTTTGGCTGGATGATTGACCATATATGAAAATTGCACTATTGTATTTCAAAACAGTGGGGCACTTATTAACAGTAATTTTTTTCTTATTACATATGTAGTCCCTAATTTTCAAAAATTAGATAATTTAATTAAATAATCTTAAATTCTGTGTTGAAAGCTCATATTGACCAGTGGTAAATAAAGATCCTTCCATGCCTATTACTTCATAGTGTTTATAAGTATTATGTCGTCAAAATAAGAAGTACCGGTAACCCTGGATACTGATATTTGGCGGAATTTTAAACGAAGTTAATATTAATGAAACGCCGCTAAAGTTCCTGTAACCATTATCTCCTTCCTTGTAGATTGGTAAGGTAATCGAAGCATGCCATTCATTTGGAATAGCCTCTTTTCCCCAAATCATACTAACCAACTGGTGTATATTGTCCATCAATTTTTTTGCCCTGATTTTATAAGTTCTACTGTGATTCTATCTGAACCTGACCCTTTATGCATTTTTAAAATTTTATCACCATTTCAACTTCTACTACAATCAGCTTTGTGAACAATATTTTGTGTTGTATGTAAATCATCATCTTCAAAATCCTCCTCTGGATGTATATTTTAAAATTGATTACAATTATTTTTTCCATACATTTAATATACCGAAGATATTATTGAAATCTTCAGTAATTTCCTCATTTCCATTTCCAAAATATGTTTTTTCTAGTCTGAAATCTTTTTCTTTCAATCCTAATTCACTGATATAAATATTTTCCTATTCGTTTCGTTCATTTCGAGATCTATAATCTTCTCTCTCAATTATTATCTCCGTTTACTCTTCGAATCCCTGTTTTTTGTTCATTTCCAGATCTCTCTTAAATATTACCCTTTTTGTTCTTTAAAACAAAACATTTCCCGTCGGATTTTACCCAACTGTTTTAAATTTTATTTTATTTGGCTTATGTAGTCAATATTTTTTTGTTAGATTTATTTTATCGTATAATATAAATAACACTACCGGCAATAATAAATTCAATAATACTTTCAGAGGACGTAACTGTATTTTATATTGCTACATATTGATCAGTCAGTATCCTAAGTCCTCTACAAATATAACCTTTTGTCATAAGTGTCAAAATGCTTTCTAAAAATACATCCTCATAACATTTTATGATAGGAAGAAGGTAACATTTATGAATGTAGCAAAACCAAAACTTGAAGTTAACGAAGCGAATTTTTTTTATAAGTATCTGCTTGCGTTTAGGAAAAAGCAGTTAAAATATGAAAGACAGTAAATATTAGAACATTATTTGTCGGCTAATTTAATTGTAAATAAAATTTACTACAATATACGGAGAAAATATTCAACATTTTCTCCCATTCTTAAAACCATTTGCTTTATCTTCAGAAGACATTCGGATAAATACAGATGCGGAAATTAAAATAACATAGTCTACAATCCATTCATATATGTTCTTTTATCAATCCAGGAAATACCAAGACACAAATCAATGTTATACTTACAAGTAAACAAGTGTAATGCTGGATGCACAACCCAAGAACTCACCTGGAACACAATAATACAATAACAATTAGGATAGAGTCATTAAAGGAAATAATTTGTTTGATCATAAAAAGAGAACATGAAAGTCTGGAATTTTTCATAATACTTTTTCCTCTTCATTAGTTTAACACCTCAAGAGAGGATTTTTAACTATGGATCACACGTTTTCTTGCTCCTACAATGCCATGGAAACTCTCTATCCTCGGATAAATGTCAGTGCCACCCCGTGACAACACGAAAGTTTTAAGACAAGACACGCCATTTACACATATTCATACTAAACAAAGACAAAATTATAGCTAATTATAAACAGACAAATGGTGAATGAACACTATTTGGGTCTTAACATTTCCAGAAATGTGTTTTTAAGTCGAGAAGAAAACTGAAAACCCCAGGAATTTGCTCTCTAAAGTGGATAGGGAATGTAAATAGAATGGAGGAAAAGATAGCCCCCTTGTCAAATTTTTGTTAATCAACCACAATAAAAAAGACAAAGAAAACCCTAAAACAAGATGGTTGGATGATGTGTACAATTATATTAACAAAATTTAAAATCTCAAGCTGAAATGTAATATAAGATCAGAGATGTCTGGAGGAGATCAGTGGAATATAGTGTCACTTTAAGAAGAAGAAGAAGAAGAAGAAGAAGAGGAGGAAATAACTTGACCTCGCCAGGGATAGTGCCACTTTAAGAAGAAGAAGAGGAGGAAGGAACTTGACCTCACCAGGGATCGTACCCGAGCTCCTGTAGCCCTAGGCAACGACCTTAACCTCTAACCAAAACGGTGGTCCTTCTAATATAATGTTAAATAAAATACAAGAAAATCTTAAAGTGTAATAAACCATTATCTTAAGTTATTTAATTGAAAAAGTGGATTGTTCCGAACTTTGTGTTTCCTTTGTATTGAAGAAATGTTGAAATACAATCATTTAATAATAGTTCGAAATACTTATCGAACCTCTAGTTTAGTGTATAGAAACAAAAATCCTAGTTTTCACCCGAATAAAATGTAAATAGATGATACATAATTATGCAATATACACAATTATTCATTATGCAATTGTAATTTTGTAAATAAACTCAGTGAAATATTTATCCGCGAGTTATTTTTCACTCTAAATGTAAAGAGTGTTCTAGAAAAAGTTGCAAATAACTATAGAGGTGGTGGTGTGCATCATAACAACATTAATAATTTATATACTCATGGGGACTTAATTAATTTCTTCTGACATGAGGAGCCATATTAAGAATTTGATGACCATCATATTACATAATGCGAGCTAGTCAGCAATAAACAAATGAGGAATCAGAATGTAGTCATCTATCTATTGTAATTATTTCACTGCGATCATAGCATTTTCATCCTATGATTCGGATGATTTTCGGGGACTGTTGGGCCCTAGGATTCCTGATATTTGTATTACAGATGAGGAAAAACCCCGAAAAAACCTCACCCAGGAGCCTGTCGTGACCGGGAATCTAATCCAGGCCCGCTGCGTGACTAGGCAGCGATGGAAATGTTGTCATTGTCCATACATTAAACACACACACTCTACGACAGAACATCTTTTATATAAATCCGATCCGGCAACAATATTACATTATTTTCCTCATATCCAAGCCACAATATACAATGGTTACACTGTAAATTCAGTAAAATGAAATATATAAACTGTGAAATTTATGTCTTCTAATTAGCAAACACTTCTTAAAAATCCATCCATTGTAATTCTGCCCGAAGGCAGGTCCCTCACTGTAATCATAGCATTTGACCGTTTGGGCCTTAAAGCTTTCCTGAAATTTGTCTTACAGGTGAGGAAAAACCCCGATAAAAACCTCACCCAGTAGTCTGTCCCGATCAGGAATCGAACCCGGGCCCGCTGCGTGACAAGGCAGCACGCTATCTCGAGACTACAGCAGTGGACAGCTATAGTTTAAAGGCAAAATTTACAAAACTCTTTTCCTCGTTGCTTCCAGTTTAATAACATCTTTTTTTACAAAATATTATATTTGTGTCTGTTTTAGGTATTAATGCATGTTTATAATGTCCAAGGTGCAGGAGCTCTGAAGGCCAAATACTTAAAGTAGGTAACTGTAACCATTTCGAATATTGGAGGCGCCAGTTATGGCCAGAAAGGTTTCTAAACTCAAATCGTGATAGATATGCAGGATACAAGTTAATGGTAAACCTAGAAAATTGGATAAACGTGAGTATATTTCTTGACAAGGCGAGGAATAATAATAAATGAATAAATAAATATCTAAACAAAGTGTAATTAATTATTCATATTAAATAATTATACCACTTAGCTTAATTGTTTAATTTAAGTAATGTTATATCTTGTTTCGGTTTTGTTTTATATTACTACTAAATGTGTATGTACTGATACTGGCTGTCAAAAGTAAGTACATCTCACTGACTGAGCGATCCACTTGCATTGTTCCACAGTTTTACTGTAATAAAGTCCTACATCTACTTCGACGTATGTATGTTTTTGAATGATAGTTCGTTCTGTCGTACTTACAGGAATAGTGACCATGATTTAAAGTTCAACTTCCTCAATTTCGGGGTTACCAACCAATAAGTGAGTAAATAAGTGTAATGTAATATTACAAATTACCTACCTAGGGCAGGAAGTAAAACCACTACCCTTTATGTATACTACGTACAATGTATATACAAAAAATATTTTAAAAAGTAGTGTTAATATACATTATACGAAACAAATCACTGCAATTTTAATGAACTGAACTTTATTTGAAACAATATAAAACAATAAATTCGTACTTGCCGCCATTTTTTGTCTGACCTGCTGTTGTCTCAAATTATTTTCGACATTTGCGTATATGCATTGGCCAGACTGCTAACGTCAGTCAGTTGTTTATAATGAACGCAAATATTTCCAACAAAGATGTCATTATTTTACTATAATTTATTATTTTGAAAACGCCAACCTGCAAAAAAAATAATAATGCACAACACACGTTTATGGAGTGTTTTACAGAATCTCGGAAATTAAAAATCTCGCTATTTCTCGATTTTTAATTGTTTCCTCGCCTCTGTAAAAACCACTTCCCAATCTCGCATTGTAATATACTATTAGATGTACTTAGAACGTTCAATAAATAATGCAATAAATAATTTTAATTCTCGATTGTTTTTCATTGGAAATGAACTGAACTTTCAAAACATAACTTCAATACTTCCTTTATAACGTCACGAGGTTTCAAATGACCATGATGTACTTTAGTTTTATAATGCGGCTTTTCGTGAAACACGTACAAAGCAGACAGCTGTGATTGAAGATCAGGGGGATCTGACGATCTTTGTTTACTTGTTCTGCCGGAGACATTCTGTTAAACCAACGACTGACACAACACCTATCCACTGTTTCAGCCACATACACATTTCTTAAGCGTCTGTAATTGTTTGAAATGGTCTCCTGCTCCGCAAAAAGAAATTAAATCACATCTCTCTGCTTTGTATGTGTTTTACGAGCAGCCGCCATTTTAAAATTAAAGCATATCACAGCCATCTGTCGGAAAACAATGAAACTTTGTAACATTATAAAGAAAGGATTGAAGATACATACTGTAAAGTTTCGTTTGTATTCAATGAAAGGCAATCGAAAACTAAAATTATGTGCATTAGTTATAGAAAGACCCTGTTCGTAGTACGTATATGTATATGGATGTATGTATGTATATATGCAAGCATGTATTTAGGTAGGTGGACAGGTACTTTTGCAAAGTACATACAAAGAGATATAAATCTTAATTATTTATCTTCATAAAAATGAGCGTGGGTCTGTTTGTTTGTCCTTTATGGACTCAAAAACTGCTTGACCGATTTGAAAATTGTTTTCCCCTCCATCATTTACAGTAGAGATTTTTTCTGGGAATTAACGTATATATCATATTACCCAAAGTACTATAGGACTGGAGTTAAAAAAAAAGAAAAATAAGGGCATCGGTGCACTAAAATAGTAGCTTTTCGACACTTAAAAATGTCTTACGCTGCTTATACCATAAAAATACACCAAATTAATATACACAGAATTGAATATCTTTAATAAAATCTACAAAAAATCCGCGACAGTAAATGTCTATCTTTTACCGACAACTCCTCACAATTATGATTTTTGTCTTTTAGACCATTGATGCCAAGAAGAACGGGATAAGTAGATTCCCGGGCAATGCCAGATAATCAACACGTGGTATCTAAAATAATTACAGTATAAATGTATTATTATTTTTTACACTTATTCAACTAAACATAAAAACACTTTTCCTGCTCTACATGGAGCTAGACTCAAATTTACTTTCTTTGAATATCTCAAAAACTACATTAATTCCTGTTTTCTTTAACATCACGCTGTATATATGAATTTCATTCAAACTCCAGTCTCGATATTACAATACACGATTGTAATAACGCATATTGCACATGTCCATCCTTGAAAATATCAACACAAGTGAAATATCTAGGTATTATAATAGACCAATATTTAAGATATGACACACTGGTTTCGTTGCTATGTAACAAACTACGTAAAACTCTTCATAAATTTATCATCCTTCGATCATATTTACCAATATATGTATTGCGAACTGTTTACTTAGCTCTGGTTCAATCGATAATCCAATACGGAATATTAGGTTGGGGTGGAAGCGCAAATTCTATCCTTTCTCCTTTACATTATTACAAAAAACGAATAATAAAAATCTGCTTGCACAAACCTTTAGTTTACCCTACAAATTTAATTTATCTAGAATTCAACGTGCCAAATATTAAACAAATTTTCAAGCATACATTGCTTACTTATTTTCATAAAAATAAAAACGAATTTAAATATCACAATCGAAGTTTTTACAGCACCAGACAAAATACTACTTCTTTGCTACGTGTTCCAAAATTTTATACAACTTCTAGATCTTAACATAGTAAAATATCTTGGACCCAAATTATATAATGAATTATTTAGATCCAATCCAGAACTAAGGTAACTAAACACAGCTAGTTTTAAAACAGCAATTAAATTAATTATTTCAAATTAATTAGTTAATTAAGTGAATAAAATGAGTCATTTTAATATTTTAAATTAATAAATATAAATCATATATTATTGCTTATATTATTATAAACCAATATATCACTAATTACTTTCCTCTGTATTATTGGTTATAATCCATCACATTTTATGGTTTATATTATTTTATGTATATCATTCTTCACTGCATTAATTATTTTGTTAGAATAAGTCTTATTCCCAATACATTATTATTTTTTATTTGTATATGTCATAATTTATGTAAAAATTAAACTGGCCCCTAACTTTAAAGGTATATATTTTATTTGTATTATTCGTGTAACTGAATTGTACCCGAGCACGAGCACTTGCTCATTCGGGTGTCAATACTGTATATAACATTTATTTGTAAATAAAAAATTATTCTTATTCTTATTTATTTAGACGTAGCAGCGCACACCGGGTAATAGTAATTTAGTAATTTATAATTGTGTAAATATATTACCTTATAAATATTTCATGCTCAAAAATGATCTATTAAGTGAATAAAGGAGAATTGTGTATATTTATGGAATGACCATACTTGACCTCTACGTATAAATCAGGAATCGCTGATTGTGAGAACAGTCCAGGTTGACAGAGGTAACAAAAACTGATATCCGGAGGCTGTTAAATTAGCCGAGGTCACTAGTTCGTTTATGACATATTACTACGTCCAAATGTTCATCCTAGCTATGCCATTAGAACATTAGGACATCGCCTTGGGACATCCGTGTGATCTGTACCAAATGCCTCCCATTAATTGAGGGAGACAGCTGGAGTCTAGAATCCGTGCCGTGAGCAGCATTGTTGAAACGTTTCCTTTGCTCTGTGTTCTCCGACTGCAACCATACACCAAGCAACTATGCTTTTGTCGCTATATAACTAAGCCACATCAGTGGAGTGGAGATTAGTCAAAGCATTTAGTTAGTGCAGTATAACACCTACATTCCAAAGGTATTTAATAGCAAATAATTTCAAATTTTATATTTTTATATAACTTCTTTAAAGAACGTTGGTCCTGATAAATTAGTCATTATGGGTGCTCGCCTCTGGTTCGAGGGTTCGCGGGTTAAGCCTGTCCGGAGTAGATTTTTCAGGTGCAAAAAAAAAATGAGTATAGTTTCCTTTGAATGGAAAGTAAAGCCTTGTATTTATGGTACATAAAAGAACTTTAAACCTGGAAAAGAAGCCTATGAACAAAATGCATCGGCCCTTTCAGCCCCAGATTTGCATTGCGATCGTAAATCTCCTGACGTTCGAGACTTAAGCCAAGCACTTAACATACATATGTACACACACACACACATTATATATATATATATATATATATATATATATATATATAATCATTTATCACCCATCATATCATCGGGGTAACGTAACTACGCCTTCCAGGCGCCCCAACTTCAGATGTGGGTTACAATTAAACCAATGTCAATAGAGATCACCATAAATGTCGAAATGACAGCCTGGGGCATTAAATAAAAATAAATATATACTTTTTGATATAGATACAATAATAACTGTTAAATATGATTTTGTTATCATTGCTGTCCAACACATGTAAATAAAAAGTAAGGAGGCAATAAAGATCTTAGGTATTAAATTTGTGAAACACCTGTTTATAAATAGACTACTCCTCCGTCATAATGAGGAAGTTTATGAAATATATTGGGGATATGTAGACTTTCAACCAAATTTGGTATACGTATCAATTACGATCCGGTAACGTGGCTGCGAGGGATAAAATATCCCTAACATCCCTAGGGGGTAATAGGGAAGCCAAGCCTAGATAAGTTCTATAAAAAATACAATATCAATTTTCCAGTAAATTTCTACGCTTTAACATTGAAAACTCCAGAGAAATTGGGTAAATCTGTAAATAGACTGAAACATGGTTATATATATATATATATATATATATATATCATCATCATCATAGTACATTCACGAATTTAGGTAATTTGTTGACCTGTTTCGGCCTCAAGAGAAACACCATCCAAAAGTCTTTTGAGTGGACGTCCTGGTCTTCGTCTTCCTGCAGGTTGATATCTTAACATTTGTTTGGTTATCCTGTGATCTTTCATTCGACGAACATGTTGCATCCATCTTGAATTATAATCAGAAATTTTGTTTTCTAAAGGTTGCAGGTGTAATTCTTCTAAGATGTTTTCATTTTTTTTTGTGGTCTAGTAGTGTGTATCGTGCAGTCCTCCGAAGGTATCACATTTCATATATATATATATATATATATCATCACCATCATCATAGTACATCCACGAATTTAGGTCATTTGTTGACCTGTTTCGGCCTCAAGAGAAACACCATCCAAAAGTCTTCTGCGTGGACGTCCTGGTCTTCTTCTTCCTGCAGGTTGATATCTTAACATTTTTTTTTGGTTATCCTCTGATCTTTCATTCGACGAACATGTTGCATCAATCTTGACTTATAATCAGAAATTTTGTTTTCTAAAGGTTCCACGTGTAATTCTTCTAAGATGTTTTCATTTTTTTTGTCTAGTAGTGTGTATCCTGCAGTCCTCCGAAGGTATCACATTTCATATGTATATATATATATATATATATATATATATATACATAACACTAAAACATTATTTTGTTTTCATTTTTGTTCGACACATATAAATAAATAGTACGATGTTGGTAAAGACCTTAGCCATTAAATTTGCGAATCACCTATTTATAAATAGACTATTTCTCTGGCATAGTGAGGAAGTTTATAAATTATATTGGGGATACATAGACTTTCAACCAAATTTGGTACACATCAATTATGATCCGGTAACGTAGCTGTAAGGATAAAATATCCCTATCATCCCTAGGGAGTAATAAAAAAGCCAAGCATAGCTAAGTTCTATAAAAAATTGACAATATCTGTTTTTAGTAAATGTCTACTCATTAACATTGAAGACTCCAGATAAAAGAAGGTAAATTGTAAATTGACTAAAATGCGATTATCAAACAAAGTTTATTTAATTTAAACTACAGAGAAGATATGAGATTAGGCATTAAACATTTCTACATTAAAAACTTCCCACTTAAGAAAATACAGGGTATCCCATTCATATCTCCCACATTTTAATTAATCATAAGTAACAAAATGTGCGGAATTATGAAATGAGGCCGGTGTTAAACGAAATAGAAACTCAAAGAATTTTCATTCCCACACATTGTCACACACTAAAACACCTCTATATGTGCACCATTAGTAGCACGAACAATATCAAGTCTGTATTCGATTTCGTGCCACGTTCTGTCCAACATGTCCATTGGTACTGTCATAATTGTGTCAGATACGGGTTCATGAATCATAAAGATCTTGTACTGGAGTCGCAAACACACGGTCTTTTACATACTCCCAGAGGGTTTGTGCTCGTTGCTGAGGAGTCACCATTTTGTTTTATGTCATTATTATCCAACATGCGACGGATGACTTAACTGCAACAAAGAAAACAAAAATTCTTTGAGTTTCTCTTTATTTCAATACCAACCTCATTTCATAATTCCTCATACTCTGAGAGTTATGATTAATTAAAATGTGGGAGGTTTGAATGGGACACGGTGTATTATTCGGTTTAAAACTTCGTTGATTTTCAAATTTCTAACGAAATTTTACTTCCAACATTAAATAACAATGTACATTCTCCTTTACATACAAATACATTAATTCTGGTAAAAGCTAGTTGTAGTTAGACATTTCTGGTCGCGGCAGTTGAGCCTCAAAGCGACTATAACAAAACGTATTATGTGCGTGTAAGGAGCTTGCTTGCATATCCTGGCGCACAGGAAACCCGCATTATAAATATCTTAAGACTAGCGCTTTCCGCCCAACAGATCTCCAAACCTAGTTTGTACATTACAGCCGCTTTAATTATTCATCTAGATACCATATACACTCGCTTCAGTTATCCTCAATTCCCACTACACGACGAACAGTCTTTTAGAGTTCAAATTTTAATTCAATAAATACGAGGGACGTCACATGTTTCTATCACATTATCGACAATTTCTCAGGAACTGACTCAAACTGCGAAAATTTAAGTATGCACTGTCACGGCAATGTTACATAAAGATTGTAGAAAATTGGAGGTCATATGAAATAAAGATTGTCCTAGGAAATATTTGGAGTAGTTTACTTTCTGTTGAATAAAAGAGAACTGCAATGACTGAATTGACAGATCCTGAGTTCAGTCACCGGAATAAAAAATACTCCATCTAGACAATTGTTTTCTTATGTTTACTTACTTACTTACTTACTCACTGGCGATATCGAACCCGTAGGTTCATGGCCGCGCGGACATAAGCTCTCCATACAACCCTATCCTGAGCTAATGCTTTCCAATCATTCCCTGTATAATCTACTTCCCTCAAATCATAGTTAATGTTATTCTCCCACCTCATTCTTGGTCTACCAACTGGGCGTTTTCCCTCTGGCTTTTCTTATGTCAGGAGTTTATAATCTATCGTCTCACAAATCCCACTTTTGGCATTGTTACTTTTCGTCTTATTGTTGTCTAAATCTTTATTTTATTTACTCTTTTTTTATCATTTTATATTTTCAGCGTCATAAATCTTCTTGTATCTTGTAAGCCCATGTTTCCCTTAACAGAGATTTAGGCGCTCTCCCTCTATAGGGAAGAATTTGAACCTTACAAATTTAGATACACTTGTTTTCGTACAGATGTCATTTGAGTGGTCCGTGGTCAGCGTTCCGCCTCATACTGACACCTACGAAACCAAGGTAGTACTAGGATGGGAAAATTAGGTAAATTTTACTTAGAGGCCTTTTGATTCAAGCTTAAGGATCTTTTACGAGCCTGAAAATCTTAAGACTCGGGACCCACGGCTTAAAGTCCCTGCCGGAGGACTTGCTCCTTGCATTTTTACATCCTAAAAAAATATCCATCGACCCCGGCCGGGTTTGAACCCGCGACCCTCGGGACCAGAGGCAAGGAGCATAACCACTAGTCCACCGCGGCCGACAGTGTCATAAATACAATTAAAATACTATATAGACCTATAGACTTCAGGTCGTAAATACACATATAATCAGAATATGACTGCTATACAGATTTCAGGTTGTAAATATACGGGTTTCTGGAAGAAAATATATTACCTTTAGCTTACAACGATTTTATTGTTCTTTCTCATATTACAATGCATGGATGTGAAATTAATTTTTTCAATCATATAATAAGTTTAACCCTACGTATTGAATTAAAATAGACTGCATAAATTACGTGCTTGCTTTCAAGGTTAATTAAAAATAATTGTCAACACTGCAGGGACAATTTAATCTAAAACTACCAAAGAAAATTTGCTACACTTAGAAATGTCCACTATGTTGTTTGAAAATCAACCTATGCAATTAATATAAAAATAATGCATATATGGACTTTATATATGTGATTAAGAAAGTTTTCTTGAGTTTTCCGCGTCAGGGATTCGAGGTCGGCCTCTGGCCACTGATTCCGACGTTTCGGAATCATCCCACATGTCATTATCAAGAAAATAATGATAATGGCATGTGGGATCATTCCGAAACTTCTGAATCAGTGGCCTGAGGCCGACCTTGAATCCATGACGCGGAAAACCCAAGAAAACTTTCTTAATCATACTTATATCCGCGAAAATCTACAATATAACACACACCCACACACACATATATATAAAACCAGTTACGTCGCTAGTAAAGAAACATGACGACCGCTAGAGTAATTTCTAAATTTCGGTTTTTAGTTAAACCACCATTACTACGACCTTCGTAGATTCCCATTCCGCTGATTTTCGAAGAATGATTTTCTAGTTTTATTTCAACAGCATATCCCAAAATCCGTTTGAGAAATCAAAAACTGAGGCCGCTAAAGCGATTTTTAGTTTTTAGCTTCAGGTGAATCTCACTCCTAATAATACGACGTTTCTGGTAAACGAACACTACCTTAATATTGTTTTAATTGACTGATATATGTAGAGTTTTGTTCTGACAAAATAAAAACTGCGGTCGTTAGAGTGTTACGAAATGGGCTAAATTATAGGCACATATGTACACACTCATTCTTTTTATGATCAATTTCGACGTATACTAAGTAGGATCGATGATGGTTGGTAAATTTTCTTCAAATTCCTTTTTAACAGAACAATCTAAATAACTAAATTCCTTAGGAATATGTTAATATAAATAGAAAGACAGATACGGAAATTAGATGGATGAAAGAATTACGAAAACTAGTGGATGGACAGATGGATGGGTGGATGGATAGATGAGTGTGCGAGTGGACGGATGGAATCGTATATACGTGGATGAATGGATATGCAAGTAAATGGAAATATGAACGCCTATGGACTGATGGGTTAGTGGGATAATTAGACACTTTAAACTGAATAATTGAATAGTTGCCCCTAAAACAGATCTAACCTACAAACTACAAATTGTTGGGAAAACGAAAAAAGGCATAATGTTTATTTTGAGGCTATTATCTTATTATGACATATACATTTTAATCTGTGATCCTATTGGAAATATATGCAGCCAATTTGAATGCAAAATAGCATACCACTAACTAAATGTTAACAATTTATACAGAATTGAGTGCAAAAGTTATTTATTTTTATAGACTGGAAAAGTGATCTAACACACATTTAACTAAAATGCTACAATAAGATATAGAAAATACATATTGAACAGTTAGAAATGCTACAATAAGATATAGAAAATACATATTGAACAGTTAGAAATGCTACAATAAGATATAGAAAATACATATTGAACAGTTAGAAATGCTACAATAAGATATAGAAAATACATATTGAACAGTTAGAAAACATCTAACTGAATCAGTGTTCAATATCTATTTTCCATTTGATGTCATTTCGTTACATTGTTCGTATCGTCCTTATTTTCACTCAATTTCTCTAAAATTCTGCTAGAATTCACGGAACTGTGGTAGAATGAATTTGCACATGCACAATAATTGTTTCTCTGTATTGATACTCATGACTTGACTAACTGCTTCTGCATTTTGATACACATAGATCACTACTTGCTAGAAAACCAACTTTTAAAAATAAATAAAACAGGTCTGGGAGAGAGTACGGACAGTTTTACATGCACCATATTGTGATATTCTCCGGATAGATCACTAATCCACTGAAAACTAAACTTTTTAATTTTTGTGGGTTAGATTTATTTTCGGGGCAACTATTCAATTATATTAATAAAACTTTAGAAACAGGGAAGCGGTTAGCTAACTTTATAGGATGATGCGTGAATGGGTGGGCAGGTGGATGGTAAATAGAAAGGAGCCTAAGACAGATATACCGAATCAAGTAAAGAGCAAGGAATAAGGAGAAAGTTATAACGCAAAAGAGACAAGATAAAAATAAAAATAAACTAACAAACTCTACTGTGTCTATGTTGCCGTGAATTTCTGTGTTTTTGTTGCTGTGATCTGTGTCTCCTTCTCCTTCCTGTCTTTCCTGGACGTACCCATTTCCTACCCTCTGTCTGCTCGCTTGTCCTGCGCGAGAGACGATGCCCGTGCTAATGACACGAGAACGTAGTTGAGTCTTCTTCGAGAATTGGAACCCTTGGTTTGGCGAGGGATCCGAACTCTGTTATTGGCTGTAAAGAAGCACATTTTCATTTTTGTGTAAGTTAATACGATATGTTAGAGTTAAGTATTTTGTATGATTTATATTTGTAATTATTGAGAAAGACGAGTCTAATATATGTTTTGTTTTCATTATTATTCTATGTATTTGGCTTGCAACCATATTTATTGTTAATTGCTTCTTTTCATGGCTTATTGGTATGTTAAATATATTCATTTTAGTTAACTGTTTTGGTAATTCATTTATTGTATGCAAAGGTACCTATCTACATGAGTTCAGTTACAGTACGTAGTTTAATTTCCCCTAGAAGCCTCACTCATGATTGGAATTAGGATAACTATAATAGATTTGATAGATCAATTTAGTATAAAGTTAATGTGCTTAAAATGTTGAATGCTAGCAGATGCTAAGATAAGGAAATGAAACACGTCTACATAAAATCGGGCCCAGCGCGTAGACTCTATGCTTTGATATATTATGTTCAGTATTTATTATTGATTCTCCTTATTTGTTTGTCGCGATCTTGATTTAATGTATTTATGATATTAAATATTGAATGTCATAGTAAACCTATAATCGTATATCTCAGAAGTTATGGTATATGCCCGTGGAGGTTTTTAAGCGTTATAATTAGAGAATTGTTATTAGATCTCCTAAAGTGCATGATTTGGCCATTAATAATAATAAAGGCTGAAAATAATAAAAGATTCGATATAGATCGCCACTGACCGTTCAAAACTTCAAAATAAAACAGAAAGAAGGGGAAAGATGTAAAATGCAGGTGGAAATAATGCGAATAAATATAGAGGGAAAATGAAGTCAAAGAGAAGGATTCAGATGAAAGTGAAGACCAGAAATATTGAAAACTGAAAGGTCAAAAGAATCGGAAAGAGAGAAGAAGAGAGTGAGACAGAAATGAAGAGAACGGGATTAAATGATTTCGCTTGGGAATTCTTTCAGGCCTAAGGCATCTAATAATTCACGATTACATCTCGAGGCAGTAATTTTAATATTAAAATAACGGACGATATTTTCTCCTCGAACAATGAAGAGAAATGAGAAATTTCCCTCCATCACACGATAGCAGCATTGAACGTGATTTGACAGAACGTATAATGTAAGCTGCAGACTCCTGATCTTGGCTATCTCTCTGTGAATCTATGGTACATTTACTTTTCTATAACACAATTTCCTATCTATTCATATACACACGAGTCTATCGTTAATCTACATTCTATCACACATCAATTTCACTTACTAATCTATACACATTATCTCCGCGTTCTCTCAAACGATACTCTGTTCCATCAATTGAATCCAATTTCATGTTATCTGCATCTAAAGATTAGATATTGAATCTGAGGCATAAATTGTTATTTGAAAGTAAAGTAAATAATTTTAGCTGCCTGAATCTCAATGGAACCTATATATCAGAAGAGTGACCTTTTTCTATTGAACCCTATTACAAACCGAGCGAGTTGATTCTGATATAGATTGAAACCCGTATTCGAGAGGATCCGAGATGAAATCCCATGATCGCTCAATTTGACAATTTTTATCGTCATTACTTTTAAAGTTTATTTTAAAACACCGTTGAGGTTCTGTAATAAGATATTAAAATACGAAATTGGTACCTGGTAAATCAGTCGTCCTCAGTTAAATTATTAACCTTTATCAAGTAGTTAAAATATGGAGGTCTTTGTAAAACAATGTTTCATCTTCTGCATTTCAACTGGTACTGATTCTGTTGTACATGCATAAGTTTTACAACGGGTTTAGTTCTGCGGGTGTGTTCTCGTTGAGTAGATCTGTATTCATAGCTTCTTTCAAAATTGCTATATGTTTTAAAGAAAGCTAAGAATACAGACCTACTTAACGAGAACACACCCGCAGACCCAACCCCGTTGTATTAATACAACTTATACAACAGCATCAGTACCAGTTGTAATGCAGAAGACGAAACAATGATTTTGAAAGGCCTACATATTTTAACTACTTGACGAAGTTTTATAATTTAATTGAGGACGACTGATTTACCAGGTACCAATTTTGTATTTTAATTGTATCGTCCTCTTAAACTGGTGGTCAACGTTCCTGGTTCTGAATAAGAGGCCCGTAATTTGATTCCCGGTCTTAAACATGCTTAAGAAAGCAATTCAGTCTCTTAAGTGTGAGAAATGAAAAAGGTTGAGTTAGGCATTAATCCGGGGAACAAAATAAGAACATAGAAAACATATCAAAATAATCCGCAATTAAGAATCCGAAAGATAGGAGGAAAGAAAGCTTGAGGAAAATGAATGACGATCTCACATCCATCTTTAACTGGTCTTCAAGTATCGGTCTAAATCTAAATTCTAACAAGTCACAAGTAATTCTAATGGGGCAACAAAGACTGCTTACAACCTTTGACATACCTACACTTCCAAACATTAATATAAATAATATAATTATCCCTCATTCTTCTTCAGTAAAAGATCTTGGACTACATCTAGACGCAAATTTAACCTTACAAACACAAGTAAAACACATATGTAAAAAGACTTTCTCCATCTTACATTATCTTAGACGTTTAAAGAATGTTCTCCCTGTTTCTTTAAAACATATCCTTGTTCAGAATCTTGTGTTGCCACATTTCGATTATTGTGACGTTATATCTAATGATCTAAATTATGACTTGTCGTAGAGACTGCAGCATGTTCATTATGCTTGCGTTCGTTTCATTTTCAATATCCGCAGTTATGACTATATTTCCGGACACTTCAATAACCTCTCTTGGCTCCGTCTTACTAACAGACGTAAATTGCACTCTCTTTCACTATTTTTGAAGCTTCTGAATTCCTGAATACCTGGCGTCCAGATTTGAGAAGTTATCTTCTTACCACAATATTGACACTAGGTCACAAGATAACAGTCTGCTAATAATCCCTCTTCACAGCACTTCCTCTTATTCTGCTTCCTTTACAGTAGCATCTGCCCGCTTCTGGAATTTCCTTCCTCAAGATATCAGGAGTTGCCGCACACTTGGCACTTTTAAGTCATGCTTATACAGTTACGTGTTGCCTAATAAATCATTTTTCTTCATTTATTTAAATTTATACTATGTCATTAATAATTTTTTCTCGTTTTTATATATCTTGTACATATTATATTTAATTCGTTAAATTTAGAGTAAATCAAAATGTATTATAAATATTAATTGTATTTATAACATGTAATCGTTTATGTGTGTTATAATTTAGATGTAAGACTATTTTTTTTGTACTTTTTAAAACCTGGTTGAGTGGCAGATGAGGATTTAAGGCCTTAAGTCTGTCAGGTAAAATAAAGCTATTATTATTATTATTATTATTATTATTATTATTATTATTATTATTATTATTATTATTATGAAAAATAGAAACTAGGTAACTGTATAATATGTGATTTCATTTGTTTTGTGGGTTTTATATAAGCTATTTACATTAAAAATTTAATAACGATTTAATTGCCGATATATTAAGAACAGTTGAGTCTCGTAGACTGCGATAGGCAGGACACGGTGCACGCATGTGAAATGAAAGAGGGGCTTGGAAATTTATTGTAAAAAACGTGAGAGGAAAAGTGCCAGTAGGTTGTTCAAAATTGAGGTAAGAAAATAATATTAATTATGATTTGTGGGAGTAAATTACACAAAGAAGAGCTGGAAAACATTAGTTCAGGTTAGGAATGTATGGATGAATTATGTCTGTTGAACCCACGAATTCAATAGTGCCAATTAGTTAATTAGCTAGTTAGTTAATCTTGACAGAAGGAGGATTACTATAATGCATTACCTTTTTTTACAGGTTGCATAAAGCAACTAAAAACGTCCGCTTTCTAAATCGTATCGGTACGTTTCATATTCTGAGTAAAATTAAATATGCAGTTATTATGCAACACAAATACATTAAAACGATATATCACCTTCTAAATATATTAAATGAAGTGTGTGTGTATGTACCCCAAACTACAAAGACTATGCAGGAAAAGAGAGGGAGTATGGCCGGAATTCTTCAGCACCGGAGCGATGGTAGACAGGAACTGGACAGAAGCAAATTTCCAGATACGACATGTCATCACAAGATTAAGCGTGCATGGATTCCACCACCTAATGTGTACAGATAAAACATTCCATGACCCGATTACGTCATGCATTTGTGAAGTGTTTGAACAGAAATGCGAAAGATATCACATCGAAACATGTAAACAAAGAACAAAAACAATTAGTGATTACGCAAGATAAACCTAAAGTGTTAATGATTGTTAAATTTTGCACAGAGACCTTTTTATTCAGGTTTGCGGTTCTTTTAGGAGCCTGAATATCTTCAGACTCGAGACCCACGGCTTACGGTCTCTCCCGGAGAACTTGTTCCTTAGATTTTTCCATCCTAAAAATCCATCAAGTACGGCCGGATATGAACCCGCATCCCTCGGAACTAGAGGCAAGGAACATAACCACCAGCCAATCACGGCCGACATAAATGAAGCAATTAAATAAAAATGATACGAGGAATCTTGCAAGGAAATATTTAAAATATAAATGCAAAATCTGAAATATGGCACGATATAGGAAACCTCCCTTTATATCTGTTGGCTTACATAAGCAACATTAATAAAATTCATCATAAAGTTCCGTTGAGGCACTATTAAAATGAAAATATAAAATTATGAAATATTTACCTAAAAGGTACTGGACAGAAGCAACTTAAAGGTTATTTATCTGTAGCGCTTTCGGGAATAGTCCCATCATCAGCAGGATTCAATACTGGTGTTCCACGGAAGATCTGGTGGAGGCGGCTACACGTACTGGATGTGTTTTAATTTACCAGAAGGTCATTGTTGTTGTTAACTGCCTTCAAAATTTCTATCTCCTCGAGTACGTTTATCTCAACTGGATTAGTTTATCTGTGCATTATTGTCAGGGTATTTTCAATATCTAACATACGATATCCTTCATGAATAACATGTTTTGCATAGCTTTATTTTCCTTCTGCGTGAATAAAGTCTCGAAAATGTTTGTAATATTAAAACTTCTGTTTGTTCTTCCTATATAAAATTTGTTACACTGAACAAACAGAAGTTTTAATATTAGATTTAAAGAACATTTTCGAGACTTTATTCACGCAGAAGGAAAATAAAGCTATGCAAAACACGTTATTCATAAAGGACATCGTATGTTGATATTGTAAACACCCTGACAATAATTTACAGAGAAAATAATCCAGCTAAGATAGAAATTTTCAAGGCAGTTAACAACAACAGGCAGTTAACAACAATGACCACCTGATAAATTAAAACGCACCCAGAACGTGTAACCCCCTCTACCAGATCTTCAGTGGAACATCAGTATTGAATCCTGCTGATGATGGGGCTACTCCCGAAAGCGCTACAGATAAATAACACTGGTCAACATGATTTTTGTCTCATGAGTACCAATAGTTGTACTTAATGCAGTTTTTTTATCGTGTTTTAAAATATGTATTCGGAATTTCTCTATCACCCGCAGTTTTTTATTTCAATTTCAATGAAGGATTAAATAACTATTTTAATTTAAATAATTGTAATTTAAATAATTATTTTTAATAATTTTTTTTGTCCTATGATGATCTTGCAGAAGGCAACCCTTGAGGATGCCATTTGCAGTCTCTGCCGAAACGTCGGGGAACTTCAAGCCTCGAGGCCACGGCCTACAGCCCGCAAATCTTCTTCAAGATCATCATAGCAACTCCGGCCGTGAAAGCCTAATTTTTTCGTCCATTTGTCGATTGTAAAATAAAACCAAATGAGCTAACTCAGGACATTTCAGCTATGGAAAAGAGATCTCAAGGTAAATGGAATCCTAACATGTTGGCCGATTATTGTTGGACCATCAAGAGGGATGCTCCACAGGCGAAATATAGCAGAAAACATTGCCTTTTCGATATATTTTTGTATATACATTGTACGTATTATTCATAATGAGCAATGGTTTTACTTCCCGCACTAGGTAGGTAATATGTAATATTACAGTATAGTTATTTAGGTTGGCAACCCCGAAATTTAGGATATTGAACTTTCAATCATGGTCGCCATACCTTGTAAGTACGACAGAACACACTATCGTGCTAAAAGTAACTTACAGTTTTACATGATTTTATTTTCATTGTGGTCCGAAACCTTTAAATAATTCGCACGAGAAATTACTGTTTCGCCAATTTAAGGTTAACGTATTATTATATTTTCTTCAGATGGTAGGAGGATGTTAAAATGTTAAAGATATTATATATATATATATATATATTTATAAATTGACAAAGTAAATAAGTTTGAAAGTTGCATCAGTACTTCGTTGTATCAGTACTTGTATGTCTATGACTTTTTACATTCTTGCATATAACAATATTTTATAATTTCCCTCAGTTATTTTAGATAATGTTGGACAGGAACTAAAACAGGGTCACACGAATATGCCACAAAAGCGATATAATCCCACAAAACTAAATTGAATATAGACTTCAAATGAATGTTTGACAACTCAGTGACTGTTAGAAATATCTTGTGATCGCTTGTTTGTACAAACTAGGTCACCTGTATGCATTGCGTGATTATCAGTGTGCTAGTGTGGGAAACCTATAGCATCTCCCCTCTCAAGCTCTTTGTCCACATCATCTTCGATTATATTTTATGAGAGCCTCATAAAAAAATCCAAAACATAACACAAATGTCACATTACAGTAGTGAATTCATGTTAGACAAACATTCAAAAAATGTTAATTCATATTTCCTTGTTAAAAATAATAGACTCTAAAAATAAAAGAGAAAGCATGTCCATAAATATATGGTTTTATTTAATGACACTCTTAGCAATTTAGAACAATGTCGCAATTCAAATATGGGGTGAAATAGACAATTTTGATCAAAAACCTCTTACTTCTGGCTTGGGATTCTTATATTTATCTTAAACTAGCTAATACACGGCGTGCGCTGCTACGCCTAAATAAATGAAAATTAATGTGATTTTATATTTAGTTGAATACGTTAAAGGACAAATAATTATAAATTTATATTTTTTAGATATCCGTGCTGATTACCCGGTGTTGCCCATGAATCTACTTATCCCGATCCTCTTGATATAAATGAGCTGAAACACGAAAATTAATGTGTTTAATGTTTAGTTAAATAAGTGAAAGGAAACGTTTATATCGTAATTATTTTTAGATACCCCGTGCTGTTTACCCGGCGTTGTCCGGGAATCTATTCATCCCGATCTTCTTAGCATAATGAGCTGAAAGACAAAAATTAATGTTCTTCTTATGATTAGTTAAATAAGGAATATGAAAAATAATTAGAAATGTATATCGTAATTATTTTTAAGATTCCTTGTGCTGATTGCCCGGTGTTGCCCGGGAATCTACTTATCTCGATCTTCTTGTCATAAATGAACTAAAAGACAAAATTCGTTATTGTGAGTTATCCGTAAAAGAATACCCGCTATGTGCTGCTATGTTTGCACAGGAATCTACGTACTTGTCTCGATCTTCTTGCATCAGTGAAAGACAAAAATGGTTATTGTGAGTTATCCTTAAGAGAAAAACATATGCTGTCACACAGTACAATAAACTATCACAATTATAATTACATCGAAACTAACTACAAAAAGATCATTTTATTTAAATAATAACTATTATAAAATAACGGATGTTTTGTAGAATGTTTTGAGATATTCAATCCTGTATACATTAATTTTGTGTATTGGTATGGTTTAGGCAGCGTAAGCCATTTAAGCGTCCAAAGAGCTACTCGTTTCGTGTTTTCCACTACAAAGGGCGATTTTTAAGGGTGTAGAAGTTGAGAATCACAACTGTCTTATAGCCTATGTTCATCCCGAGAATCTCCTGAACATTTTGCAAAAAGCCCCATCACAATCGGATCAACGGTGTGCCCACGCATAGTCACTGAGCTCGTGCGGATCTGTACTATCATGTGCGAAAGTGTTGACTCTCATATTTACTATAAAACTAGTAAAAGATAAACTATGTTTTTTAAATGTATATTATATAGATTTGGAAAAAGTACTGCTAACCTTGTCCCTCCTCCCATCCCTAAACAAATAAATTCAATTTTTTTTAAGAGAAAAATGTTCGCATAGACCGGGACTCGAACCCGGGACCATTGGCTTTCCGGGCCAAGTGCTCTACCAACTGAGCTACCGAGGCGAGTTACGATCTAGACGCAAATTTTTCTCTTATATACGTTGTAATTCCTTATCGCCAAATGCTTTTGAAACCATTGTTTCTATCTTAGCAAATGGCGGCTTCTTAGTTAAGAAGACATTTATTGGGAATTTAACATTGTAATGTTAACTTTGTTAATTTAACATTGTTAACATGTTAATTTAACATTGTAATGTTAAATTCCCAATAAATGTCTTCTTAACTAAGAAGCCGCCATTTGCAAAGATAGAAACAATGGTTTCAAAAGCATTTGGCGATAGGGAATTACAACGTATATAAGAGAAAAATTTGCGTCTAGATCGTAACTCGCCTCGGTAGCTCAGTTGGTAGAGCACTTGGCCCGGAAAGCCAATGGTCCCGGGTTCGAGTCCCGGTCTAGGCGAAAATTTTTCTCTTCAAATTTAATTTATCTTTCATTGAGAAATGTTAAATCAATAATAAAAAAAATAAATTCAGTTATTATGAGTTTGGCAACATCTACCCTCTGTACGTAGGTGGACACTAGTGTAGCCCATAAGGTTTGTAGTAACTTCCTGGGTTGAATTAGAGTGTAGCGTTCACATTTTTTGTTGCACTATCTACACTCACATCATTCGTTTGATTCGTGGTATTCTGTGATTTTGCAGAGAAGATGGTGGAATCATGGACTGCCAGTCTTGTTATTACGTGTTGCAATTCCAAGTTTTCTCTTAGCAGACTAATAATATGTTGCGGGCTATTACGTTCAAGTTGATGTAGACAATGTATTTTGTGGCAGTCTTTCACTCACGCAGAAGGAAGAGGAGAATAGATATAACATCAGGTTTTCTAAACTCTGCTCTGGTTAAATGTTTGCCGAGAAGGTTAGCCAAACAATTTCCTTTAATTGAATATTTAATGTGTGCCTGTACCCATGGCAAATATGACGCATTTCCTGCCTGATGGTTTTCACCTTCCCACTGTGTTTGTACTGGACTTACATTCAATTATTCATCAACTAGCCACCACTTCCGTCTGCACTCCATATCAACAATTCATTACCGCTGCATTAAACGTTTAAAAATACTCTGTTCTCAAAATTATATCATCTCTACAAATAATATTCGTACCATACAAGACTGTTCAAATTTAGTTAAATATTAAAACTGAAAACATATAAAATTGTTATTCTCCCAGTTATATTATATGGATACGAAGCATGGACTCTCACTTTAAGGGAGGAATGAAGATTACGAGTATTTGGGAATAAAGTTCTTAGGAAATTTTTGGACCAAAAAGAGATGAACAGACAGGCGAATGTAGAAAACTACATAATAGTGAGCTACATTATATGTATAAGAACAGTAAACTCTCATGTACTGCCATGGGCAGGAAATATGGCACGTATGGAGGGGGGGGGAGTTTAGATAGTGCACGGAAGTTTTTTTATAGGAAAACCAGAGAGAGAAAACATCCAGTGGTAGGCCAAGAATGAGGTGGGAGAATAACAGTACCCTTGATTTGAGGGAAGTAGATTATACAGGGGATGATTGGAAAACATTAGCTCAAAAGAGATGTATGGAGAGCTTATGTCCGCGCGGCCATGAACCTATGGGTTTGATAGAGTCAATGAGTTGGTTAGTTATGAAATGAAATAATATATTTTAAGTATTTTATCATTTTTTGGCAGGGAATGCAAAAGTCTAATATTTCACTCTTACATGATTCCTCGAAATAACATCAATAATAATAATAATAATAATAATAATAATAATAATAATAATAATAATAATAATAATAATAATAGTATTAATACTCTTCTTCTGCACTTCCTGGTTTAGGCAAGAGTTGCCTGTTCCCTAGTATTAATAATAATAATAATAATAATAATAATAATAATAATATAAGTAGCCAGAATATATAAAACATTATTATTATTATTATTAGTAGTAGTAGTAGTAGCAGTAGTAGTAGTAGTAGTATTAGTATTATTATCAATATTATTATTGCCATTACTGTTGTTATTGTAAAAATTAAAGAAATAATATGCATTATTCATATTTATGAAACACATATATAAAAATTAATGTTTGTTTGTTTGTATGTTTGTTCGTACTTTATGCGCGGCCATACCGTTGATCCGATTATGATGGGGTTTTTTGCAAAATGTTCAGGAGATTCCCAGGATGAACATAGGCTATACGAGAGTTGTGATACTCAACTCCTACACCCTTAAAAATCGCCCTTTGTAGTGAAAAACGTGAAAATGTAGCTCTTTGGACGCTTAAATGGCTTACGCTGCCTAAACCATAAGAAATACACAAAATTAATGTACACAGAATTGAATATCTCAAAAAGCTCTACAAAAACGTCTGCGACAGCATATGTTTATCTCTTACGGATAACTCACAAAAACCATTTTTGTCTTTCATTGATACCAAGAGTCCCTTATCTCTTACGGATAACTCACAATAACCATTTTTGTCTTTCATTGATACCAAGAGTCTCGCGCCGTAGCCGAGTGGTTGAGGCAAGAAGTGTTGGCGCAAAACTACGGGACTTACGCTGGTTCGAGTCTCTACGAGGGAAGAAATTTTTCTTATGGAATTTCGGCCAGTATGGGACCGGTTTACAGTGGGTCAGAAATGAATTGTAGCTGGGAGAAAAAAAAAAACTCTTTTGACTCACTCTCATCAATTTATCTTTTTTTTTCACTCTAATATAATTTTTATATGACGGTTCTTAACTTATCTCCAAAGGAGTGTACAATTCTAATGTTTATGAAGACAATTTAAACATCGGAATTTGCCGATGGTTAAGAACTCATCTGGTCTGTATCCCAGTTGCGTTATTAGCGTTGTGTGTTCATCCGATTTGGATGTTTTTTTTTCTGTGTGTGTTTGAGTGGGTCCCTGGATGGTTTAGATTCACAATTGGACTTGGTAGGTGGCGCGGCGATCGGGTTATAGGATTTTTTTTTTTATGTCAGATGCGTAGTCATCTGCATTATCGTTATGTTCAAACATAACTATGTGACGTCATCATTCACACTTCTTGAGCCACAACAGAAGGCTGTAAGAGGTTTTCTTGCGAACTTATTTAATAATATCTAATTATGTCCTAATTGCTGAATTGCATGGTAAAAAAGTAACATATTTTTATCGTCCGCCCATGACATGAGAATTGAATGTTCGGGCAGGACAACGTCTGCCGGATACGCTAGTATCTTATAAAATAAGGAAAACATATCAATCATGTGGAAAATATCCACTGCAATCAAAAGGGAGTGTTAATTTCCTTCCTGAAGATATCAGGGGTTGCCGCACACTTGTACTTTTAAGTCACGCTTACCTGTTGTCTAATAAATTAATTTTTCTCTATTTATTTAAATTTATTGTATGTCATTAATAATTTTTCTCGTTTTTTATATCTTGTACACAATATATTTAATTTGATAAATCTAGAGTAAATCAAAATGCATTATAAATAATAATTGTATGTATAACATGTAATCGTTTATGTTTATTGTAATTTAGATGTATTTTTTTTGTATTTTTTAAAACCTGATTAAGTAGTAGGCAAGGCCTTAAGACCTTAACTCTGTCAGGTAAAATAAAGCTATTATTATTATTATTATTATTATTAATATTATTATTAATATTATTATTATAAAATGAACAATTTAAGGGGTATATACATAGTGATGTAAATATCTTTTTTATCTTATGGAAAAAAAACAATATTATATTAGTCAGTGTACAAAGAATCAAGTTAGATTAATATTGATAATCATGGAGATATTTATTATCCTAAGTGATGGTATTAATTGTTGAAGTATCTGAAATACAGTATGCAGTTTCCTCTTTACACCGTGTACTTTACATAATTTTTGTGAAATCAAGCTGACTATGCCAATTAATTAATTGATTAATTTCTGATTCTTTATTTATTCAATTACAACTAATGTAATGTAAAAATATAACATATCAAAGTTATATTTGTTTCATATCAGGTTACATGTTATTACTTCCTGTGCCTAAAAAGTAAACCGTGTTCCGCTTTTTAAGAATAATAAAATAAGTAGCTATAAGTTTAGAACTAATACGAATCTATAGATGAGACCAATTGCTACAGAGAGTGAAAACATAGGAATTGGTTTTACTTTATGTCCCATAAGCCTCAACATTCCTTCCATTAATTACACGGGAAATGCCCAATAATTTTAAACTAGACCCATGTGTTATGAAATATGTGATGATAATATTGACAGCATCATAAATGACCGTATTCGTGTCGTGTAGACCTGATCCTTAACAGACCTCCATAGGAGAAAATCAACTGTGTTAGGTCTGGTGATCTGGGAGGCCACATAATGTTCGGCGATATCCTTTCGATTCATCTTCAGGGAGTTGTTCGTCTAAGAATGTTCGAACTATGTTGGCATAGTATGATGGAATCCTATCTAACTGGGAAATTGTTCCATCATGGAGTTGAAGCACGGAATACGTCTCAGGTATGTGGTTTCAGTGATCGTCTTCTTAGAAAAAAATAGGGATCATGTTTCTGTCCCACATGATCCACGCCAAACATTCCATCTAGAATAATCAATTAGGACAAGCAGATTTTCAAACTCCTATATACATCAATTGTGTCTGTGCATTTTTATACTAACGTGAAATGTTGCCTCACTTGAGAAGCAAATTCGAATAAGGAATGAATCGTCATCAGTCACTTTTTCCAACATTGTTCCCGTTTAGCATTTTCGTTCCCGGTTATCGTTCGGTGGAATCATCTGGTGATTGGAATTCTCCTATGAAATTATCTGCGCATGATCGACGCTTTTAAAATTAACAACATTGGATTAAATCGCTACAAATTCCTTCATTTTGGATGCACATTATTGAAGCTAAAACTATTTAGTTTATTATACTTAAACGCAAAATACGGCACATTACGATTTTAAACTACAGATTTTCTTATAAAAATGTTGAAATATATTTATAGACGAAATGTAGATATAAATATCGCGAGGTAAAAATTGCATAAAAATTGGTCCACACATCGATTTTTCAGAGAAACTTGCAGTGAAACTCTCTCAGTTACTAACAGGATACAAGGCTACATCAGTTTTATCTTCTAGTTTTCATTGCAGCAAGTGTTCAATATAATCTCTGTTCTGTAACTATTACAATGACTATTTAACTCATGTCGCAAATGCTAGTCAATGACCAATCACGTTTCAATGAATGTTGTTTCACCTCGCTCTTTATCGATTTCTCTTTATCTCTATCCTGCTTTTGTGATAAAGAAAGCCCCTCCTTTTTAATGTTCTGAACAGGTCAAAGCATTATTTTTCGCCAACAAATACATTGTATATAATAAATAATGAAAAGATTCCTTGATTTTACTGAGTTGTTTACTAAAAAAATTAATGAATAACCCGTAATGTTGATTATGATATATAGTTTGATGTGTTTCATTATTTCTCCATTTGCGTGTGCTCTTACAATATTGCGATCTTATTTGGCAATAAATAATATGATCAAGCAGCAGTGAATGAACATAACCTCACATTTCTGATTTGTTTTCAAACATCGCCGTTTACATTAAATATATAAATATTTTAAAATAACTATAGTTGAACAATGATTTGTGAGTAAACAGCTTAATTTTATTCGTTAAATAGTCCTAACAAATGCCACTCTTGATTTCCAAATTCTCCAGATAAATTGGAAATCACTCGTGGCATTACTTATGATAAATAAACAAAATATCCATTATGTATTCACGTATATGTATTCACGTTTAATTTTGTTTATAAAGGTCATATAGCGTTTAGGATATTTAGGCGTAACTGTTATTAATCTGAATAATAACTGCTATTTTCTGAATAAATTAACTGATTTTAATAATATTATGAAAAGAAGATCATGAAAAAATAGGTCCTGGAAATTAAATTACAATCTAGCGTTCGCCTTGACAACTGATGAAAATCACTGTAAAACCTCTGGCAAGTTGTTCGGTACCGAGATTGAAATCCGGGACCACCTAAAGCCAGTCTAAAATACTACCGTCACAGGCCCCTCGTGCTTTTTTTTTTTTTGTCTTTCGTTACATAATACCATATCTTCAAGAATTGAAACTATTTTCTTTTAATTTTAGTTTTTATGTTTATTGTAGTCCACCGCTGTGGTCTCAAGGTTGCGTGCTGCCTTGTCACGCAGCGGATCCGGGTTCGATTCCCGGTCGGGACAGGCTCCGGAGTGAGTTTTTTTTTGTGTTTTTCCACACCTGTAAGACAAATTTCAGGACGCTTAGGGCCCAACGGTCCCCGAAAATCACCCGGCCATCACCATCATCATCATCATCATCCTTCAACGGGAAGCTACCACACCTATAATTCCCTAGTAAAGCTACAAAGTACAGCATGAAAATCCTATGGCAGTGAAAGACCTGCCCTCGGGCAGAATTACTATGGATGTATGGGTGTTTATTATATTATTAACAATAATGGCTGTATCTAATGTTAATGGAAAGTTATCCTCACATTTTAAATATGTTGTTTATTTTTTTACGCTACTTTAAAGTCTCCCTTTGCAGGTACCTTTAAATGTCCCTAGCCACACGGCCTTACAGGGATACGTCCTGTCATACATTCATATTAAACAAAGTGGTTAGGATATGGATGATTGTGATGACGATTTTGTTCAAGGACTGTTTGTGTCTTAAAGCTCCCTGAAATTTATCTTACAGAAGAGGAAAAGCACAGATAAAAACCTCGTCCAGGAAACTAGTCCCGACCGCGGAAATAACCCGGAACCTCTGCAATTCACTCAACAAATTTGCCACTAGATCATAACGGTGGATTTTTTTTCCCTTCAATGAAACAATAATAATAACAAATGCTGTGTTCATGTTTTCACAGAACTTGGTAACATTTTGATCACTAGGCTTGAATCAAGAATTGGAAATAAAAACAAGTGATCGAAGTGAATGGATAGCTGTAAAAAAGGATGTCAAGGTCAGACTACAAAGACCGTAGCACCAACAAAAAAATATTATGGTAGTAAAAGATTCCGGGCTATGTGGCCGTGGTCTATAACTGGCGTTTCTTCCAGACGTTTCTCCCTCAACTGCGGAGGGCATCTTCAGTGGCGAGCGCTAGAAGCTGTGTTTCCCTGTCGTAAACTCGACTGCGAGTCGAGTCTACGACAGGGAAACAACAGCTTCTAGCGCTCGCCACTGAAGATGCCCTCCGCAGTTGAGGGAGAAACGTCTGGAAGAAACGCCAGTTATAGACCACGGCCACATAGCCCGGAATCTTTTACTACCATGATTACCGGCCGTGAAAGCCTGCATTCCACTAAAAAAATATTATATTGTTAAAATTATTGTTATTATTATTATTATTATTATTATTATTATTATTATTATTATCTGAAGTGAATATCATCGCATTAGAAGCTTTAAAATATTAATCAGTATAAAGGTTTATTATTTGTCGTATATATTAAGAAAATTTGCTTCTCACTTATTTATTGAATACTGAATTTCATAATGTGGTGATTGAGATTAATGTAATGAGGAAGGTAAATCTGACAAATGAAAACGCCTGTAATTTATGACAACAAATGTGAGCTGTCATATTTCGATTGAATAAACTAATCATATAGCAAGGTCTTGATGTGTTCTATTTGACAACTTCGTGATGTATGTTTTATAAGATATTAATTAAATTACCTCGTTCTCGAACAGACACGCCTACTCAAACTTTCATATCACCGTGTTACGGAAAGGTAAACTTACCACAATAAATGATGTATTTGTAGGTTATAGATTTCATTTAAATCAATATTAGGGAGATACCAAATTGGATTAAAAGAGAAAGAAAAGGGATGAGAAGGATTCAATAGAAAATTACGTGGAAATATATGCGTAAATAAAAATTACGATGTGAAAAACTGTGATCGAAAGTAGCTAAAGTTCTTCACGGCCATCCTTACATCATAGGACCACATATTTATTTTAATTGGAAATTCTGGGCAGACGAGGTTAGTAGAGGACTCCAAAATATTGGGATGGGTTGAGTATGGGAAAAAGGGACTGAAAATCGCAAGAATGTGTGGAGAAAAATAAGAACGAGGTACTTAGATATAAACCGACAAAATATTTTGGCCGAATGTGCGGGAAAACGATCACTGTTTTTGCAAAGAGACCTAAAACAAGTTTGGGGAAAAGAATCTTATATACTCAATCTAGGATTTAAAGAGAGATCTGGGCTTGCTTGGTTCAGGTTAGGGGCATGGATTTTTTTTAAAAATTAGCGACGATCACGATATGCGAATATGTCCAATGTGCGGGAGCTTTGAAGACGAGATACATATATTAGGAAAATGTAACGATTTAGAATATTGGAGGCATCAGTTATTACCGGAAAGATTTCTAAATTCAAATCGTGAAAGATTGGCATGCTACGAGTTACTGGTAAACCCAGAAAACTGGATAAACTTGGGTATATTTCTGGACAAAATGCGGAAAAATAAGAACAACACTTATTCAGGAATAAATAAATATGTTAACAAATTGCAAAACCATTAGTTCTTAATAATTCTACATAACTATGTTAATGTATAATGTAATTGTACTGATATCTAATTTAATATTATTGTGTTTTCTTCTTTTTTTAAATATATTATTACCAAACATCAACCTATTGTAACGGACTGTCAACAGCACGTACGGCTTACTGCCCGTGCGATCCATATTTGAAAATAACATTGTATGTATCTTACTTTTAGTTTAATAAAGTCCTTATGTATAGTATATTTATTTTAAATACAAAAATAAATAAAGAAAATGAGAATGCACCAAAATCTGTAAATCCTAGAGCATGACGTTAAGTCGTTTCATATATTTGCAAACGCAGATTAATTAAATTTCGTTTGACGAAGACAATCACAGGGCGACGATACTATCTCTGTGTGTATTTGTAAAAAAAGGCGCAGACGTCATTCCACTTGTAGAGGATATCCCTGAGGGAAATCAACCACAGAACTTGACGAAATATCAAGCCAGTAGCATTCAAACCCGGATTTTTTTTACTCTTTTATCATTAGCAAGAAAATCACTTTTGTAGCAAGAGTGTCTTTATAATGAAGTTCATTCATTCAATTATTCACTGTTTCAAACATAATACCAATTTTCAAAATTATGGTCAGGGCTCGGAAGTTGAAGAAAAATCCTTTTTTTATTTTATGTCTGAAGACAAGTTCCAACATAATTTATATACGTTTAGGGTCATTATAGGCAGAAAATTGTGCGTTTTATGTGTCCTCTTTTTTTTCCCCCTTTTTTAGATTTTTTGGCTTATTGGTCCTTTTTTAGTCATTTTTAGCCTTTTTTAGGTCTCGACGGCTTTTTTTTAACTTTACCTTCTTTCGATTAAATTTCTACCATTTATATAGCGTAATTATGTATCTAGCTAAATATGCTTGTAGTTATACTAATTTGAATTTCAGTTTATATATTCAGGATATCAATAGGGGTTTGCTGAATTCATTGTAGGTGGGAAAGAATTGTACATTCTAAATTCTCCACGATCTCTTTTTAACTAACACAGAATTCCTTTCCTACAAAGTTGAACTAATATATATATATATATATATATATATATATATATATATGAAGTATGAAAGAGAAATCCTTTCAGTCAACAATTTTTTTCGCAGTGCATATTGCAGATCACCAGAATTTTGTACTTTTAAAGCATTATTTTATTATATTCATTACAAATTCAGTTGAATTAAAATTTTTATTCACCATTGAATTGCCTTGCCTTTTAACGTCCTTTTTTCAAGTTTTCATGTTTTTTAAGGATATCTTTGGATATTTCTAAGGTATTTTATAAACATTTCATAGTTATTAAACTCCGAGCCTTTATTATTGCTATTATTATTAAGGCTATGATTTTTATGTACTTAAACGTAAGATTGCAACGTAGTATAATGAGAAGTTAAACTTTTGACTGTCTTTTATTTTGGTTTGACACACAAACAGTTGAATAGTATAATGAGAAGTAAGACTTTTGACTGTCTTTTATCTTGTTTCACACACAAACAGTTGATAATATATACTATCTGTATTGCAATCTTATCTTTTATTACATAAAAATCCTGGCCCTAATTATGATACTCGGCATAGGAATTATTCTTGTCTCCTCTCCAAAATTACTCGAAATTAAGTAAATCCTCTTACTGATATGTTTAAAACTTGCCTATTAAACCAGCCTCATGGTCTTGCGGTCAGGACTTATGATTATAGTTCATGAAGTCCCGGTTCGATTCCCGTTCAGACCACATGAATCTTCCCTTAAAGGGAAAGGTCTGGAATTTAAGTCATCATTTATCACCCATCATATAATCGTGGTAACCTCCGTCTTCCAGGCACCCCAACTTCAAAAGAGTGTTACAATTTCGCTGCGTCAGAAAAAAATTGCCAGAAATATCATAGTATAATTTGGTAGCACTGAACAAAAAAAAAGTGCCCAAATAGGGTTTGCCAAAAAGTGAAAAAGTATACCTGACAATAGAGATGGAAAAAAAATAGGCTAATATGGAGACAAAAAATTAATTTGTAAAATAGGTATAGAACAAGATAAAACCAGGGAGTAGGTGAAAGGGTAATTCTGAATGAAGTGGAAAATCAATAACCGGAATTTGGAGACTGAACATATAGATAATTTCTAAATATGGGACATAGAACCCTTCAGCGTGGTTGTTACAATTTGTTACAATCTGTACTATGACATTTTTACCCGTTTTTAGTTGTTTCAATAATCATTTTTTTTAGATATTGAACCTCTATCGCCAACATGTAATTAATGGCTTGAAAGTTTTTTTTTTATTCAATGTCCCAAGGTTTGTCATTTCGACATATCTGGCATTCTCTCCAGGCATTGGCGTAAATGTAACCCATTTCTAAATTTGGGGCGCTTGAAAAGCGAGGTTAGGCTACCCCGATGATATGACGGATGATGATGATGGTAAAAATGCGACAAAAGAAACTTTAATCATAAACTTAATGTGAGCCGAATATGAATGATGATAATTATGATGGCCACATGAAGTTCGGGGACCGTTCGGATCTTAAAGTTTCCTGACATTTGTTTTACAGGTGAGGAAAAACCCCGATAAAAACTCACCAAGGAAACATGTCTCGATCGGGATCGAACCCAGGTCCTCTGCGTGACAAGGTAGCACGCTATCTCGAGACCACAGTGTTGGACGTTGATAGCAAGACAGCAAAAAGTATTTCCAAATTTAATTAACTCGTGAAAAATAATATTAATATAACTTGAACTTTGCCCTTACAGTTTTATTCTACATGTAAATTATTTCCGTTTTAGACATTCAGTTTGTTAATTGATTTCGAAACAGCTGTTTTAATTTTTCTAACCATGTTTATGCTAATATTATTCAAAATATTTTACAATTTCTCTTGATAGAACATGGAATTCTTTTCCACCCTAAGTCAGGAACTGCCAAACTTTAACATATTTCAGAAACAATCTGAAAAGTGTTCTATTAACCGACTGAAACATCCCACTGATAGTATTCTTTTAACAATCTATCATTTGTTTTCCTTTATTAATACAAATAGTACGATTTATGAATAATTCTACCTAATGTCATATATAGACCAATATATAAACCATACATTAATTCATTACAGTTTATTACTTTTCTTATAGCTATTTTTTTTTACTATAGTAGATTGAAGGTGTTGTAACTTTGTGAGTATATATATATATATATATATATATATATATATATATATTGTCCACCACTGTGGTGTCGAGATGTCACGCAACAGGCTATTCCCGGTCGGGACAGGCTCCTGGGTGAGGTTTTTTCGAGGTTTTTCCTCACCTGTAAGACAAATGTCAGGAAGCTTATGACCCAACGGTCCCCGAAAATCATCCGGCCATCATCATCATCACTCGTCGGTGTAGAAAGCAACAGGAAGCTACCACACCTATAATTCCTTAGTAAAGCTGCAAACCACAGCATGAAAACACAGATTGCAATGAAAGACCTACCCTCGGGCAGAATTACTATTGAATAGAATATATAATTTTATTAGTTTTAATTTTAATTATCTGTAAATTTATTTTATTAATAGATCTTAATTTTGTTATTGTTCAGTTTGGCCAGATAATCGTTTTGTATCTGATATTATAGTTATTTTTGTATTTGAATGTAACACATATCTGTCCTGGAGAATGGAAGAGAAGAGCACATGGCTTTAACTCCATCGGGCTAAATAAATGAAGAAAATAAATAATAAATAGTATGTCTTCGACAACAATATACCAATCAGTCAGTCAAGTCCATCCATCCGCCAATCCGTCTGTCCATCAATATCTTCATAATAATAAAAAAAATAGTTATGTTTTCAGTTTTAATGTACACTTCACAGAATTTTTCGAAATTTAAAATAAATGTATCTTATGGAAGAAATTTATGGCCATTTACATTTGATTCAAAGGTATTTAATTATGGAGTAATTAGTAAGAAATATCTGAGAAGAATTATATTTTAGCAATTTTATAAAAATCAGGAGGTATGCATGTATTGAACATTGCACAGAGAATATTGGATTACATTGGTATTTTGTTCACCAAACTGTTAGTTGATTGAGAATAAAGCATTCTGGTGTTCCTGTGATTTGAAATCGACAGACTAGACTACTCTGATGAATAGTTCCCTTCATTGCCGCCAGGTGTATTGAATACGTTGTAATCGCATTCAACGTAATGAGACCCTAAATTAAATCAGTTCCACTGAAATTCTGTTTCTTTTCCTCAAATAATGCAGACATTTTATACTCTCAGGGATTCTGGTGCTTTTAGACAAATTAATGCAATTTACTCTGTCTTCAGAAAGCTCAGTGATTCAATTTTATCAAGTTTTATTGATTTTTCTACTCTTACATAATTAAAAGATATTAATTTTCCTGGTTGCTTTTTCATCAAAAGCTCAATTTACCATTCAACATTTTGCCAAATAAGTATATAAGTAATATAAGCTTCCAACAAAAAGTGTAATAACTCAATAATACAGTACGAAATTGCATATTACAATGTGAGGTTGGGAAATGGTTTTCACAGAAGCGAGGATATGATTAAAAACTTCGCTATCGCTTCGTTTTTAATCTCCAAGATTCTGTAAAACACTTCACAAACGTGTGTTGTACATAATTTTTTGCACGATGGTGTTTTCAAAATAATACATAATAGTAAAATAATAATATATTTGTTGGAAATATTTGCGTACATTATAAACAACTGACTAACGTTAACAGTGTGGCCAATGTTTATAAGGTAAATGCCGGAAATAACTTAGTTCAGACTACAGCAGGTCGTGACACCACTCAGTCATAAAATGGCGGCAAATATGAATGTATTGTTTTATATTGTTTCAGATAAAGTTCAGTTCATTTAAAATACAGTAATAATGTATATTAACACTACCTTTTGGATATACATTGTACGTAGTATACATAAAAGGCAGTGGTTTTACTTCCCGCACGAGGTAGGTAATATGTAACATTACGGTATAGTATTTATAGGTTGGCAACCACAAAATTTAGGAAATTAAACTTTCAATCATGGTCAACATTGCTGAAAGTACGACAAAACTCACTATCGTGAAAAAAAAAACATTTACGACAAATTATAAAACAACTTTAAAGTTTAATGTTGACATCATTGGTGACTGACTTCGGAGAACACGTTATGAATTATTACAATGACAACTTTTCTCAGCATAGGATTCGGAGAACACGTTATGAATCGTTTCAATGACAACTTTTCTCAGCATAGGATTCGGGGAACACGTTATGAATCATTTCAATGACAACTTTTCTCAGCATAGGATTCGGGGAACACGTTATAATTATTTCAATGACAACTTTTCTCAGCATAGGATTCGGGGAACACGTTATGAATCATTTCAATGAAAATTTTTCTCAGCATAGGATTCGGGGAACACGTTATGAATCATTTCAATGATAACTTTTCTCAGCATAGGATTCGGGGAACACGTTATAATTATTTCATTGACAACTTTTCTCAGCCTAGGATTCGGGGAACACGTTATGAATCATTTCAATGATAACTTTTCTCAGCATAGGATTCGGGGAACACGTTATGAATCATTTCAATTATAACTTTTCTCAGCATAGGATTCGGGGAACACGTTATAATTATTTCATTGACAACTTTTCTCAGCATAGGATTCGGGGAACACGTTATAATTATTTCAATGACAACTTTTCTCAGCATAGGATTCGGGGAACACGTTATAATTATTTCAATGACAACTTTTCTCAGCATAGGATTCGAGGAACACGTTATAATTATTTCATTGACAACTTTTCTCAGCATAGGATTCGGGGAACACGTTATGAATCATTTCAATTATAACTTCTCTCAGCATAGGATTCGGGGAACACGTTATAATTATATCATTAACAACTTTTCTCAGCATAGGATTCGGGGAACACGTTATAATTATTTCATTGACAACTTTTCTCAGCATAGGATTCGGGGAACACGTTATGAATCATTTCAATTATAACTTTTCTCAGCATAGGATTCGGGGAACACGTTATAATTATTTCAATGATAACTTTCTCAGCATAGGATTCGGGGAACACGTTATAATTATTTCATTGACAACTTTTCTCAGCATAGGATTCGGGGAACACGTTATGAATCATCTCAATGGCAACTTTTCTCAGCATAGGATTCGGGGACACGGGAACACGTTATGAATCATTTCAATGGCAACTTTTCTCAGCATAGGATTGTTGGAGATGGATCCACGCCTTGACCTCCCAGATACCCAGATCTAACTTCTTTGGATTTATTTTATTGATGGCCTACAAGACTCCAGCAGTGCATGTAGCTGTTTTTGTCATTCTCGATGCGTTATCAAACACTTGTAGAAATACAGAATTCGCTTATAAATATATCATGATACCAAAGGTATGAACATAGGACTTCGTTAATAATGACTATCCGTATATATGCATTTAAAATAATAAAACATTGTGTAAAATGCCTTTATGTAAAACCAACATGAAATCGAAAAAAAATAAATTACAATGCCAAATGTAATCCTAGCAGGCTGGTATAATTATATAAATTGCTGACACCTCAGCCTACATAGACATTTAAAGTTTATAAGAGAATATTTGACTGCATAACAGTGAATTACATGGTCTTTATAGGAAGCCAGATATAATGAGAACAGTTAAGTCTTGTAGACTGCGACGGGCAGGACATATGGCACGAATGGGGAATATGAAAGACGTGCATGGAAGCTTCTTGTAGGAAAACCAGAGGGAAAAACGCCCAGTTGGTAGACCAATGAAGTGGGAGAATAGCATTAACTATGATTTGAGGGAAGTAGATTATACAGGGGTAATTGGAAAACATTGGCTAGAAGAGGGAAATATGGAGAGGTTATGTCCGCGCGGCCATGAACCTACGGGTTCGATAGTGCCAGTGAGTTAGTTAAGAGGATATTTGACATCTAGTGTCGTAACATCATTGTCACGGCAGTAAAGTCATCCGAGAAAGACTATTATTATTAGTTGTTGTAGTAGTAGTAGTAGTAGCGCAGTAATAGTAGTAGTGGTGGTGTTAGCAAAAATGGAGTAGTATTGATAGTGCTAATGGTAGTTAACTTGCCTCTGGTTCCGAGGGTCGCGGGTTCAGACCGGACCGCGGTCAATAGTTTTTTAGGATGGAAAATTCCAAGGAGCAAGTCCTCTGGAAGGGACCTTAAGCCATGGGTCCCGAGTTTTAAGATGTTCAGGCACGTATAAGATCCTTAAGCCCGAATAAAGAGCCCTCTTAGCAAAATTTACCGGCAACAACGTCCTAGTAATACTTCAGTTGCGTGTTAGATATCTTAATGGGTCGTACCGCATATGAGCAAATAAGATAACTAAAAATTAACTTGGCCTAATAACTCCTTACAAAGGAGAGACTATGGCTCAACAATGGGCTGCGCCATTATAGATAGCTAGATAGTAGAGATAGATAGATAGATAGACAGATAGATAGATAGATAGATAGATAGATAGATAGATTAGATAGATAGATAGATAGATAGATAGATAGATAGATAGATAGATAGATAGATAGATAGACAGATAGATAGATAGATAGATAGATAGATAGATAGATAGATAGATAGATAGATAGATAGATAGATAGATTAGATAGATAGATATATATATAGATAGATATGCTATAAGGATATAGATATAGATAGATAGATATGAGAGATAGTATAGATATAGATATAGATATTTTAGATATAGATATAGATATAGATATAGATATAGATATAGATAGAGATATAGATATAGATATAGATATATGATATAGATATAGATATAGATATAGATATAGATATAGATATTAGATATAGATATAGATATAGATATAGATATAGATATAGAATATAGATAGATATAGATTATAGATATAGAATATAGATTATAGATTAGATATAGATATAGTTTATAATATAGATATAGTATAGGATATAGCTATAGATATAGATAGATAGATGATAGATATAGATATAGAATAGATATAGTATAGTATAGATATATAGCTATAGAGATAGATAGATAGATATAGATAGATAGATAGATAGATATTAGAATAGATATAGATATATAGTATAGATCTAAGAATAGATATAGATAGATAGATATAGATATTTAGAGATAGGATAGAGATATAGATGGATAGATAGATAGTATAGATGATACCGATTAAGATATAGAATAGATAGAGACTAGTATAGAGAGATAGATAGATAGAGATATAGATATAGAGATAGAGAGATATATAGCTAGATAGAGAGATAGATAGATAGATTAGAGAGATAGATAGATAGATAGATAGAGAGTATAGATAGAATAGATAGATAGATAGATAGAGTAGCGAGATAGATAGATAGATAGATAGATAGAGAGATAGAGATATAGATAGATAGGTAGATAGATAGAGATATAGATAGATAGATAGAGAATTAGAGATATAGACTAGATAGAGAGATAGATGAGATAGAGAGATAGAGAGATAGAGAGATAGATAGATAGAGAGATAGAGAGATCGATAGATAGATAGATTAGAGAGATAGATCGATAGATAGAGAGATAGAGAGATATATAGATAGATGGATAAATATATAGATAGATGGATAAATATATATAGATAGATAGATAGATAGATAGATAGATAGATAGATAGATTAAATGTTAGACAAATTTTGATTAGATGCCTCAGTCATGAATTTTTCGCAGATCAAAATCTCCGAAATGAGAACTACGAATTTAATTCTGTTGTGAAGGAAGCAATAGGCTAATCTGACTTTTATACATTTAAAAAAAAAAATCAATAGTCACCGACTGTGTGAATTCACGATCCTGACAGACATCTGACCACCGGAACCGACCCATATAATGATGTTTTAATGTTTAATAGTGATTCTCATTACACGTTGCATGTGAAATATGCAGTGAACTTGTGCCCTTGGGCCATGGGTTGTTCATCTCTGGAGTGACGGCTGTTCAAGCAGACGAACCGGCACTAATTTGTGTGTGGGGCAGCAGCTCAGACAATTACACCCACCACTTGGCACCCACACCATCCCTGCGACTTGATGAAGCAGGGAGAACGCTCATTGTCACTACCAACTGAGTGAGGTGTAAAAAACTATATCCATGGGAATTGATTGCGGCATTCTGATCACCAGCAGTACACGGCCTGGGGGGAATGTCACTCCTTCACATGTAATGCCAGGAATTCTAGTACGTTACCCATGGAATGCACATATATCTGTAATTCTCCTAGTAACAATTTTGCAAGTAAAAGTTTATTTACATAAAATAAGAAACTAGTTCCTTATTTTATATTATATTTGGGAAGGAAAGTGAGAAAAAAAGTATGTTTTTATGTTACTTGTTTCTACAAAATACCTTTAAAATATATATCTTATATACTTCTCTATTGTCCCTTAATTTCTGAATTTCGTTTAAATAGTTTAATTCAATAGTTTCATAACTATGTAAGACGCAAGACAATATATTTTATTTAGCCGTAGTACGTTAGGGAAAGCACGCCGTAGCGTAGTGGTTAAGGCACTGAGCTACAAACCGGAGGGTCGAGGGTTCAAGTCCCGTTGGGGTCAGGATTTTTAAACTGACCCAAAACCCTCTGGCGGCACTATGGCCCTGGGGTCGACTCAGCCTCTAACGGAAATGAGTACCAGACGCTTGTTCTGGGGGTAAAGGCGGCCGTCACGCAGGGCTGACAACCCGGCTGACATAAAGTGCCGATTGTCTAGAAAAAGTGGGAGCCTTAACCTCCTACTACCCCAAGGGCCTCCGGGTCTGTTGTGGGATCACTTTACTTACTTTACTTTACTTTACTTTACGTTAGGAAAACTTCTATACCATTGCTGTCGAAAACACTTCTAGGCTTTAAATGTTATTTACATACTCTTTCTTAAAGTGTAAATATTATTAAACTATTTATTTCTTCCACCGTATCAGAGATTGCCAAACTTCACCATCATTCAAAAACAAATTGAAATATAATAATTAACAAGAACATCTCACTAATATTACTTTTTAACAATTAATAATTTAATTTTTTCATTATTTAATCAAAATAATATTAAAATTTAGCAGTATTTTTACTTAATGTCGTATATATATTATATATATATATATATAATATATATAGCCTATATATTATCATTATTGTTTAGTTTGATCAGATAATTGTTGAGTATGTAATATTATTGTAATTTTTATGTTTAAATATGAAATATGTTTGTCCTGGTGAGTGGAAGAGAAGGTCATTTGGTCTTAACTCCACCAGGCTAAATAAATATATATATAATAATAAATAAATATTGACGACAAATTCATTAAAAGTTAAAATGGAAATTTGAATTTTATTTTCAACTTTTACACAGTGATCACAACGGTGTTTCTCAATGATTTTAGGAGCAGTGACATTAAATCTATTAAAGATAGAAATGTTAATTTTTGGATATGTATCAGGCATTTTTTCTTCTTATTGGCGGACTTGAATATGAGCAGTATCTGAAGACAATTTATTTTGTCTATGGAATAAATAATGTAGCTTTTGCAACATTTTCTAATAGGAATATCCAGATTAGTTCATTTTAAGATGATTTCTTAAAGCTTTCTCTTACAATAACCTTCATTTTGGACCGTGTGCCAAAAGCATATTAATGACGTACACATAATAAGTGAATTCAACAAAAACTTCATAGTAATTAGTTTGAATCGTCAATACAGCAACAACATCTTAATATAAAATATATTTTTTCTACTACAGAACTATACATTTTCAAGCAAATATCTAAACGTCCTTTATCCGACCCGGAAGCATAACTGTTTAAATTTCTCCTTCACGATTTATTTCATAAATAACTATACGATATTTTACACGCTTTATATTAGCTTGACCTGTATCTACACTGCTCAAAAAAATTAGGGGATATTGTAGAATAACCTATTAAGACTATGATTTTTGGAACAGTATTAGATGCAATCACTTTCTATTACTCCAAGATAATGTAAACAAGAGTTTGAAGTTGTTACGTAACCTCGGTTCCACACCAGAGGGCAGTGTCTGTACTGTTGATGTGAAAGGGTGGTGTTGGGGTGAGTGTTTGTTGCTGTTTTTAAATCCAGTCCAGTTTTCAGTTAGTGAACGACTTGCCTTAGGGACAGTAATGCCTCGACAACGTGATTTACCTGAACCAATGGCTTGGAGGGCATAGGAAGGATGGAAGCTGGACAGACACAACAAGAGGTGGCCCACGCCATTGGGGTGTCTCAAAGCGTGATTTCCAGACTTTGGAATCGTTTTCAAAGAATACATACTGTTCACAGAAGAGCCGGACAACGTCGACCACGGGCAACAACAGCAAGGGATGACCGTTACCTCTTGTTAACAGCCCGTCGGAATAGACAGCAGAATGCAACTCAACTGCGAAATACACTTCAAACAGCAACAGGACGCAGGGTGTCAACTCAAACTGTCCGTAATCGACTGCATGGAAGTGGTCTCTATGCCCGTAGGCCCATGGTGTGTACCAGGTTAACTTCATAACACCGTAGGCATCGCAGAAACTGGGCGGAGGAACATCGTGAGTGGAGGCATGCCGAATGGAGATCAGTTCTTTTTTCTGATGAGTCGCGATTCAACTTGGAATGTGATAGTCGGCGTGTATTCATCTGGAGGTAAAAAGGGACACGAAACAATCCAGCTTTTGTACGTGAAAGATCCCCATATGGTGGCGGTGGATTGATGGTGTGGACAGGAGTCAGTAGTGGTGGACGTACGGACCTCTACGTCATCCAAGGTGGTACTTTGACTGCGGTAAGGTATAGAGATGAGATTCTCCGCTTTTTGTCGTGCCTTATGCTGGTGCCATAGGTGATTCTTTTCTTTTTATGGACGATAATGCTCGACGCCACAGAGCTGGCTTGGTGGACGACATGCTGGAAGTGGAGGGTATCGAGCATATGCAATGGCCAGCTTCCTCCCCGGACTTAAATCCGATTGAGCATGCGTGGGATGCATTAGGCAGACGCATTGCAGGCAGACCAGCACCTCCCACAACTGTTCCAGAGCTGCACATTGCTCTTATGGAAGAGTGGCCAAGTATCCCCCAAGAACTCATTGCTAACCTCATTGCATCAATGCCACACAGGTGTGAGGCAGTGCTGGCCGTTCGAGGAGACCATACACCATACTAAATATTATTTAATTGTAATATTAATGTGTTTTCTTTATGTAATTGTAATGTTAATGTTTTTTTAGTGTATAATGCTATTGTGTTATTACTTAATTGTAATATTATTGTGTTTTCTTTATGTAATTGTAATGTTAATGTTTTTAGTGTATAATGCTATTGTGTTATTATTTAATTGTAATATTATTATTGTGTTTTCTTTATGTAATTGTAATGTTATTGCTATTGTGTTATTACTTAATTGTAATATTATTGTGTTTTCTTTATGTAATTGTAATGTTAATGTTTTAGTGTATAATGCTATTGTGTTATTATTTAATGGTAATATTTTTATTGTGTTTTCTTTATGTAATTGTAATGTTATTGCTGTTTTTGTTTATTTTTCTTTACACTAGTACCAATTATTACTTTATTGTAACGGACTGTCAACAGCACGTACGGCTTACTGCCCGTGCGACCCATATTTGTAAATAATATTGTAAATATCTTACTTTTTGTCTAATAAAGTCCTACTACTACTACTAAAGAAACATTTTCACCCATGTTAATGTTGCTTTGTTTGTTTGCCATATTCCTAATCAGGATCTCTTTGACATCTGGTGTGGTACAGAGGTTACGTAATGACTTCAAACTCTTGTTTACATTCCTTTGGAGTAATAGAAAGTGATTGCATCTAATACTGTTCCTAAAAACATAGTCTTAATAGGTTATTCTACAATATCTCCTAATTTTTTTGAGCAGTGTATCTATGTAACTGAATGTTTTAACGCGATTTTCACCCATTTAAAATCATTGGATCGACTTGAAACTTTGCATACTTGTAAAAGACCCGTGACAATATAATATTTTCATATTTTGTTTCTAAAATCATGGCCAGCATCATCAAAAAATGAAAAAAAAGTGTCTTTGTTGCTATGTAACGGAATTTTTGAACACGATTTTCACCCACGTAGAACATTGGATCGACTTGAAACTTTGTATACGTGTAAAGGACCCGTGATAATATAATAATTTCATATTTGTTTTCTAAAATCCTGGCCAGAATCATCACAAAATAAAAAAGTGTCTTTGTATCTATGTAACGGAATTTTTGAACACGATTTTCACCCACTTAGAAACATTGGATCGACTTGAAATTTGTGTACTTTTAAAGGACCCGTGACAATACAATAATTTCATATTTTGTTTCTAGGATCCTGGCCAGAATCATCAGAAAATCAAAAAAATAAAAATAAAAAAACTGGTATAATCGGTTGCGGACTTGTCGACTTTTTAGCCAATCGTTGTAAGAGCTCAGTTGGTAGAGCCGTACACTCTAGTGGAATATAATTTCTGTAATCCATAGGTCGCTGGTTCAAATCCGGCTGGGAAGATTTTTAGAAGAGTATTATTTTCAGCTCATACTACTATAGAATCGAATTTAAAGATATTTACATTTTTATCTTATTCTGTAAAATATTAAAACTAAAAAATAATAAATAAATAATAGTTTTAAAAAACTAGAACAACACGCTTTATTACAAAACCGAACTAAAAAAATTAAAATAATTTTAATTTCCAACACGCTTGGGATAAATAATTTTTACCATCAAAAACGTGGGGTGCTTTTTATGATTTTTACATTTTCTTCTTACGGACTTTACTTACCAATATCTGTTTATTATCAAATATATTGATATAGAGCACCCCACACTTTTGATGGTAAAATTATTTATCCCAAGCACGTTGGAAATTAAAATTATTTTTAATTTTTTTAGTTCGGTTTTCTAATAAAGCGTGTTGTTTTAGTTTTTTAAAACTATTATTTATTACTGTTGTAAGTAACAATAAAAACAAAACCTATAATATAACTAACGCTGTAAAGGATTGAAACACAGATAGGCCTATTCAGTGGCACATAAAAATAATCAGAAATCGGAAGTCATAAATATCAAAATGTTATATTTTTTTGTATTTATGGAAATAGTCTCTCTAATTGCTCATATTGCTGTTAATTACACCTCAAGTTGTCAAAAACATATAAATAATTATAATATTTTATTTTAACTTATACATTTACTTTGGTTTTAAATATTTTTTTTATTACCCGAAAAAAAATGTATGATTTCACATTGCTAAACAGTCCACCGCTGTGGTCTCGGGGTAGCGTACTGCCTTGTCACGCAACGGGTCCGGGTTCGATCCCCGGTCGGGACAGTTTTTCTGGGTGAGGTTTTTATCGGGGTTTTTCCTCACCTGTAAGACAAATGTCAGGAAAACTTTAAGGCCCAAACGGTCCCCGAAATCATATGGCCATCGCAATCATCATCATTCATATTCATCTTAGGTTAAGCTTAGGATTAGGGACTCTCCTGGCGCACCATTATCATCATCGTCATCACCCATCATATCATCGGGGCAACGTAAACCCGCCTTCCAGGCGCCCCAACCTCAGAAGTGGGTTACAAGTACGACATGCCAGGAGAGAAACTAGGAACGTCGAAAGACAAACCTGAGGCATTTAAAAAAAAAGACATTGCTAAACATAAAACTATAAAATACTTCAATAAAATTAATCTCTATCTATAGTGGCGTAGCCCATTATTGAGCTGTAGCCTCTCCTTTGTAAGGAGTTACTAGACCAAGTTAATTTTAGTTACTTTATTTGCTCATAGACGTCACGGATGGTATGCAGTCAACACATCGACCCAATGAGACATCTAACAGGCAAATAAGGCATTACTAGGATGTTAATGTCGGTAAATTTTGCTTAGAGGCCTCTTTATTCAGGTTAAAGGATCTTTTAAGAGCCTGACGAAGCGACGTTCAGACTCGGGATCCACAGCTTAAAGTCCCTCCCGGAGGACTTGTTCCTTGGATTTTTCCGTCCTAAATAATCATCGACCCCGGCCGCGATTGAACCCGCGACCCTCGGAACTAGAGACAAGGAGCATAACCACTAGTCCACTGCTAATCAGGTATTTATTTAATAATAGTAACAACTGCCAATTACGGGTTATACTAATGGGTCTATCTTAATATATAAAAATTACGTGTCACGTTGTTTGTCCGCGATGGAATCCTGAACTACTGAACCGATTTTAATAAAATATTGCACACTCTGTGCAGTTTGATCCAACTTGAGACTTAAGGAAGTTTATGACTATATAAATATATAGTCGCATTATTTTCATTGCAAATTATTTGTTTATTATTTAGCAAAGAGTTATAATTAATTGTGAGTTCCATACGATTCTAACAGATGACGGTGTAAGGTAATTGGTTTATTATTTAATCAGGTGACTGTGCTTTTTGTTGCAAACGCGAATTTCAATTGAATTACAAATATTGATTATTTCATAATTTAAGCGTGTTTGTGTTTATTTTATTTTCAATATATTGATAATAATATTAATTTCGTGTGTAAGTATTAGTTTTAAGTAATCTGACTGAAAGACAGCAACTTAATTTAAATTTAACTGGACCGAGAAGGGACATTAAACAATATGGCGGATCAGTTCTAGAGACCATGAATGATAGGATATCAAGTGAATTTCCGCAAACTGGTATAGGCCTATGTGACATAAATCTTACATTTAAGAAGAATGTCAATTTAAAAACATATGAAGGCCCTAAGGAACGGAATAACAGAATTGTACTAAGTCTGTTAGTTATAATAATATGCCTAATATTACAGAAACAATCTCCATGCCTCAATTAAATGAAAAACAAGATGACTATAATATACCACAAGATGATATTACTATACAGAGACTTCTTGATGATGAGAATCCAAACTGCCAACAAGTTCGTAGAAAAAACGAAAGTATAACGAAATCAGCAAGCCTCCTCAAAATATTTCATCAATAAATGTATATAGGCTAATCCGTATGATACACTTATGGATGATACTGAGAATGCAGATAACGTACATTCACCTCAATCAACAAAACCACTTCCACATAAACTACCGCCCATATTTATACCGGGTGTAGTTAACGTACCAGAACTAAAAAATTGTGTAAAACAAAAACTTTCGGATTTAGATTTCTCACTTAGTTTACTACAACATAATTTAACGTATACCTTAGCCACAGCAACGCGTGGCCGGGACTTCTATATATATATACATATATATATATATATATATAACAAAGTCGAATTAGTTACACTATTTAGAACTAAAGAACGGCTGGACCGATTTTTATGATCTTTGATTTGTTGGATTTTTTCCGCCCCGAATAGCAGATAACTATTAAAACATCGGAAAAATTAACGTGAACATATTTAAAGACGATACGATGTTCGCCGGGCCAGCTAGTATTTATATACATTCAGAAAGTCCAAAACATAATGACATGGCACAAACTACAAAGAAGAGATTTAAGTAGATACAAAATAACTTGTATTAAGACGATGGGAGAAATAGAATAGATAGAAGGGGAAAAATTAGGTAAACGGACATTGTTGTGGGCCAACACGGTCTAATTTTGAATCCCTCTCCTAATATTCCTCTGGGGTGCTGGATTTTTATAAAGGTAAATTTAGTTATTACAACACATGTAATCGGTGAAAAGTCAAGTTTATTTTTGCGCTAACGTACTACGTAGATACAATTAAAACAGGATCAAATGTTTGAATCGAAGTCCGTTCCTGGGACTAGAGGGGTCTCGAAGTGTATTAACTTCGGAACAGGCAGCACGTTGTCCTCAATAACCACATAAGTTTGAAGAATTCCAAAACTCACAACGTTCAATTGTCACCTTCGATGGCGATAAACCAAAGGTGAAGATGGAGGATTCGTCAATAGCCAGTTGTAAGCTGGGTAAAATTCACCTCCCACGAATCTCTATATACAATTACTTCGTAAGGACTATCGTCCCTGATGAGAGCGCCCAACGCACACGGCAATAGCCTAACACACACTGAGAGAAAGCGTTGTAGTCATCCACAGAGTACCAGAGAAGAAAGTGGACGAGTTGCGCGTACATGCCACAGGCGGCGCTAGTGTAATACAACTAACGACACCTAAATTTTTTCGGTTCTTTTTTTGGTACTAATATGAAATTCAGCACTGCCTGGTGGTAAAATTATGAATTATAATTATATAACGCCATGTGGTGATTGTGAATAATCATGAAATGGAACTTTTATAGGAATAAATAACATATTAATTAATCTTAAATTATGGAATTATTTGTACCCAGCCTCTCAGATCTAATGATTTTCTTTCATTTTAACAGAAGGGAAGAATGGAAATAAATAAAACATGTTAATTTATTTTCGTTTATTAAAATTTGAAAACGTGCATTATGAGCTCTTTTAATAAATATGTACAATTGACCTACCCCCTTATTCTCACATACATATTTTATACAATATTTATTAAAGAACCTTAGCCATGTCGTACATCTGAAGTCCATTATAAAGTCACATTTTTAAAACGTTTATTAGAAATGGCTGTACACTAACATCACTCTTCCTAACCTAACAAATCTTAGAATTTTATCACTTCTAGTAGGTTTTCTTTGAAAATAGATTCACATTAAAAACGTAAACAACTTGAATTTACTTACAAATTAGAGTAAAATAAAATCTAAGTAATGATTTTAACTATCGATAATATATAATTTTTACAGTACCGTCTACAGAGAGCGAAAGGATAGCAGTTAAAAAATTTAAATTTACAAAATGGCAATTTCCCATAATCCTGAGTGAACACGCTGTGCACGACGCCGTGTGCCTTGCATTTGTTTTATTTAGTTACATATTCTGTTACTAAGAAACAGCGCTACCATTGTAGCTTGCTCATTGTAGTTCATCGTAAACGACCGAAATTTTTTAGGTGTCACTGTACTCAGTTTCCCCTCTATTCGAAATTTCTCTATGGTAGTCATCTACAGACCTGAGCAATACGCAGAAGTTGGCAACAGTATACAACAAAATGCTACCAACACAATTCAGCGTTACTGTATTCAGGTGCCTACTAGCGGAAGTCAGATGAACTACATCATTAGCGTAATAACCGACAGCAGGTGTCTGCTATTACCGACAGAGAGAGCGACTCTTGTCGCAACAGACAAAATTGGATACTGAAATATAAATAATAATTTTATAATAAATAATAAAATATATTAACATTCATGTTCAACGATATATTTAAACATTTTAAAATTAATTTCGTTTTGAGACATAACTGTGGAACATTTCTGCTCTAAGCCTAAATTCGAGGTCAGATAAAAACAAATTATCCGGGAATTTCTCGAATAACATTTCATTGTTTTTTCCCGTACTACACTTTTCTATGACTTGAGAAAGAAGTACTTTCACTTCCCTTCTAAGGAAAATACTGATCTTAAATATATTTTCAGAAAAATTCCATCCATCTTGTCAGGAATCGAACCTAAGGGTGTGACACCTTCATATAATATGTATTGTATGACATTAAATATTTTCATAAGAACTTGCTTCAGAAATATTTAAACATATTAAATGTTCACTTTTCTAGGCCTATTGCCTCTTACTCGCTTTAAACTGCTAACTCTAATATTGCCCTACATCCTCACGTGAGAAAAGGGATGCTCTCTTGGGGTAGTAGCTTAACCAAGCTAATTTAGTAACGCTTATTTCTCTATAGATGTCACCGAGCTCATCGCCTCAAAGAGCCGCCTAGTAGAAACTATAATATAACTTGCATAGGGCTAAATTCTTCTCAGATGTTCTAATTTACGCTTGAGATTATTTCTCGAACAATACATCAATCACAGGTCGCTCATTAATTAAAATTTATAATTCCCAACAAATATTATTACCATGGTATTAGCCTCTTACCTTTTTTTTTGAAGATATTAATGAGAAGCGTTCTTAAAATTAGCCCTAGAATTGAAAAGGGAGATATTAAAAGAATTAAGATGCGTAGATTTGTTGGCTTAAATCCCCCCCATATAAAATTTCTCTTTATTTTTTCTATCCTAAAAATTCTACGACCTAGACCGGATTTGAACCCACCGATCCTCGGGACCAGAAGCAATAAATTTAAATCCTAGACCACCAAATCCCTATAATACGGTACAACATATTAAAATAAATTAGTTGGTGTATATATTATATATATATATATATATATATATATATATATTAGTTGTTGGAGAGTAGAATAGAGAGAAAGAATCTATGTTTATTAAGATGCTGATATCGAATCCAAGGTGAGAACATAGTTATCGACTTTTTAAATATCACAGTACTATGAAAAAATAAAATCTGTAGTGCTGTAATGGATTACATGGATGAGTATTTTAAATTACAATTCAAGAGCATTTTGACTGGCGTGAGTGATTATATGCAATAAACGAGATAAAAGTTATGTCGTCCAATAAACAATAATAGAAGTCAGTAAAGCATGGATTAATTTCCAATTAAACTCAGTCATTGTGTAAATAATTATCAAAAACCATTCAAAAATGGATTTATAACGACAGCTGATACAAAAATGAGCTTTAGCCTGAAGCAAATGGTGCATTCGGTGAAAATGTAATTTGAAATCACTGGATATAGCAGGGATTTGACTGAATTTTATAATTTTTATAGAACATTATTTAAACATATTTTAAATTTAGTGAAACGTGATTATGAATATTTTATAAGTACGCGGTAGGAATAGTAGTTAAATACTAAAGTAATTCGTTCTCGTATATGTAATATATGTAATACATAATTCATTGATTTTCTATTTGTGTTCGTCTATAACAATCATCACGCAATTTTGTAGGAATTTGAGTTCACTTGAGTATATGAAAAGGTTCTAGGGAAAATGTTCCAATTGTTACACTCTTTTCAAAATCACAGTTCTCTATTTTCAAATCCAATAATTGACGGTGATTTTATATTTGTGTGTGCCTAGAATGGCCATCACGAAATTTTACAGGAATTCGGGTTATTTTGAATATGTGAGGAAGTTGTAGCTTAACTATTTCATTCACAACTTACAGTTTTCAAAATTCTAAAAATACTCATTTATACCTGTTCGATTGATTAAATGGTCTCTCTAACAATTATACAACTTAAAACAAGCAATATTGTGTGAATAAGAACACTTACGTAACAGACTCACGAATTTTGTGGTTACATTTGAAGTATAATGAGAAATAAAAAGGAAACTAGAGAATATGATATAATTGTTTCTCATCATGATGTTTGAGTTTTTAGCACGTTTTTCTTTTTATGATGAACGAGGAGCTGGCCCGATTTATCAACCCCCAACGTGGGGGAAGGGTAATTTTTGTCCAAGATTTTCTTCCTCTAGGTTTCTAATAATCTAATATATAAAAATGTTTGTTTGTTTGTTCGTACTTTATGCGCGGTCATACTGTTGATCCGATTGTGATGGCGCTTTTTGTAAAATGTTCAGGAGATTCCCGGGATGAACATAGGCTATAATAGAGTTCTGAATCTCAACTCCTACACCCTTTATGGACGCTTAAATGGCTTACGCTGCCTAAACCATAACAAATACAGAAAATTAATGTACACGGAATTGAATATCTCAAAAAGATCTACAAAAAAATCCACGACAGTATATATTTATCTCTTAGTGCCGGTTTCACCAACAGAGGTAACTGCATTACGCCAGTTTAAGCTATGTATTATATAGGGTAAAACTGGCGTAATACAGTTACCTCTGTTGGTGAAACTGACGCTTAGAGATTACTCACAATAACCAGAGATCGAGACAAATACGTAGATTCCTGTGCAAACATAGCAACACATGTCGGGTATTATTTTACGGATAACTCACAATAGCGAATTTTGTCTTTTAGCTAATTTATGCCAAGAAGATCGAGATAAGTAGATTCCCGGGCAACACAGGGTAATCAGTACGGGGAATCTTATAATAATTACGATATATATTTATAATTATTTTTCATTTTATTTATTCAACTAATCATAAGAAGTACATTAATTTTTGTCTTTCAGCTCATTTATGTCAAGAAGATCGGGATAAGTAGATTCCCGGGCAACGCAGGGTAACCAGCACGGGGTGTCTAATAAATATAAATTTTTAATTATTTTTCCTTTCAATTATTCAAGTAAACATAAAAGCACATTGATTTTCAATTATGGAGGCGTAGCAGCGCACGCCGGGTACTATCTGGTATAAAATAAAATAAGGTGAAGCTCCTCTATTCATAGAAATGATTTTACTGTTTGCGTACAGAAACAGGTCTGATCATACAAATTAAATCCACAAAAATAAGATGTATCAATAAATATTATATTCTTTAAAAACATACCATTCTAAATTAGTTTCCATATACAGCCTTTTCAGTAAAGCATACACAACAAAAATTTCGCAACAGACTGAAATTTCTGATGTATAGTGTGTGATACCAATACAAAGAGAATCGATAAGAAAGTCTTGATGTACAGTACTTCTATAAATTCTAATGCTTGGCCAAAATATCTTAAAAAATCAGGTCTTATATAGCGTTCGTTTTTATGTCTTCCAAAAACACAATCAATGTTTTTAAAATACTTTATGAAACTCCGTTGAGAATGAAGGTAAATCCAGTTTTTCAAAACATATAGTAGAAGCAAGACATCAATTCAACACAATAGACAACGTATCCTGCATAGAAAAAACGATGTATCGAAAATCAATGTTACCGAAGAAATAGAAATCATCAAGGAAACCACAAATAAACACGTGCTGAACGAGAACATACCCAGCATAAACCCTCTGTATAAAATAATTACCAACAACAGTCAGTACCAAAATGAAAGCAGAAGATGATGCATAAGTTATCGAAAGGCCTCCTATAAAACAACACTGAAAATTATTGAGGACGACTGAGATATCAGGTACTGTTATACAATTATTAAAACTTTAAAAACACAATGATTAGTTGACAGAATGCATCTATGTAATTATTATAATTTCAAAAGATATGTACTCCTTCCAAGTCGAACCCTAACATTCTTTTTGTGGAAGATGGTAACTAGGAAAATAGTGGATAGCTTGTCAGGGTGATATGTAGTGGGACGTTCCAGTATCGTGACTTACAAAGAAGAAGAACCATGCAACATAGGCTATTTGGGGGTCTCCTAAACCACCTCAGATATAATTACACGCATGAAAGATAAAAACTGATTTAGGGATCATATAGAAATGAAAACATGCAGATGTTTGAACGACAACCTAGCGATAAGAAGCGTATGACTATGAGAACTTGGAATATCACACAATAACAGGAAATGATAAAATCAAATTGTGAGAAGAGGTAAAGAATTAAGAGAAATAAAAAAGAATGGCTTAGGATCGAGACAAATACAGGGAATGGGTGAAACTGCGCTGAACGCCGAAAATAATGAATAAATTATAAATAATAAAAATATCTAAAATTTAGTTCATTTACTTTGATCATTTATCTCATAGATCGATAATTTTGCTTCTTCCTGTTGATAAAATAACCTATTCCTGTTCGTAATGAGATATATCTCTCCAAATTAACTTCTTTAACAAGGATATCGATTCAACAATGTACGATCGATATGGTACAGCAAGAAATGACAAAACAAAACAACTTAAAAAATTACCACAAAAAAAAAAGGTTAGTTCTGTTGCTTTAAAAAGTTGTACAATGAATCTGCATTATTGTTAATAGTTATTTCTGATACAATCATCTGTTATTGATTTTTCTGAAGCCCAAAGAGATTTAACAGTAAATATATGCTATATGTAACTACACAGCCGGCTTACATATCGCCCGGAAGTAAAATCGGAATATATAACCTCACATTTGTTAATATTAAATATTATGATATTTTTAGCTTCTGATGTATTATTCGCTAGTCACTCCAAATCCAGCACGAGGTTGAGTTTTTCATTAGACAAAATCACTTGCGATTTCGTCGCTCGTGATTTTTTTTCAGAAAAACACATCTTGTTAGATTAATGTTGATAACTTTTTTTAAATGGTACGTTGTAAATAAATTTAAAATCTCATTATAGTATAGTTTTCATCAAATATTGGAAAATACGTTACTATAGTCGGACCAACGGATCTGCGCCCCTGTAGCGCTGGCATCATTCTTCGAAAATTACAAGTCAGTTCTCACACCTTTCCACCGCGCTCCCCTCCCAGTACGTCAAATAGAAGCCACTGTAACTGACCGAGAAGGGACGTTGCCAAACTTCCCCCGGTGTCAGGCTCTTGAATAATATAAGGTTAATTATTACGTCTTAATATTTAATTTAAGTAGGTCTAATGGCGCTGATTGATTTCTACGATTAATGGATATAATTATAATAGTGGATATCTGTTGGTTAAATGGAAATTACGTGAAGGGAATTTACATATCTTGTTTTTAAAGATAAATGTTTCGTCATAAATATTTATCCTTCTACTCATTGTCTTATTTCGTTAGATTTGGATCGTAATCTAGAAGTCCTAACAAAATTATAACATTTTAGGTATGAATACACAATCATGTGCCCTCCTTCTTTCTCATCCGGGCTAGGGACCGGCTATGGCGAAGTTACTACATGCTACGATTTTATTTACATATTATATAACATACTAATACTATACAGATTTTCTAATTTATGCTTATGAATTAAGCTAATGATAATAATTTACAATTTACATACTATATAACATAACATACTGAGTTGGCAACGCTGGACTGTGGGTGCAAATAATATCCCGCAAGAAAGCTCAAAACTCTGAGTAATAGGAGGGGAGAAAGAGAGAGATAGAAAATAGAGACAGGCAAGAATGCAGGTAGGGAAATAATTTACGGAGGGAGAAACGGAATTAGTGTTTAGTTCGCATTTCTTACGCGGGCACAGATCCGTTGGTCCAACTATATAAACAAACATGTTCTATTTTAGGACTAGCGACAAATTATCGAATTTTTTGTCCATTACCACCAGGTATTTTTATGACATTTCTGACTTTCTTCCCTAACATTGGTGAAATTGTAAACAGTTTCTAATTTGGGACATCTGTAAGACGGAGATATTTACCCCGATGATATGACGGGTGATAAATGATAACGAAGTCCCAGGACAGTCCTTAACGTAAATTTAACCTAAATTCGAGACCATGAGCAACCACAGGAATAATTCCCTTTAATGAAAAATTCCTATAGTCTGATCAGGAATTAAACCCGGTTCTTCATGAACTGTAATCAGAAACGCTGAAAACTAGTCCATGAGGCTGGTCATTTATCTCTATCTATCTTCGGGTTTTTACAGCTGCTGCCGTCTTCCCGTGCCAAACCTCCAAAACCTACGGTCTTGGGCATCTTCGATGCTTAGCCCTCTAGCTTGCACTACTGTCTTCATGTTTTCCTTCCATGTTAACCTTGGTCTCCCTCTTTTCTTCTTTCTGTTCGGATGTCATTCATATAGTTGCTTCGGCCATCGTTCATCTTCCATTCTTAAGACATGTCCTAACCACTTTAATTCCTTCTCCTCAATTCTTTCAATTATGCTTTCTTCTGCTTCTGCTGGTCATTTATCGATATTTAAATAATAAGTTTAATAATTTTCGGTTTTACGTACAAAGCAGAGATACTTGTTTGTTAGCATAGCCTATTACATACCGGTAATCCTATATTTAGAGCCGCTCTAAACAATGAAGAATTATATTAATATTAATTTCTTCTTGAAAATATGAAAGCGGCCAGAAAAACAAATTGGGTATTAAATTAATATACTTAATTTAAATCAGTGTTTTACGCTATCAAGTCAAATAACTAATTCACTGGCACTATCGAACCCGTAGGTTCATTGCCGCACGGACATCCCTACCCTGAACTAATGTTTTCCAATCATTCCCTGTATAATCTACTTCCCTCAAATCATAGTTAATATTATTCTCCCACCTCATTCTTGGTTTACCAAATGGGCGTCTTTCTTCTGGTTTTCCTATAAGAAGCTTCCATGCACGTCTTCCATTACCCATTTGTGCCTCATGCCCTGCACATCGTAGTCTACGAGACTTAACTGATTTTATTATATTTGGTTTTCTATAAAGACCATGTAGTTCACTGTTATGTAGTCTTCTCCATTCATCTCTCTTTAATCCAAACATTTTCCTCAGAAATTTATTCTCAAATTCTCGTAATCTCCTTTCGTTCCTTAAAGTAAGACTCCATGTTTCGCATTCAAATAATATAACTGGTAGAATAATAGTTTTATATATTTTCAGTTTAACGTTTTTTGAAAGGAGTTGGGACGCCAAGAGTCTCTGTAATGCATAATAGCACGCATTTCCAGAATTGAGCCTATGTTTAATTTCTCTGTGCATCTCATTCCTATTTGTGATTATTGTTTCTATCAAGTGAAATAGATGAAATATTTTCAATTACATTTTAAACATTAAATTATTCGATATTACGTGATAATATTTGCAATTAGTGGTCTACCGCTGTGGTCTCGGGGTAGCGTGCTGCCTTGTCACGCAGCGGGCCCGGGTTCGATCCCCGGTCGGGACAGTTTTTCTGGGTGAGGTTTTTATTGGGGTTTTTCCTCACCTGTAAGACAAATGTCAGGAAAACTTTAAGGCCCAAACGGTCCCCGAAATCATATGGCCATCGCAATCATCATCATTCATATTCATCTTAGGTTAAGCTTAGGATTAGGGACTCTCCTGGCGCACCATTATCATCATCATCGCCCATCATATCATCGGGGCAACGTAACCCCGTCTTCCAGGCGCCCCAACCTCAGAAGTGGGTTACAAGTACGCCATGCCTGGAGAGAAACCAGGAATGTCGAAAAGACAAACCTGGGGCATTTGGGAAAAAATATATTTGCAATTATCACTTGTATGAAAACTTGCGAAATATGCAGATTTATATTTGGAGCCATTAAACCAGGACCTAAAGTAGAACTTTATTATAAATCATAGATATAGCTATAACGTGCTCCTAGTGAATGTAATCTGTTACAATATACTCTGAGGAATAAAAACTTACAAGTCAAGACTGAAGCTGTTGGACGAATGTCTCATAAAGTTTGAGATCGTTAATAATATAGAAGCCAGGAATGTTTGAGCAGTCCCTGGTGCAGCACATGCTCTTAATCTTCCCCCACCAACCCCCACACACCACCCTTAAATCATTTCCCCGCAAGTTCTACACCTGTAGTCCCCAATAAAACATCTCTCTCCCTTCTCCATATTTCTATCTATTCCATACTCTCATTCTTTGTATATTTTATTTGCTACGTTCGAAACGTTCCCGGTGTCGTCCTTGTCAATAAATCTGTATCAGTTTTTCCACTAGTAGAGAACCGTATGCCTTGCTTACATAGGCACATAGAACATTTGGATGTATCATTGTTATGATCCCAAGTGAGATTAGAAGTTCCAATCGATCTAATCATAATTTCCTTGACCTCTTTTGAACGATTTCATAATATTTTACAACTTGACAATAAAAACAGAACCTTTAAATAATTCCATAATTTTAAATGAATATCATCCACAAGTAGACTTAGGGCCTACAGGTAAGTTTACATTTTATTTAAAAATGATTTATAATCGTTATTTCTGACAATTCGCTACTGAACAATTCCTTTCCTTAACCAAACAATTCCCCTGTTTTATCAGGCCTATTCGATTTCAAAATGTTGCTTCTTTATGAAATTTGCACTCAAATATTTCAGTCAACTGTAATCTATTTGAACTACAGAGTAAAATTAACAATGGTCTGCCAGCCCTCAAATATAATATGGCTTCAAGATCGTTGTATTTTCCATTATGGTATGTCAATTTTACACAATTTTATGAAATTTCAGTAGATTTAAAAACAAACTGTTACGATGTAATTCAATTCAACTGACGTTATTTTAAGAATCTAATGGTTCCACCGCAAAATCAATGCGACATCTAGTGATAAATTTTTGAACCATCGTGTTCCGTAATGCAAAGATCGTAAAGAAAGTAGGTTTCGTTATCGAGTGGGGCGTGATTTTATATACTCATCTTTCTATTGTTAATTTAAAGATGGAAAACTCATTCCACGAATTTAGTTTTATGAAATATTTAGAAATTCTGTGTTTTTAATAGTTATTTAGTGTTTTTATACACACATTCGAATTTTGAACCATGTACCGAACGTTGTCAAGTATGTAACAAACCATTCCCCGATCTAGAAGCGATATTATATTATTTTTTACTTAATTAAAATATTAATATTAGCTTAAATAATGCTTGTATGTTAGATCAAAAATATTATAAATGAGGGACGTTTTGTAATATATTAATTTTTTCAGTGTTAAGAATGATATATTTTTAACATCTGTTGAAGAAATAGTTTACTGAATCGTTCATTCAATATACGCATTCAACGACGGTTTTTCAGAAATATGGATAGCGTGATACCGTTTCTGTTTTCACTTAACATCAAAATTAATATATGTTTCTTACAAACGGATTTTCAGTATATATATATATATATATATATATATATATATAGTAATTCTGCTCGAGGGCAGGTCTTTCATTGCAATCATAGCATTTTCATGCTCTGCTTTGCAGCTTTACTAGGGAGTTGTAGGTGTGCTTTCCACACCGGTGAAGGATGGTAAGGATGATGATGATTACCGGATGATTTTCGGGGACTGTTGGGCGCTAATCTCCCTGATATTTGTCTTACAGGTGAGGACAAACCCCGAAAAAACCTCGCCCAGGACCTGTCCCGACCGGGAATCGAACCCGAGCCCGCTGCGCGACAAGGCAGCACACTACTTCGAGACCACGGGTATATATAAAGCGTTATTGCTATAAACTAAAATATTCTAATTAAAAATGCTTTCTTGTTATAAAAACCGTAAGATCACACTGCCATACAGGCGCCCCAACCTCAGAAGGGGTTACAATTACGCCAACGCCAGAAGAGAACACCAGAAATGTCCAAAAGGAGAACCTGGGACATAAAAAAATATTTATAAAACCGGCCACCCTAATCGTTTATTGTAATGTTGTATCAAAATGGTTTCACGGAAAAAATAAGAAAATGAAGTTATTTTATTATCTCGTAAATTAAACCAGTATAAAAGTTATTGGTATAACAATGTGCGTTTAAAATGCTGCGCTAGGAAGTTTATTTTGGTCTTTGGTGAAACCCGGAATTTTTTAACGTATCTAGAATACAGTATCGTTCTTTCTCTTCTTAGAAGCGTAAGAGAAAAAAGGCACGTACTCGGCATTTTATTAAGAATGACGTCACAATCTAGCAAGTTTTTTAAGAAATAAAATGGAGTTAGACATTAATAGCTACGGAGTTTATTGGATGATATAATAAAAGATGGCAGTTATTGAACTGTTGACTGAGTGGCAAAGAATATAGTCGCAAGTAAAAAACTATGTTTGGCATGGTAAATCTTACAACCCGACTAGAGAATTAAATGAGGCGTTACACTCGTGCGACGTTAAAAAAAGACAAACAAGAGACAAAAGTAACTCGCAAATCAATGTTTCAAATACAGTCGTCGCTAAAAATGTTACACTCTTACGATGAAAGTAAGACGATCAATTTCAAATTATGCTAGTAATTTGCTAATTTCGATATTAAAGTTATTTATAGTTACTTCTTCTTCTTCGGGTTTCCCCCATTTATAGGTTTCCCGTCTTCAGTTTCCATTTATTTCCATCATTCCAATCTCCTTCTTCCAAATTCCTATCATCCATTATAGTTCTGACGTGGGTTTTCCACTTCCATCTTGGTCTGCCACGTTTATTTCTTCCAGGGAGTGACCATTGGCATACATTTTTGGTCATATTTAATTTCCCATTCTTTGTATATGGTCATACCATTTAAGCGTTTGATTTTCAATCATCTTAACAACAGATATGGCGACATTCATTTCTCTCCAAAGGAATTCATTTCTTATTTTATCCTGTCTTGTTTTTTGGAGGCTTCTTCTAAAATAACCAAATTCAACTGTTCACACTGGTGCACTCTTCGGCCGCCATTTATAGTTACTTAATTTACTAAATAATTTTGACGTTTATATAAAATCAATCCACCGCTGTGGTCTCGAGGTAGCTACCTTGTCACGCAGCGAGCCCGGGTTCGATCCCGGTCATGACAGGCTTCTGGGCGAGGCTGTTTTCGTAGTTTTTCCTCATTTGTAAGACAAATGTCAGGAAGCGTAGGGCCCAACGGTCCCCGAATATCATCAGGCCATCATCATCCTTATCATTATCATCATCAATCTTCACCGGAGTGGAAAGTAACGGGAAGCTACCACACCTATAATTCGCTAGTAAAGCTGCAAAGCTATGATTCCAGCGAAAGACCTACCCTCGGACAGAATTTCTAGATAGATATAAAATCCAACAGCAAGAAAACATTCATGGAGGACTAATCAAAATATTGATGGATAACATTTATGTTGAGGCTGAAGCAGGTGCATATACTGGCCTTATTTCGCGAAAACATGTATTATATAACAGAAATGTACATCATGATTGCATCTTAACCGGATACTGGATTTTAAATTGAGTACATATTTAGAGAGGATATGTATATGTGTGTATGTGTGTAGACCCCATATGTCTCACGTGAGGACATAGGTTCTCCCTAGAGAGAGTTCTTTAAAAAGCTAAATTTACTTCCGCTGATTTACCTAGTGACATGTACTCGTAGTTAACACATCGCCTCAATGAGACATCTAGAAGGCAACTAAGATATTACTTGGATGGAAGAATGTCAGTTAAATTTTGCACAGAGGCCTTTTTATTCAGGCTTGTGGTTCTTTAACGAGCCTGAAAATCTTCAGACTCGGGCCCACGGTTTTAAGTCTCTCCCGGAGAACTTGTTCCTTGGATATTCTCCATTCTAAAAATCCATGGACCATGGCCGGGTTTGAACCCGCGTCCCTCGAAACTACCATGCATCAAAATAAGGAAAAAATACTATATAGCTATCTTCGAATATTTTAACACTAACTAACTAACTATCGTGTACGATCGAATCCGTAGGTTCATGGCCGCGCGGACATAAGCTCGCCATACAACTCTATCCTGAGTAATGTTTTCCCTGAATAATCTACTTCCCTCAAATCAAGGTTATTTGTTATTGTCCGATCTAAATCTTGATCTGAGTTTTTTCCCCCTGGATTTCCTACAAGAAGCTTCCATGCCACTATTTCAATCCCCATTCGTGCCATATGTCCTGCCCATCGCAATCTACAAACTTAACTGCTCTCATTACATTTGGTTTCCCATAAAGATTATGTAAGTCACTGTTAAGTAGTCTTTTCCATTCACATGTCTGTTATCTCTCTTTAGTTCAAAATTTTATATAATTTTAGTTTAACATTTTTTAAAGAAGTTTGGACGACAGGAGTCTCTTTAATATATAATAGGATGCATTTCCAGAATTGAGCCTATTTATTTGTGCATCTCATTTCTATTTGTAATTATTGTTCCTAGATATTTGAATTCAGCCACTTCAAATTTTCCATTATGTAATGTATTTCTGTGTGTGAACATATGTTTAGTTTTACTGAAACCTTTCCCAATTCAAACTTGTCCCATTTTTTGAAAATGAGAGCCGTATATATTCGTTTGTAATGATGACTAGACCGTTGAGTTCAGAGCAATAAATTCTTGAATGTTAATTTTATCATAAAATGAATTCATCTCGTTGTATTCGTGCGGAATTTATTCAGATATTTAGTAATAGTTCGCTCACTGGCACTATCGAACCCGTAGGTTCAAAACCACGCGAACATAAAGTCTCCATACATTTCCTACCCTACAAATAAATTCCCAAAAAAGTACTCAAAAAATTGATTACCTAGCTAGAATTACACAGAGCAACAAAAAAGAAACTATTTTTTTGTCTCAGAAAGAAAAATATGTGATTCTGATAGTATTTTTTTTCTCCTGAATTCAAATATGATATCGGTTTTTCTCCATCACGCAAGGTTTCCGAGAGACAGGCATTTATAATTTCAAACACTTTAATATTTTCTACATTCGTAATTACACAATATTCGTACATTCGGACTCACCTAGAAAGTAAGAAATGACGATTTTCTGCTATATTTCGCCTGTGGAGCATCCCTCTTGATGGTCCAACAATAATCGGCCAGCATATTAGAATTCCATTTGCCTTGATATCTGTTTTCCATAGCTGAAATCTTCTGAGTTAACTCATTTGGTTTTATTTTACAATGGGCAAATGGACGATAAAAGTTTATTAAAAATAACTATTTAAATACATTAATTGAAATTGAAATAAAAAACAGTGGGTGATGGAGAAATTCCTAATACATTTTTGAAAACACGATAAAAAACTGCATTAATACAACTATTGTTACTCATAAGACAAAAATCATATTGACCAGTGTTATTTTTATTACCATAGAAGTATTTTCTTTATCTCGAGAGCTAAAGTTTTCCAATCAACCCCTGTATAATCTACGTCCCTTAAATTATTGTTAGTGATATTCTTTCACTTCATTCTTGGCCTGCATATTGGGCGCTTTCCCTCTGGTTTTCCTACAAGGAGTTTTCATACAGCTCTTTTCATTAAATATTTGTCTAATTCAAAACTAGATTTTAAGTTATTACGAACAAATTTATTTTACTGGTTTAGTTCGCAGCAAAAGCCTGTGAACACAATTGTTTTCACACAAAAAATTAGAAAACATTTAACTAAATGTTAAACATTAATCATGAAAATTAAAACCGAAATTAACACAACAAAATGGAAATGTGTTCTTCCATGTAATGTTTCTTTTGTCGGAGAACATTTACATCACCTTCTGTAGGATGATATATCACACATTACGTTTTAAATGTGGACACGGTCGGAAAAAGGATCATTGAGAAGCAAAATCAAATTTGAATGGTAAAGAATTGAATAGAAAAAACGTATTTTTGTAACAAGTGTTATTGTTTATTACATAAAACACAATTTTACTTTAGCAGTCCAGCCAGTTTTTTTTTTTAATTAATGCAACCAGGTTGTCACTGCGAGATTTCTTGTATTCTCTCCTAGCATGGCATATTTCTAACCCACTTCTGAGGTTGGGGTACTTAAAAGGCGGGGCTACGATATCCCGATGATATGAAAGGTGATGATGATAATGATGAACCAGGAGAGGCCTTAAACCAAATTTAATGCAATGAGCCGAATATGATAGTGATGACCAGATGGTGTTTCGAACCGTTGGCCTTAAAGTTTCCTGACTTTATCCTTGCAGATGAGGAAAAAACCTAAAAACCTCATCCAATAAACTTGTCCCGACTGGGGATTTAACCAGGGCCTGCTGCTTGCAAGGTAGCACGCTACCTAGAGACTATTGTGGCGGACGCCACTTCAGTAAGTGAAACATGTAGTTTTTAATTCCCTGAAAGCAAAGTTCTATTGTTTCCCTCCTATTACACATCATGACATCTCACCGCGCTCGTGGCCGTGCTGTGGTGTAGTCGGTAGAGTACCTTTCACACAGCAGGCCTTGAAGGATAGGAGATTTTAAATCCCCTTCTTGTGCTGTTTTCGCGATTGTCTTAGCTTATGCTAATCAATAGCCAAAAATGTTCGTCACTATCTAGGCCTATCTGTATTAGTTTTGTTCATAATTGATGGATGAAACTTAAATGTATTTACGGAAGGGCAACATCGGGAGGAGCCTGCGGCTTAATTTGACTCAATAGGGGAAAACTAACTATGTCCAGACACTGGGATTGACAGATTGATAAATCTTTCTTAATTCGATGAATGGTGGAGCCTGACCGAGCTTAGATGGATAGAGCAATTTGTCTGGCAAAATCCGATTTTCCGTTCGTCTAGGGAATCGGCAAGGAGTTTTGATTTGTAAGTCCTATGCTGTGTACAAATCCTACATAAGGAAATAGGATAAAATGTTTCATTAAAAATGTTTCCTTATGAAATATATTCGATTCTAAGCCTTATCCAAAAGACTACTAACAATATCATCAAGAATAAAGAGCTAGTAAAACAGCTGTTTTCTACACCATTGCGAACAATAATTTAAAGTTCCTAATATCCTTAATCAACTTTGAAGTTTAAATATTTGTGTGTCTAACAAGCATCGTTAAGGTCCCGAGTTGGATCTCGACAACAAATATACATTTTTTTAGAACAGTTTGGAACTTCTCCTCTCAACTTTGTGAGTAAAGTTCAACGGCTATTTCAATTCAGAAATCGCAAAATAGGTTAAAAAATCTAAAAATAATGTTGATTTGGTATCGTCTACAATGTGCCTCTCATGTCCACCGTTGTGGTCTCTAGGTAGATGCACTAGGTTCGATTCACTGTCGGGAGAAGTTTCTTGGGTGAGATTTTTCTCGGTGATTTTCCTCACCATTAAGACAAATGTCAGGAAACTTTAATGTCCGAACGGTCCCCGAATACCATCTGGCCATCATTATCAATATTATCACATTAGCCTCATTAGATTAAGTTTAGTTTAAGACCTCTGCTGGTGCATCATTACCAACATCATCACTAAAAAATACATTCATTTTTAGGGTAACTAACACGACCGACAGTGAATATTCAGTTTACTGTACGGAGTATAGATGACGTCACTATACTTTTATTTATTTTATTTATTTATTTATTTATTTATTTTACCTGATGGAGTTAAGATCGTAAGGTCTTCTCTTCCACTAAACCAGGGTTAAACTATACATACAATAAGAATTATGATTGATACATAATATAGACTACACAATATAAAGTTGACAAGTGTAAGAAAGAAAAATAGTAATAATAATAATAATAATAATAATAATAATAATAACAAAAGTAATAACCTATAATTAGATTAAGTAAATGGCTTGGTAAAAAAAGTTTAAATATAAAGAAACAATAAAAGTATACATGGAACAGAGTTATATATTATATTGTCTAGAGACGTCAGTTATTACCAGAAAGATTTCTAAATTCATATCGTGAAAGATTGGCACGCTAAGAGTTAATGGGAAATCCAGAATATTGGATAAACTTGGGTAAATTTCTGGACAAAACGCGGAAAATAAGAACAACACTCATTCATGAATAAATACATGTTATCAAAATGCAATACCATTATGTCTTAATAATTATATATAACTTTACTAATGTATAATGCTATTGTATTATTATGTAATTTTAATATTATTGTGTTTTATTTATGTAATTGTACTACATTACTGTTTTCTTTTTGTTTTTTTTATACTATTACCAATTATTACTTTATTGTAACGGATTGTTGACAGCCCGTGCGACCCATATTTGTAAATAATATTGTAAATATCTTAGTTTTAGTCTAATAAAGTCCTACTATTACTACTATATTGTCTAAGGAAATATGAATTAAGTTTCTTTTTAAACTGTTTTTGAGTCGGGCAGACCTTGATATACGAAGGAAGGGAATTCCAGAGTATACCGTGTGTACTTGCCGATCACGTAAAAATAAACTGTTGTTTAGTGATCGTATGAGAAGCTTTAATGTCGTTACTTTACGCATCAATTTTTTATTAAAATTGCAACAGTTGAAGTTTTTTTTTCGCTCAAAAATTATAAACACAAATGACTTACTTTTATATACAGGGTGGACCGCTCGAATGGACCTAATTTCAATTGCTTGTTACTGGCAAACGGTTGAAGATAGAAACTTAAAACAACGTTCATAGTACAGAAAAACTCACCAAGTTTCGAATCCTGTCGGTAGATGGCACAAAGATACGTTTCTCGTTCTTAGATTTAATTGTTTGTGAAAATGGCGACTCCGCAGATGAAAGCGCAAGCTGTTTTGTGGTATGCGGAGTTTAAATCAATCATTAGAGTTCAAGGGAGTTCCGGCGTGTGTTTTAACCGTGATGCTCCAACTGCCTAGAATCATAAAGAAGTGGCGTGATACATTATTAGCTACAGGATCTGTGTTGAAGAAGCATGGTGGTGGTCGCAGAGCATCCGATGAAATGGTAGCAAATGTTTCAAGCCGCATTTGAGCGAAGCCCCCGGAAGTCATTAAGAAGAGCTTCGCGGGAACTTCAAATACCAAAATCGACATTACAACGGATTGTCCACAAACGCCTCAAACTGCACGCATATAAAGTGCAGTTAGTGCAACGTCTGGAGCCGAATGACATGCCGAAACGAGTGGAATTCGCCAATACGATGCTGGACCGTCTCGGCGCTGATCCTGACTTCATGACCAAGATTTTCTTCTCGGACGAAGCCACTTTCCATTTGTCAGGCAAGGTAACCCGGCATAATGTGCGGATCTGGGGATCGGAGAATCCTCACGCTATTCAAGAGCATGTTCGTGATAGTCCGAAGATGAATGTTTGGTGCAGTTTGTCACATAATAAGGTCATTGGACCGTTTTTTCTTCGCCGAGAAAACTGTTCGTGGTACCACATATCTTGACATGCTGGAGCAGTTCTTCTTTCCACAAATTGAACAACTGCAGCCTAACATCGTTTTCCAGCAAGATGGTGCTCCTCCCCACTGGTCCAATGAAGTTCGTACGACTTTGGACAACATTTTCCCTGGCCGTTGGATTGGTAGGGGAGGACCAATCGCGTGGCCCCCGAGATCTCCCGATTTAACACCACTGGATTTCTTTCTCTGGGGCTATGTCAAAGATAAAGTTTACACCACCCCAGTCAAAGACCTTCGTGATCTTCGTGAGCGCATCATAGAGGCTATTGAGAACATTCCAGAAGACATACTCCAACGTACTTGGCAAGAAATTGTTCATCGCTTTGATATCGTCACACAGTGACTGCTGGGGCTCATATAGAGATGTGGTGATCTGGATATCAAAACTTGGTGAGTTTTCTGTAATATGAACGTTGTTTTAAGTTTCTATCTTCAACCGTTTGCCAGTAACAAGCAATTGAAATTAGGTCCATTCGAGCGGTCCACCCTGTATTAATGCGAGTGTACGTGTGCAATGTGTCCCAGCGAGAGCTCCACTCCTTCGATCTGATGTTAAACAATGACGTCAACTCCATGTGCACATAACTAAAATACAAGAGGACTAAATCTGAATGCATTAATCATCACCTTTCTTACAATTCGAGCAGCGTACCCCCGTTCCAGGCGCCCCAACCTCAGAAGTGGGCTACAAGTACGCCATGCCAGGAGTGAATACCAGAAATGTCGTTAATGTCAACCTGGTGGTTGTTGATAAAAAAACAATGTGCCTCCTTGTAGTATAATCTTCTAGTCAGTACAAGTCTAACTTTTTGTTTATAGAATCGTTGTGGTGCGATTGTTGGTATTAATCTCATCTTTAAAACAATAAAAGTTTGTAATGTACAGAGAATAAAACTGCATAACAGTGAATTACATGGTCTTTATAGGAAGCCAGATATAATGAAAACAGTTAAGTCTCGTACACTGCGATGGGCAGGACATGTGGTACGAATGTGGAATGAAAGCTGTGCATGAAAGCTTCTTGTAGGAAAACCAGAGGGAAAACGCCCAGTTGGTAGACCAAGAATGAGGTGGGAGGATAACATTAACTATGATTTGAGGGAAGTAGATTATACAGGGGATGATTGGAAAACATTGGCTCAGGATAGGGATGTATGGAGAGCTTATGTCCGCACGGCCATGAACCTACGGGTTCGATAGTGCCAGTGGGTTAGTTAGTTAGTTTAGTTAATGTACAGAGAATAATGTATTTATAGATAAATTTAAAACCAACATGAGTAGGTTTCAAAATTAAATTTAGGGAAGTTGTAGCTCTGTGGAAGTTCAGAATATGAACTAATGGGCATTTTAAAAACAAAGCAGAAATTAATAAAATATGAAACCAAGAGAGGAGAGACAGGTTATGCGGTTAACGTTGAGGTACATGTCAGTGACGTTCAACTGTCATCAATGATTGACGCAGAAAATTGACGGGAATGTGACGTGGGATTGCAATGAACATGGAAAGAAGTCCACATCCTGCTTTCATTATCACAAAGTTCATAATCTGGTAAGCGGTTTATTTTTAATACGTTTCAAAGCATTTGATATTACCAGGTTTCGCGGAATGCCACACACACACAGTTATTAAAAGGCCTCTCTCTATTTACATATATATAGGGCAAGTCAAAAGTCCCTATGGGTTTCGTGTGTCTGTAGAACAATAACCATGACAGACATGGCGAAAACACTTGTATCAGAGGAAAGAGTACGTTTCCAAGTTTTCATGCGTACTTGTTGGTAAAGTGTAAGTTGTAAATTGTACCGCTAGAGAGAAACAATTTAAGTTTATGAATCAAGGCGTTCACTTATGCAGAAAAGGAGTTTTGTGACCTCCAAGATCACCTGTTCTAAGTCCATGTGATTTTTCTCTTATGGAGTCTTGTTAAAGATCACGTGTTCGTTCCTTCTATGCCCCTCAATTTAGAAGAGCTGCTACAAAGGATTGGGCATTGCAGTCGCTGGCACTGACCATGAGATGTTGGTATGTGTGTTGCAGGACCGGATTACAGATCTATATCTCCCATGTCAACAACAGCAGAGCTGCGACAAAGGATTGAGTAAGCAGTCGCTGGTATTGACCTTCATATATTGGTGCGTATATGACAGGACTGGATTATAGGATCGATGTCCACCGAATCACCAAAGGTGGCCATATGTAACACCTGTAAGGTACGTATGAAAACTTGGAAATATATTATTTACTCTGACACAAGTGTTTTCGCGTCTGTTATGGTTACTCTTCTACAGACCTAAGAAACCCCGGAGGGACTTTTAGCTTGTCCTGTACATATGTACACATAGAGTAATCAAAGTTATCATCTTGAGAAACATGGTCACTTGTGAATAAAAAAAAAACATTTAGACGACTAGTTACTAAACCTAATTGTATAACGTGTTGTCTATAATATTTTATCTACGTTCAGAGCATTTTAGTATATGTTGTATATTTAGTATATTTAATGAAATTTATTTATTGTGGAAACGATATGTTTAGAGAAGGAATTATGTGGGCTTTGGAAGAAAAAAAAAAGACACGGTAAATCAACAAACGTTGTTATATTCTGCAATTTAGGGTGATAGTTTCATATGTGAATTTAAAGTAAAAAATGAGTGGAGAAGGTTATTTTCACAGTTCATCAGGAAAAAATTTAAAAGCATCCAAGATGCAAACCTTAATATAATTCCAGAAAAGTCAGTATTATTGTAACATTACAGTAACTACCAATCATCGGTAAAGTGTATTTTACGTTTTCTTGAACATCAATCTTATGTTTTGATAGCATGTTTTGTTAGAATATAAAATATATATTTTGTTGCCTAGTAACTACGAACTGAACTAAAGCGTCACTGATTGTTACACTAAAATATAAAAATATTTTTTGTCTAATGCCACCAGGTTTTTTTTTTACATTTCTAGCTTTCACTCCTGGCATTCGCAGAATTGTAATCCATTACTTAGGTTGGGACACCTGGGAGGCGGAGTTACATTACCCTGATGATATGATGGGTGATAGATTATATTGAAGCGCCAGGAGAGTTCGTAACCTAAACTTAACCTAAATTCCAGACCATGGGCAACCACAGGAATAATTCCTTTTAAGGAAAATTCTTATGGTTTGATCGGAAATCGAACCCGGGACCTCAAGAACAGTAGTCAGGAACACTGACAACTAGTCCATGAGCCTGGTCTAAAAGATACATATACATGATATATTTTATAATTTTTATAAGTATAATATTCTGACGTGAAATTAGAAATACAGAATAGAGACAGTTTCCATTACATATGTGATCCTGGTGGATTAATTATGTCTTCTGGTTCCGAGGTTCGATGATCAGTGGATTTTTAAGGGGGTAAAAATATTTAGTAGGTCCTATGGCTTTATTCCGAAGAGATGTAAAGACATTGATCCCGTATCATATATTTACGGCACATAATAAATCCGAAAGGTCCCTCCAACCAAAAAATGACGGTAAGAGCTTGATTTAGCTTACTTTTCCTCTATAATTATGTTTTAGTGTATGATGTACAGGAATTTTTGTTAGAAGAACCGGTGTCCAAACCCGGAAGACGACCTACAACATACGTAACACGGTAGAGCGGACTTTCATTCCATTCATCCATAATATACTGGGACAGCGCAATAGATCTTTCAGTTCGCGGTGCTCAGAGGAGTCTATCCGCCAGTCCGAATAAAGAAGAGACGAACTACTAACGTAAAATTCACGGTGCAAGAAGGAGGTAAGGTGACTCCATACACTCCGGCTGACTTCACCTTAGGAAGATTTCTGGCATAATTCTGTACGAGGAGGTTGAGCACACCTCAGGTCTATCGCTCAGAAAGTGAATAGCAAAAGGATTAAACCTTATTTATTTTCTATTCAAAAGCGTTGCGTGCTTTCTAAGTATTTGTGAATTTACAGCTTTCTTAGACCAGAGCACTGGGTCTAAATTTTATACCAAGTATAATACAGGGTGGACCGCTCGAATGGACCTAATTTCAATTGCTTGTTACTGGCAAACGGTTGAAGATAGAAACTTAAAACAACGTTCATAGTACAGAAAAACTCACCAAGTTTCGAATCCTGTCGGTAGATGGCACAAAGATACGTTTCTCGTTCTTAGATTTAATTGTTTGTGAAAATGGCGACTCCGCAGATGAAAGCGCAAGCTGTTTTGTGGTATGCGGAGTTTAAATCAATCATTAGAGTTCAAAGGGAGTTCCGGCGTGTGTTTAACCGTGATGCTCCAACTGCTAGAAGCATAAAGAAGTGGCGTGATACATTATTAGCTACAGGATCTGTGTTGAAGAAACATGGTGGTGGTCGCAGAGCATCCGATGAAATGGTAGCAAATGTTCAAGCCGCATTTGAGCGAAGCCCCCGGAAGTCATTAAGAAGAGCTTCGCGGGAACTTCAAATACCAAAATCGACATTACAACGGATTGTCCACAAAGCCTCAAACTGCACGCATATAAAGTGCAGTTAGTGCAACGTCTGGAGCCGAATGACATGCCGAAACGAGTGGAATTCGCCAATACGATGCTGGACCGTCTCGGCGCTGATCCTGACTTCATGACCAAGATTTTCTTCTCGGACGAAGCCACTTTCCATTTGTCAGGCAAGGTAAACCGGCATAATGTGCGGATCTGGGGATCGGAGAATCCTCACGCTATTCAAGAGCATGTTCGTGATAGTCCGAAGATGAATGTTTGGTGCAGTTTGTCACATAATAAGGTCATTGGACCGTTTTTCTTCGCCGAGAAAACTGTTCGTGGTACCACATATCTTGACATGCTGGAGCAGTTCTTCTTTCCACAAATTGAACAACTGCAGCCTAACATCGTTTTCCAGCAAGATGGTGCTCCTCCCCACTGGTCCAATGAAGTTCGTACGACTTTGGACAACATTTTCCCTGGCCGTTGGATTGGTAGGGGAGGACCAATCGCGTGGCCCCCGAGATCTCCCGATTTAACACCACTGGATTTCTTTCTCTGGGGCTATGTCAAAGATAAAGTTTACACCACCCCAGTCAAAGACCTTCGTGATCTTCGTGAGCGCATCATAGAGGCTATTGAGAACATTCCAGAAGACATACTCCAACGTACTTGGCAAGAAATTGTTCATCGCTTTGATATCGTCACAGTGACTGCTGGGGCTCATATAGAGATGTGGTGATCTGGATATCAAAACTTGGCGAGTTTTTCTGTAATATGAACGTTGTTTTAGTTTCTATCTTCAACCGTTTGCCAGTAACAATCAAGTGAAATTATTTCCATTCGAGCGGTCCACCCTGTATTTATGATGATTTTTGTTAAGATCTTGTAATATGTCTGCACTGGGTCTTCAAGAAGGGTGTTCTTTGTTTACAAGATATCTCCAAAGTAATGATCTATCATCATTATCATCATGGTTCATTCTCCAATTTAGGCTATTTGTTGACCTGTTTCAGCCTCAGTAGAAACACTTTCCAAAAGTATTTTGAGTGAACGTCCTAGTCTTCTTCCTGCAGGTTTAGCTTAACATCTACTTGAGTATCCTGTAATCCTCTATTAATATGAACATGTTACATCCATCAGACGTACAATTAGAAATTTTGTTTTATAAAGGTTCCATGTGCAATTCTTCTAAAATGTCTTAATTTTTTATGATCTAGTAGTGTGTATCCTGCAGTCCTATGAAGATATCTCATTTCAGCAGATTTTAGTATCTGTATATCCTTCTGTTTCAATGTCCATACATCGATACTATTCAAAAGAGTTGAAAGAGCCAGTGATTTATACACTTTTAGTCTTGAATGTCTTTTGTTTAACTGTGACTTTAAGATAGATTTTTTAACCCTAAAGTACTTTAAAAATTTATATTTTTGCATTTGCTTTTACAGTAGTAATCTAAAGAGGTATAAAGTTAATATACATAGATATTAGGTTATACGACATTTTAACTGTAAATATTCTAAATGGCGATTTTCTGTATTTATATTTTTTATTCCCAGTTACGTATTTCTTCATCTAACATTTTACAAAAACTTTCTGATTCACGTTGTACGAAGTATGTGTAAGTTACACTCTCCAACAAATAAATAATTGATCTAAGTTACTTTTTTAAAGAACGCTTATTGACAATTCCCTAACTATTATTAGATTTCTAATTGCATGCAATATCTCTGTCGTAGTCGTAATATTATTATCAGTCACTGTTCTAAAACCTTATGGAATATATTTTTTTTTAATCTTCTATTACATTACATATGTGTTGCAGTTTTAGTTAATGAAAATGGCACTACAATAGAAATCCCAATGTGTGTTTATTCTACTTAGAGTAACGTCTGCACAGATTCTCCAACTTTACAAAGAGAACTTACCTTTAAATTAAACCTATCATTTTTAGTTACTTGGTACTTTTATTTAAGGATGCTTTTTAACAACTCAGGTCATTGACACTGCATTTCATATCTGGGCGCGAAAGGCCCAACAAATTATTCTCAGAGGCCCATTATTTCAGACTTGAGATTAGATCTACGACACGTGTTTTAGCTTTACTTTCACTTCCGAAAAAAGTCATACAATGGATTTTTAAGCCCTTAAATATCTGTCTAACTCCGGCTTTTCATACTATAAGATTTTTTAAATATTTTGAAAGCAATACTTAAAACCTAATCAATCACAAATGCCACGTTTTATACCAAACAATATAAGTTACTAAATCTGGATTCCATTAACTTACAATTGATTTGTGATTAATTTATTTAACTTTATGTACAGGATATTTAAACTGCATCTATTTTGTGACGGTTAGTACAGAGGGATAATATTCACTAATTCGATTTAGTTTATCTTTTGGGGACTGATTAAATACTTTCCTTTTATTCGTTTCTCGGATGACATTAATTACGGCTGGTGCTTGGTGCTAATTTCGAATATGATTTAAAGAAGAATATTGCTCTTTGTACCTAAGAGGTTACTTATTAAGGCCTTCATACTAAGTTTGTTACTGAAGGGTTACGTCGAGGAATAAATGTTTTTATTATCTCAGAAGTATGTTTTACTAGCATTGCTTGGGTTTCATGTTCGATTCCCAGTTATCCCTTGGAAAAGTTTCAAATATATACTGTGGAACATGGACAATTCAGACTTGTGAGTTAAACCGAGTAGCTACTTGATTTAGGAAGCTCGAAATTCGTCCAAGAAAACTGAACTTAAGGTTGAGGGATTAAGTCATACTAACCATATTATTTACATTTACGAATAATCATTTTAGTCACCCTATACTCTTTACAGGTAGCATACCACTAATCTATTTAATTTGTTTGCTACCATCTTAAAAATCTTCTACCGAATTTAGCCGATAATAGTAGGTCTATATTAGGTTACTATAACACCTCTAACGAAAAGTACATCTGAAATATTTCCCAATGTTGCCAAATTAGCTATCACAGTAATTTTATTAATATCACTTTGTACAGGGAGTCAATCAGGTCTTTTTACTTTCTTTATGTTCATAAACTTTTCCTTGCAAATTCTTCTCAGCTCGAGGACACCATAAGATTTCACATGACGTTCTAATTTACATAAAATAGTTTCATACGTAATGAATCGTACGTTGAAACTATTTTACAAGTTCTTCGTGTAATGGCGGTTCAGACATCAGTGCCACCTGGATCATATTCCCGATAAGACCTTCTACTTCCACACTCCTCTAAGTTCATTGTACATTGCAATCGATACCATCTCTACAGGCCACTCCATGTGTTAAATCTCATTTTTTTATTATTCTCCGTGTAACTGCTATTCAAAGTTAAATCTCTCAAAATAAATTACATTCCCATTTCACTCATAAATTTAATGTGATTATAGATTAGTATACTGATTATAATATAAAATAGTAAGAATCACATTCATTATCCGTCTTAGCTTTTAAGGGATCAGATACTGTAAGAGCTAAAATAATTCTGGAGGGGAAACCCATTGAACAAGTGAACCATTTTAAATACCTGGGTTAAGAAATCTCCTATTTTAAAAATGAAGATCTGTTTAACAAACTTAATAAATTTAATTATATATGTGGCACAATTAGAAGAATATTAAAAAACACAAGAATGGAAACAAAACTAAAATTTTATAAAGCAGTGGCAGTCCCCTTACTACTCCGTATTGTACGGTAGTGAATTTTGGGTTTTAACTAAAAGAGAAGAAAAGATCATAGAAGCAGCTGGCATGAGATTTTTGAGAAGTGTGGCTGGCTGCAAACTTATAGATAAAAGAAGAAGTGAAGATATTAGAAATGAGCTAAATATGTTTAAACATTTAGATAAATTAAAAGAATCTAGAAAAAAAACTGGAAAGAACATGTTCAAAGAATGAAAGATGATCGGATTCCAAAAATTATACTTGATTACAAACCAAGGGGAGACAGGAATACTGGTAAACCGAAAAAGAGATGGATTCAACTTTTTAAATGAAAATCTATGAGGCCGAAACAAGCCACATGGGCTTAATCCGTGATTGGTGATGATGGTGATGATTATCCGTCACGAATTCGGCCTTTGTTGTCCTGTTTAGGCCCCATCTAGCAGTCGTTTATGAGGTCTTCTTGGCCGACGATGTCTTTTGGGCTTATATTGCATCATCATTTTTGGGATTCTTGAATTGTCCATTCTTTTTACATGGTCTAGCCGGTTTAATTTATATCTGTTGAGTTTTTCTTTTACTGATTCTACTACTAATTGTTTTAAAATGTCTTCATTCTTTTTTCGATCTAAAGAGTGTATCCTGCTGTCCTTCTGAGAAATTTCATTTCCGTTGCTTTGATAATACTTCCTGTCTCTTTTTCTTATTGTCAAAATCTCACTTCCGTATAAAATGGAGGGTAATGCAAAAGTATTATATATTTTTATTTTTGTGAATTTTTGTACTAACTTAGCTTTTAATGTATTATTTATTATTCCTAAGATTTGTGTAAATTTGGTGAGTTTTTCTTGTTCACATCTTTTTTTCATTTTGATAATATATTTCACAACCTAATAGCTGAAATTTTATATTTGTTCTAGGCATTGGTTATTGTGTATTATCTTACTTCTGATTGGGTCTTCTCCCAAGAATGTCATTACTTTTGACTTTTGTACTGATATTTCCATTCAAAAACCTTTTAATATTTTATTTAGTGTATATAGTCATATTTGTAAGTTATTCACTGAATTGGATATTATAACTTGATCATCTGCGAAAATAGGGTATTTAATGTTATGATACTGGTTATTGTAATTCCTGATGAATAAACTAGGTTCCATTTAGAAATGATTTAATTCATGTAAATACATATTAAATAGTATTAGTGATAGTGGGCAACCTTGTCCAACTCCATTATTACTATATTTTCTATCAGAGATACGATTATTTATTTTGACATTTATTTTATTGTCAGTGTAGATTTCTATTATATTTTGTAATAATAATAATAATCCTATATTGTAACCTATCTAATGGAAACTGAATTACTTTCAAGCCTCACAAAAGCAGTACAAGGATAGACACAGTATATTTAAGTTTACATTAATCAAATAGCAATATCTACCTAGACATAGAAGCAGCTGGAGTAACACAAAAGAAGAAACTGCATGTTGACGGATGCACTAGAAGGAATGATCAACGGAAAGGAGGTTATAGGCAGAAAATGACATCATATGATAGACAATATTTAAATAAATGATTTGTATGTGGATACAAAAATGATGGCTGAATTAAGGAAAGTGTGGAGAATGTTCAGTTTGCAGTGAAAGACCTGCTCTTGGTCAGAACACTATGTATAAAGGGTTTTTTCACATATAGAAAAAATCATCGTTCTTATGGAGCAATTCGTGCTGGTAAACGTGTAATTTTATGTGAGATTTATTTATTAGCTAGTTCATACACTATTCGCAGATGATCAGGTGGTGATTTCTCAGGATCCAGATGATGCATATTTCATGTTAAGAAAATTAGAGATAGAATACAAAATATGGGAATCACAGATAAATTGTAATAAAACAGAATATCTTTCATTGGGTACAATAGTTGAGCTAATATGTAATTCAGGAAAAATACGTGATATTATTTTTTTTAATATTTCCGATCTATTTTAGATAAAAATGAGAATCCAATTACAGAAATTGAAAGAAGATGGAAGAATAATCATTGGTACGTTGAACTTTGTGCTTTGGAATAGAAATATAATATACAGAACGAAGAAAAATAAATTTCAAGTTCTGTTAAGAAGCATTTTATTATATGGGTCCGAAATCTGGACAGTAAGTAGAAAACAAGCCAACACGCTGTTAGCAGCAGAAATGGATTTTTGGAGGCGATCGACAAGAATTTCAAGAAGGGATAAGATCAAAAAGAGCACAATAAGGGAAATTATGCAAGTTGTAAAAAAATATATTAGAAAAAATAGAAGAAAAACGTTTGAAACGGTATGGGCACCTCATAAGAATGGAAGAAAATAGAATACCAAAGAATAACCTTAATTGGAAAGCTAATTGAAGAAGTTGAAGAGGCAGACCTAGAGAACGTTAGACGGAGTGAGGAGAAGTATGGAAGGTAGAGATTTGAGGAAAGAAGATGCTTTAGACAGGAACCTCTGGCGACAAATTACTTTGGGTTGAAGGAGAAACACTGTATTGTGGAATATTCCTAATAAAAAGTTCATTTGAAATAGATTATTTAATTAAATAAAAAAGTAAATGCTGCAATATCTTGGATCAGACACAAAATAATTTAGTGTATTCATTAAACGATTGCTGTTCTTTATTTTTGTAATTCAAACTTGAATTGTTCCAAACTCAATCTGTTCCAACAAGGCCCCAGTTGTTCAGTCGTTACTTAGTGAATTCGAATACACTTTAATTGCTCTCACAGATGCAACCTCCCAGAGTTAATACAGTTCGGTCTGCAATCAAATAGTGTTGGAATGAAAGTAAGTATTTATTCGCTTTCATTTCGTTAAAAATCCAAGTACTTCCCTCTAATTCTATTTGCTGAAAGGGTTGTTTAAACACCTGGTCGATAACTGAAGGTCAGATCTTCATTGTTATTCCCAATTCCAAGAAATTCATGGTTTTCAACTGACCTCACCAAGCATCCAAACAAAAGACTCGACGTTAGTTTCAATATTTAACTAAGTCAGCTCACCTGGACGTTTACAGATGAATCCCGGTATCACTCAAAATTATTTACTTGTACCACACTCTTGAATTATAAAGGACTCGTATATTTAAATTATTGTGACATTTGAGAATAATTTTAAATTGATATCATCAATAGGCACATACGAGTAATGAGACCACACAGATGGATGTTATAGATGTGTAAATGGTAGATAAATTTGGTTCATAGGCTTCTTATTTCAGCTCGAGATCATTTTACATATCCTAAGACTACGATCCACGGCTTTATTTGTCTTGTGAAGTAAGCTAGATGAAGATTTTCTCTCTCTTAAAAATTATTCGGCTCAGGCATGGTCAGATCCCACGATTCTCGGAACTACATAACCGCTTAGGTCAGTCTAGTAGGCTATTTATATATTACTACTCTTTTTATTCGTGCTTATTGGTCGCTTCAATACTTTATATTGTAAATCAATCCATAGTAATTCTGCCCGAAGGCAGGTCCTTCACTGCAATCATAGCATTTTCATGCTGTACTTGCAGCTTTACTAGGGAATTGTAGGTGGGGTAGCTTCCCGTTGCTTTCCACACCGGTGAAGGATGATGATTATGATGGCTATATGATTTCGGGGACCGTTTGGGCCTTAAAGGTTTCCTGATATTTGTCTTACAGGTGAGGAAAACCCCCGATAAAAACCTCACCCAGAAAAACTGCCCCGACCGGGGATCGAACCCGGGCCCGCTGCGTGACAAGGCAGCACGCAACCTCGAGTCCACAGTGGTGGACATATTGTAAATAAATGTATTATATTTGTGTGTTACAGTGTGTTTTAAAACTAAGTGACTTTCGACTATTTAATACCATTAATCGTGGTTGGAATGAGTACTGAAAGCTAAATAGATAGCAAATAAATCTTAGTGAATGTCAAACTCTAATAACAGGCTCAGTGAAGCTTGAATATTTTCATTTACTCTCACTTTGTTCGATTTTCAAATGCATAGCTGTGTGTCCAATTCCTCATATTTTTTCCAACTTCAACTTGTGTTATTATTAGATGTTTTAGATACCCAATGTGTCCGATTGTGCGTAATTCTGTGTTTACAATATGATAGATTATAAAGAGAGTATTTAATTTTAGGGGCCGTAGTGGTCTAGTGATTATGTTTCTTGTCTCTAGTCCCAAGGATCGCGGGTTCTAATCCGGCCGGGTAGATGGAATTTTAGGATGGAAATAATCCATGGGTCTCGAGTCTGACGATTTTTAGGCTCGTAAAAGAACCTTAAGTGTAAAAATGAGGTCTTTAAGCAAAATTGATCGACTTTATAACATCCAAGTAATATCTAAGTTGCCTACTAGATGTCATATGAGGCGACATGACGACCACATGAAGCTCACCACACATTATGGAAATAAGCATAAATACATCTGATTGGTTAAGAATCCCCCTACGGCGAGTCCAGGGCCCGACTTGGGTTACAACAGCCATAAGATGAATAAATGGATTTAATCTTAATATTCATCATCCGTCCTGAATTAGGCTTTGTAGTCCTGGTTCGGCCTCATCTATCAGTCTTTTTAAAAGATCTTCCAAGTCGATGTCATTTGGGCTTATATTCCATCATCGTTTTTGTGATTCTAGAATTATCCATTCTTTTTACATGGTCTAGCCAGTTTAATTTATATCTCTTGAGTTTTTCTTCTGCTGATTCTACTTCTAATTGTTCCAAAATGTATTCATTATTTTTTCGATCCGAAAGAGTGTATCCTGCTGTCCTGAGAAATTTCATTTCCGTTGCTTTGATTCTGCTCCTGTCTCTTTTTCTTAATGTCAAAATCTCGCTTCCGCATAAAAGGGAGGTTAATGCCAAAGTATTATACATTTTTATTCTTATGGAGTTTTGTACAAACTTAGCTTTTAATGCTTGGTGAAGGCCTACTTGACCTCAATACCCAAATCCTAAGATTTGTGTACATTTGGTCACTTCTTGTTTTTAATTTTATTATGAGAGTTATCACAGTGTAAAATGTATATATTTTTTTACTTTACTATTAAGCTGGAGATAATACATTGTGACCTTATTTCTGCTAGCTTAATTAAAAGTTAGCAACCTGTACGTTATACTTACTTACTGGCACTATCGAACCCATAGGTTCATGGCCGCGCGGACATAAGCTCTCCATACATCCCTATCATGAGCTAATGCTTTCCAATCATTCCCTGTATAATCTACTTCCCTCAAATCATAGTTAATGTTGTTCTCCCACCTCATTCTTGGTCTACCAACTGGGCGTTTTCCTTCTGGCTTTCCTAGAAGAAGTTTCCATGCACGTCTTTCATTCCCCATACGTGCAACATGTCCTGCCCATCGCAGTCTACGAGACTTAACTGTTCTTATTATATCTGGCTTCCTATAAAGACCATGTAGTTCATTGTTATGTAGTCTTCTCCATTCACCTGTCTGTTCATCTCTCTTTGGTCCAAAAATTTTCCTAAGAACTTTATTCTCAAATACTCGTAATCTCCTTTCCTCCCTTAAAGAAAGAGTCCATGTTTCGCACCCATATAATATAACTGATAGAATAATAGTTTTATATATTTTCAGCTTAACGTTTTTTGAAAGGAGTTGGGACATCAAAAGTCTCTGCAATGCATAATAGCATGCATTTCCAGAATTGAGCCTATGTTTAATTTCTTTATGCATCTCATTCCATAAATTATTTAATTTTTTTAAGCTATAAATCTCTGTACCTAGAACAGTAATAACTAACTTTCAATACACAATTAGTATTGTCTTTTTTTGTTTCCGCAGTGAATTGTAAGGACAAGGTTTGTATCCATCCATCCATCCATTCATAGTAATTCTGCCCGAGGGCAGGTCTTTTACTGCAATCATTGCATTTTCATGCTATGCTTTGCAGCTTTACTAGGGAATTATAGGTGAAGGATGATGTTAATAATTATAAAGATGATGATGATGATGATGGCCGGATGATTTTCGGGGACCGTTGGGCCTTAAACTTCCTGACATGTCTTACAGGTGAGGAAAACCCTCAAAAAACCTCACCCAGGAATCTGTCCCGACCGGATATCGAACCCGGGCCTGCTGGATGACAGGGCAGCACGCTACCTCGAGACCACAGCGATGGACAAGGTTTGTATAATATATTAATACTACTAGTGAAAATTAATCAGTGATGACATTATAACAATCTAACGACTTTTCTTATTTTTTTTGCTTAGAATGCAAAAACACTCATTTTTAAAATTAAAATATTAAGTAGGCATTCTGACATACCACGAGATATACACACAGTATTTTTGTCTAACAATGGGAAAATAGATTAATGAATCCAGTAAGATTAACCTTGTGTCCACGTGATAATAAAATATATGTTAAATTAAACAATACAATCCATTTGTTAGAAGTGTCATACGTATAACATATGTGACCCTGGCAAGTAATTTTCTATGCCTTCGTGTTAAAGACGAATATTTGTTTCTGTTGTAATGATGATGTGCGAGACTTGAGTTAATTAACATAAACATCCGAGACCTTACACACATTAATCATTCACGAAAACATGATAAAATATTGCAAAATTACACCAGTAAATACGGTAATGACAGAGTGATTAAAACTTGAAAGCTTCCTATGACGAGTTCATTTTCAAAACATCATTTGTCGACCTTGTATCAAAACCTGCTTTGTGTGTACCTGCATTCCTCTTATAGGCTTAATTACATTACAGTACTCTAACAATGGAACTGTCAACCGTTGCATGCCGAAATCAACCTTGACATTTCTCCCAGAGAAGCGGTGTGAAATACAAAGGCCGTGTCCAAAAAATTATCTGCCGTTTTAAACTGCAAAGCACAGAAATCGAAGCCAGAATTCAGCAATGGTAACTCACTGTACGGCGCAGATGGACTCCCTGCATGAGTTAGAGCGAATTAAAGTGAGGCGAGACGTGCGCGGACGGCAAGTAGTGAGGGTTTTATAATCTACTAATTCAGCAGTTGTATTACTTCCCTATAGCTGAAATGAGATATTTAGCGCTGTATTTTAGTGCCTTGTAGTTAAAAAGGGCACATGTTTTGGACATGGCCTTTGTGCATTCCAATACTTCTCTGGAAGAAATTTCAAGGTAGGTTTCGGCATGCCATGTTTGATAAACGTCATCACTTGACCTCAGAACATTCTTTAAGTCCTGTAAACCTGCCTTAAAAAGTGGCTATTGTAACCAAAGTGACTCTTGTTTACAGCAAAATAGTGGCTTTAGATTACTTCCTACAAATTTATGAAAATGGACAAGAGACATTTTGAAAAAATGGCTCTTCAAATAAAAATATATATAATTATTACATTTTATTCTTATGTGAAAATGTTTAATATAAGTTTAAATTATTAATTTTAAGAAACTTGACATTTTAAAAAAAGAATCTATGTCTGGAAATATATGGTTTCGATGCTGTGAGATACCACTCTACATTCAGAACATTTTTGTCATTATATTTATGTATCATACATGTGTCAGACACATAGAGACAATTAAAAAGTGCTAAGCTAACAAGTTATTAGCAATGGAGATGGAATGCTACAGAAGATCATCGCGGAAGTCCGGATTATAAAATATCATAACATGAAATTATGAAAATTATAAAAGTTGAAATAAATATGTTTCAGACAATAGAAGATTTGTGATTAAAACGGTATAGATATATCAAGAGGATGACGTCTGATAGAATCCCTAAAGAGATATTGAAGTGGAGAATAAAAGGGGGAAAACTACTCACGAAGATGAGGGACATGATTGGAAACGAGCACCCCATTGTTGGAATATTACACGACATAATGAGGCGAAACTGGTTACAAATAACAGATGAGGTTGCGGCATCAGACGAGGTTATGCAAACTAATGGGATACTACAAGGAGACCCCATCAGTCCGCTACTATTTAACATAATGACGGCTGACATTGGGAAAGCAACAAACGGGACTACGCTGGTAATGTATGCAGACGACATGGCCATTGGAGCACGAAACAAAGAAGAATTGCAAAAAGGCATAGATGGGATACAATGATGGGCTATGGAAAATGAGTTCAAGATAAACAGCAACAAGACCGTACAAATGGTTTTCAAGAAAAGAGGAAGAACAGCGGCAAGTGATAATCTAAAACTAGGAGAAGAACCGATATGAATGGTCAAAAAATTCAGATATTTAGGCATAACACTGCAGCCAACAACAAAGTCTTTCAGCGCACATGTGCAGGAGAGAGCAGCAGCAGCTATAAGAGCTATGTGCAGTATCAAAGACATCACATCGTTAAAATTAGTACAGCCATGAAATTATTCGCATCAGTGATCACCCCGATCGTCACCTACGGGATAGAACTGATATGGGAGAAACTATCGACCAGCGATTTGGAGAGGTTAGAAAAAGTAAAACCAAGATTCATGAAAAAGGCATTAGGTGCAAGCAAATACACACCAAATAGAATGGCCTATATGCTAGCCAGAGAAACCTTGTTCCTAGAGGACCTGAGGCAAAGGATACTATTGCCAGCAACGGAGCCATATAAGAAAGTCATAAAAAAATAAATAAACAGAGAGAAAAAGAGATCGACGAAGATTTCTACGCCTCAGATGCCATGGTAAACAGAGATTGGACTGGAAGTAACCAACCACAAAGGCACAGAATCATAGGTTTAGCAACACACGGATATCATCACAAAATGTGCAAAAATACAAAATTCCACCAACCGAGTGATTCGTGTGAATGCAAGATATGCGACCAAAAGTGTGAGCGATATCATTACAAACAATGCAGAATATGGGCAGGATCACTGAACGAACTCATAAAAGACAAATCATAAACTTATAACTTAATGCTCTTTCGAGTGCCTCTTACCAACTTATTACATATTATATTATTAAAAGGGGGAAAACAGGCGGGAGGGATGACCTAAAGAAGGTTGGATGAATGATGTGCGAAGAAGTAAGATTGAATTGGAACTTACAAATGAGGTTGATCAGGACCACTACAAATGGAGAAGACGAATTTCTTGAGTGTGACGGAAAAACACTGTATTGAGAATAAATTCCGAAATAAAAAATGCATATGTTGTTATTACTATTATCAACAATGTTAATTTAATTATTTGCAATAAACCAAAACTAGGCAATAAAAAAATTGAGATGCCTTCATAATCACTGTTTCTACTCGATCCTTGGATTCATTGATTCAGAGGTTCTATAGCGAATAACTTGAAGGTGAAATTGAAGAGCTGCAGACATTTTGTGTTACAGTTAGTTTTGCTTCAGAAAGAAAACCACTGAAATAAACGTGAAAGGGTTGAAATTAATTTTCGTTTGAAGGGGATGGGAGATGTTTAAGCTGGGGATATCAGAGACAGCAGACGTGGATATTGTATCGCTCCGCGGCATTATTTCATGAAAGAAATGCTTTTACAGAGAGATAAATTCCCCGGAGGAGTAACACTTGCTGGTATAAAAACAAGGCTGGATCTGTATGCTGCATAGCTCGCCTGGATAATGTGCTTCATTAAATCCAGATTATTCAACCGCCACTTGGATTCCAATCCAAATTTTCTAATTTCCTTCTACGTCATATTATATTGGAAACGCATTCATTTAAACTTGATACTCAGCTTAGAGATAAATTCGAAGAAGGAAATGTTGTTTATTTAACATTTGCAAGCGGTTCGCTTCTAGTCTCTTCTAGGATTTTTTAAATAATAGTTAATTTAGCACGTTTATAATTAAGAAATAATACTTATTTTTAGCATCTTTACATTAATTATAACAATTAGCTACATGGAACACCATATGTAATAAGAACAGTTAAGTACAACGTGTCCACAAATATAGTATCATATTTTAAACTACTACTACGTCACTTTGGATAATCGTATCTAAATGAAATTGATGAAATTCAAAAGAGAAACTCAAAATATTTTGTGCATGTTAACAATGGAGAATAATGGACAACAATACAGAAACTGAACTAAATTTAATCATGTTTTTTTGTGGTTGATATGGGTTCATTGTTGGATATTTAGTAGACAGGTTAAATGTGAAAGACTGCAGCTTCACTCGTGGGGGCCACATTCAATGTCTATGAAGTATAGCAAAACTTTTTGAGTTTCTCTTTTGATTGTCATCAATTTCATTTAGATTGTCCAAAGTGACGTAGTAGTAGTTTAAAGTATGATACTATATTTGTGGACACGGTGTATCATAGGCTGCGATGAGTTGTCCTACTCATGGGAATGAGAGATGGTCATGGAAACTTCATATACAGGGTCACTTCAAAAGAAATGCACGTGATATTTTTTTACTAATGTCTTTATTTATTTGAGATTATCTGTTTACAGTCCTTCAATACAGTCTCCATGTTTCTCAATGACTGAGTTACAACGTTTAGGAAGCATTATTATTCCATTCAATACACTATTTTTATTCATGTGTCAAATAGCTCGGGTAACGTGGCTACAAAGCTTATCCAGAGAATAAAAATATTGCCCACATATAGGTTCTTTTATCTCTGGGAATAGTCGAAGTCTGATGGACTTATTTCTGGACAGTATGGCACATGAGGTAACACGTCCCACTCACAATCGCGGAGTTTTCTTGATACAACATTCGTGATATGCATGTGAGCATTTTTGTGGAGATTGAATAGCCCAGCCACGAGCGATTGAGGTCGGTTCTTTTGAATTTTCCTGCATTTTTTTTTGCACGGAAGCACAATAATACGCTCCAATGATACTTATTGTATCTATCATTATAAGTTCTTGGTGATATAAGCAAAGATCAATTCATTAGCAAGATATGTAATTTTCTCTTGTATTACATCACCCAATCTACAGTACTGCCAACCTTGTGCATTACTTTTGAAACGATCCTCTTAGGAAAACAGAGGAAAAGCGTCTGATTTAGAGCCAAGAATGAGAAGGGAGAATGATTTTAACCATGATATGAGGAAAGTGAATTATACAGCGTATCATTGGAAATATTAGCTCATGATTGGGATCTATGGAAAGATGTATGTCTGCGCGACCATGTACATCCTATATTGAGAGAGCCAGTGAGTTAGTTATTTAATTATAAATTATTATTGTTATGAATTGGGGTTTCTTGACTTTGACTTCGAAAGAATTGTGTTTATATTATTAAGAGAGGTAGAAGGCCGATATTAGATTTTACTAAAGTTAACTTTAAATTTGTTTCCTTATGGTTGGTAGCGTCTCTGCATGGAACTCGCTAGGTGGTTGATTTGTAATGCGTTCTCTATTCCAAATATGAGTAGTTTTGGATATTTACGGTCTTAATGGTTCATATAGAATTATACGGGGCGAAAGGCTAATTAAGTTGGACCACTAGGAAATTATGCTAATCACTATAGGATAAATGTTCCCTAATAGCAGTAGACCATCTTTATGATCAGTCAAGAACAATGTGTTTTAAATATTTTATTTAATAAGAAAACATTATTACATGCGAAACATTACTTAATTCTACATCATGTTCACCGATAAGGATAGCATTTGAAATATCAACTTAAAAGTCATTCAATTCTAATTCATCCAAGAGCAAGAGAGAAAAGGAGAGAACCATATTCATAGAATTTAATTATAAATATAAGTTTGGACATATTAGTAGGACCAATAATAATTATATTGTTGAAGTTCACAAAAATTATATATGTGTTATGTGCATTTAAATAATAGACATTCATTCTAAGTTCATGTTTAAAATGATGCTGATAGATCTTAATATGACTGTTTTATAATTTAGGAGATTTTGGAAATTATTTTTAGTATAATAAAATAAAAACCTTGCTCGTCTATGACCATGGCGCCTCTCTCATGTAATCATCGAAGACAAATCTATCATCATTTTCATTCTTTTAACTCTATATACACGATTTGAATCTGGATTTTCACTATCATAGAATTTTTTCAAACCTTGAGATTGGTTTAAATAACATGTTTTGATATATTTCTCCCCTCCCCCCCCTCTCTCTCTCTCTCTAGTAATATCCATGCAATAATAAGTCTAGTCTTTAACCCTTTAATTGGTAATGTATTCCTATAGGGTACATCAATTGGGTCGATTTATTTAGTATTATTAATGAAATAGAAGAAAACGAACGAGTAGTTCTAACTTAAATGTGTGTCGAAGTACTCAATAAACCTAATAATAACAGTCGTGCGTGATTTTGTTTTCAGTGGGGTCTGCCACATTTAAATAACTGGCACGAGAAATTGGTAATTATAAATGTTTAATTTCTCGTGCCAGTTATTTAAATGAAATTAGTAATTATAAACCCGCTATTGGCCCTTTGGAGATTGGCGGCGGCCATGGCGGTTGCGGACTTCCTCTTGGCGTCCTAGGATGACAATAACTTACGACAAACTGAAAACAGGCTTGTTATTGCTACATGATTTGATCTTTGTCTCCTGATCTACGGCTGGTTATGATTGGCGGTTGGATATTCGTTCAAACATCAACTATAAATAATATTAATGGGCTGAAGAGGGCATTTAAAATCCTATAGCAGCCGGAAGAGACAGGCCACGGGCCCTGCATGTTAATTACTCCATACTGCCGAGTGTGCACCCGGATCAAACTGAGTGTGCGATCGACGGGGCGGGGGAGAATGTGCATGGGTACATAAAGGGTGGCTCTGCTCTTCCAAACCCTTTGGATTGGATAATTATAAATTCCAAAATTTGATTTTCAGCATTTCGCAAACAATCAGCTTAACCTGAAGAGGTCGTTTCTGGTTGGGTTTGCGGTGTAGGGCCTCCGCTCTCGTTTCCTAGGGGCGTCGGCAGCGCCCGTGGAGATCGCGGTCTTCCTCTTGGCGTCCTTGGCTGATAAAAACTAACGAAAAACTGAAAACAGGTTTGTTAATGCTCAATGACTTGATGTTTGTCTCCTGATCTCGGCTGGTAATGACTGGCGGCTAGATCATCGCTCTACCATAAACTCGAAAACAGTATCTATGGGCTGAAGAAGGCATTTAAGTCCCTAAAGCTACTCCCACTAAAACAAATTAATAAAATTAAGCTAATAATAAATATTATAAATAATTCTAATACTACCTATAAATAATAACTTGCCGGAAGAGACAGGTCTCGGGCACTGCTCGTTGATTCCACTTGGCTGCCGAGTGTGCACCCGGGTCAAACTGAGTGTGCGCTCGGCGGGCTAGGGGACAATGGGTATGGGTACATAAAGGGTGGCTCTGCTCTTCCAACCCCATGTCTAGTCTAGTCTGTATTGCCAATTGAAGGGTAAAATGTGAATTATATTATATCAACCAAAATGATCTCTAAATAATTAATTAACCTCTATTAACTCCTGTTTCAAATAATAGAATAATATTTAGATTTTTTACATCTTAAACATACTTCATTTTTATTCTATGCCAGGGGACTTTTTATTTATTGTGCAATTTTTATTTAATTATACAATTAAATAGCGCGTCTTACAATATCGTTAAAGCGTGTCTTAATAATTAATCTTATAGTGTTTATAATTAATTATTCCTGTGTAAATTACAAATCATCATGTCCTTTAATTTAAAGTTTATGAAATTTAAACACCAATTTTGAAATTGAGAAGTGACAAATGTTAACCTATTTTTGTATTAAAAATACATAAGCCTGTAGAGACAAACAAAATAAAGGCAACCACATCGGTGTATATCAATCCAGAACACAAAGTACATTTATCTGGCAGCTAGTGGTTACATAAAAAAACAAGAGATCATATAAAATAAAACATTTGATAATTGGTACTGTCATAACCGGCAGTAACCCATACAAACTCTGCAGGCAGGTGCAATGCACAGGTTTAACTTAATTTATTCGTCATTGATTGTATTTTGTTTATACTGACTGTCACATGCAGTCCCATATCATTAGGTTACCACATGCACAGCCACTCTCACCCATACCACAGCTCTTTTTAACATCCCTCAGGGACAACTGCTCCCTATATTAGTGTGGCCATCTGTCACATCCATCTTACTCTCCGAATGATGCACTACACCAAGATCTACCCATACATTTATCTCTTTCCATAAAGCCGCCCTACTCTCAAGACTATTTCATCCTAGGATATTGTCTATCCAATACCAAATCGAAAAGGTATATAGAAACTGGATCAACCTCCACTTCGCTCATCCACACTAACACTATCATGGCCAAACGGACATAAGTTTAGTTCTTCAAGCATCCCTAAAAGAAATTAATATTTTTCCATCATTCCCTAAATAATTTATCTCTCTCATGTCATAGTTAATATTATTCTCCCATCTTATCCTTGATCTACACGGTGCTTTCCTTCTGACTTTCCTATAAGAAGTTTCCACGCCCTTTTTTGCATTCTCTATGCCACATATCTTTCTCATTATATTATATGAGATCGAATTGCTTGTATTATGTCTGATTTAAAAATTTTAAATATTAAAAGTTGTACCTGAAATATTTATCCTCAACAAATTAAAATCCATTAAAGTAGTGAAGTACATTCAGAACTTCTTGTTCCATCCCCAGCTGCTGAGAATGGAACAAAGGAGATCTGAAAGCTCTTCATTGTTTCAATTTGTTGAGGATTATAGATATTTCAGGTACAAATTTTAATATTTTTACTTTTTACTTAAAAAATCAACGGTAGTTCAGAACGAATTTTAAAAATATGTCTGATCTCCCATAAAAATCATGTACATGTCTGTTTTATGTAGTTTCCTCCAATTGTCTATTTGTCTCTCTATGGTCAAACAAATATCCTAAGCATATTATTCTCAATTAACTAATATTTTCTCATCGCTAAAGGTAAGGTATCATGTTTCGCATCTATATAGACTGAGTTATATATATATATATATATATATATATATATATTGTTTTTTTAGCTTAACATTTTTTTTAGATAAGTGGGGATGACAAGAGTCCCTTTTTCATAATAGGATACGTTTCCAGAGTTGAGTCTTTTTTAATTCATTTCTATATTTATTTCCTATTTGTAATTATCGTCACAGTTATTATCTTATTTAACGACTGTAACAACTAGGTACATCATATCATCATCATCATCATCTGTATTCATGGATTAGGTTTGTTGACCCGTTCCGACTTCAGCCCATCTCTTTCTAGGTCTGCCCACATTTCGGGTGCTTTTAGGTTTGTATTTTGTTATTTGTACTAGGTAAATTAACATCGTAATTTAATGTCCGCATGAAAATCGACAACAATTTTTTTTTTTTCTGAGGCCTCTTTATTTCTATCTTGAGGTTATTTTACTGGCCGTAAGCCTACGACATGGGACCCATGGTTTTAGTTTCCTTCCGATGGATGACATGCTCAGATTTTTATGTCCTGAAAATCAATCGACCGCGCTCAGATTTGAACCCGCAAACCTGGGAAAAACAGACTAGAATTGAACCACTGGACCACGATGTCCTATGAGATAAGATGCCTTTAATTACGATGAAAAAGAACGGCTCATAAAAATTGTAATTAAAAAATATCGAATTTCTACGAACTCGAATACTGCCGACATGAAATTCTAAAAACAGAACTCTTCACAAACACATATTCCTAACAGTTATTTTAGGTCTATATTTTACAGCCCTTCAAGCTTCTGAGTACTTCGAAGCCCCATTTAGAATTTCAGATTCAGTTTTATGCTTCAACCTTTTTCCATTCATATTCAAATGCAAGGACAGACTCTTACCAATTTTCAATTTAATCATAGGCCCTACTATAAGACATACATGTAACTTCATAAATTTAAATTTGATTAATTGGGTCGAATTGAATTCCTCGAAAATTGGAATGAAAGAAGGGATCCAAAACTCCTGACCCAGAAATATAATCTGGAAGAACCTTTCAGAAAGTAACTACTTCATGTATCGAGACTATTATCTGCGAGCTTCATCTTCGGTCATGAGATGGAAAGAAGCCGCATCGCCAACACACACATTATATGAAATAACTCTAAGAAACTATTATTATCAGTTTAGCAAGAATATTATACAATCGTAAATACATATATTACTGAACATTTGTATGTTTGAAAACGTTGTGTATTAAGTCGCTATCTTTAGAATATATTCTGATAGAAGCATGTTTCGAATTACTTCAAAACTAAATAGTAACCTAAATAATTTAATTAATTTACTGTTATCAATATATTGATTTCAATATAATAATAATAATAATAATAATAATAATAATAATAATAATAATAATAATAATAATAATTGTTACTATTATAATTATTATTACTATTAATAGCATTACTATTATTATTATTTGTATTGTATTGTAAGACTATATTTCCCTTTACAGAGATTTAGGCGCTCTCCCTCTACAGGGAAGAATTTGAATCATACTAATTTAGTTACACTTGTTTTCGTGTAGATGTAATTTTGAGTGGTCCGTGGTCAGCGTTCCGCCTCATACTGACATCTAGGAAACCAAGGTAGTCTAGGAGGGGAAAATTCGGAAAATTTTGCTTAGAGGCCTTTTCATTCAGGCTTAAGGATTTTTTACGAGCCTGAAAATCTTCAGACTCGGGACCCACGGCTTAAAGTCCCTCCCGGAGAACTTGCTCCTTGGATTTTTCCGTCCTAAAAAACCCATCGACCCCGGCCGGGTTTGAACCCGCGACCCTCGGGACCAGAGGCAAGGAGCATAACCACTAATCCACCGCGGCCGACCTCTTCTTCTTCTTCTTCTTCTTATTTATTATTATTATTATTATTATTATTATTATTATTATCGGCCGCGGTGGACTAGTGATTGTTGCTCTTTGTCTCTGGTCCCGAAGGTCACGGGTTCAAACCCGGCCGGGGTCGATGGATTTTTTAGGACGGAAAAATCCAAGGAGCAAGTCCTCCGGGAGGGACTTTCAACCGTGGGTCCAGAGTCTGAAGATTTTCAGGCTCGTGAAAGATCCTTAAGCCTGAATAAAGAGGCCTCTAAGCAAAATTTACCAACATCAACGTCCTAGTAATACCTTAGTTGCGTGTTTGATTCTCGTTGAGTCGGTGTGTTGACCGCATGCTATCCATGACATCTATGAGCAAATAAGGTAACTAAAAAATTAACTTTGTCTAGTAACTTCTTATAAAGTAGAGGCAATGGCTTAGCAATGGACTTACGCCAATATAGATAGATTTTCATTATTATTATTATTGTTATTATTATTATTATTATTATTATTATTATTATTATTATTATTATTATTATTATTATTATGTATGAGGCGGAACGCTGAACACGGACCGCTCAAATGACATCTATAAGAAAAGAAGTGTAACTAGTAGTAGTAGTAGGACTTTATTAGACAAAAAGTAAGATATTTACAATATTATTTACAAATATGGGTCGCACGGGCAGTAAGCCGTACGTGCTGTTGACAGTCCGTTACAATAAAGTGATAATTGGTACTAGTGTAAGAAAAATAAACAAAAACAGCAATAACATTACAATTACATAAAGAAAACACAATAAAAATATTACAATTAAATAATAACACAATAGCATTATACACTAAACACATTAACATTACAATTACATAAAGAAAACACAATAATATTGCAATTAAGTAATAACACAATAGCAATAACATTACAATTACATAAAGAAAACACAATAATAATATTACAATTAAATAATAACACAATAGCATTATACACTAAAAACATTAACATTACAATTACATAAAGAAAACACAATAATATTACAATTAAGTAATAACACAATAGCATTATACACTAAAAAAAACATTAACATTAAATTACATAAAGAAAACACATTAATATTACAATTAAATAATAACACAACAGCATTATACACTAATTAATTTATATATAATTGTTAATAATTATTGGTATTGCATTTTGATAACATATATTTATTCATGAATGAGTGTTGTCCTTATTTTTCGCGTTTTGTCCAGAAATTTACCGAGGTTTATCCAATTTTCTGGATTTACCAATAACTCGTAGCATGCCAATCTTTCCCGATTTGAATTTAGAAATCTTTCCGGTAATAACTGACGTCTCCAATATTCTAAATCATTACATTTTCCTGATATATGTATCTCATCTTCAAAGTTCCCGCACATTGGACATCTTCGCATATCGTGATCGTCGCTAATTTTTAGAAATTTCCATGCCCCTAGCCTAAACCAAGCAAGCCCTGATCTCTCCTTAAATCCTAGGTTGAGTATATACGATTCTTTTCCCCAGACGTGTTTTAGGTCTCTTTGTAAACACAGTGAGCGTTTTCCTGTACATTCGGCGAAGGTATCTTGTTGGTTTACATCTAAGTACCTCCTCCTTATTTTTCTCCACACGTTCTTGCGATTTTCAGTCCCTTTTTCCCATATCCAGCCCATCCCAATCTTTTGGAGTTCTCTCCTAACCTCGTCTGCCCAAAATTTAACATCTATGTTTTTAATTTGGTGGTCGTAACAAATTGCTCTAAGCATTGTTTGTTCACCTTGGATTACTCGCAACCAGTATTTGAGTACACGAATTTTACAGTTAATGTCGTCCTGGAATGACCCGAATTCATATAAAATTCCACAGTTAGAAACGGCCTTACTAAGTCCTGTAATATACTTTAGAAAATGCGTATATACCTTATTTAGTATTTCCGTTCTTTGGAAACCCCAAATCTCACTACTATAGTGCATTACTGGCCTGACCATCGCTCCATACATTTTTTCTAATGTGCTGACTGGAATATCAGGCACTCGACCCAGAATACCGAGTACACTGTTAAGTTGTCCCCTCCCTTTAAATAATGCTATATCAATGTGTTTTTTCCACTTTCCGTTCATTTTCAACGTCGTACCAAGATATTCAAAATGTTTCACGTTTTGAAGAACTTGATCTCTGTATTTCCATTCCTCTGTTGTACCATAAACCGTCCCATTTTTAAAGGTCATTGTTTTTGTCTTACTAACATTTACAGTCAGTCCCCAATTCCTACAGTATATTTCCAGTAGGTCAAGATCTCTTTGCAATCCCTTGATTGTCTTGGAACAGATAATTAAATCATCTGCATACAACAGGACTGGGATTCTAACATTTCCTATCTCCGGAGCCTCAATTTCTCCTTCTAGCATTACGTCTACAATAAATTAGTATGGTTCAAATTCTTCCCTGTAGGGGGAGAGCGCCTAAATCTCTGTTAAGAGAAACATGGGCTTACAAGATAAAGAAGTATTATTATATTATTATTATTATTATTATTATTATTATTATTATTATTAATTAGTATTATTATTATTTTTATCATAACAAAAAATTAGTGAAGATGGAACTCGTGATCCTGAAATTAATGAGAAGGTAAATAAGGGTAAATCTGAAAAATCTAAATTATGTTATGTTTCATAGAATTAAAATGTATGTTCTAAAAAATTAATAGAATAATGAGTACAATGATATGTGGTGCAGATAGATAAGAATTAACATCTACAACTATAAGTAGGCCTATCGGTAAATTAAATTCTGCAGAAATTAATTTTTGGAGGAGTTCAACTGCAATTTCTAGAAGAGTTAAAATAAGAATCAATGAAAATAAAAAATAGGAATGTTCAAACTTCAATTGCGGATTTCATAAAGTACCAAACAATAAAAATGATATGATAATGTAAAAGGAATGACAGAATACAGATTCCCAAGAATTACACTAGAATGGGTGCCACTATGTAGAAGAAGAAGCGGACGGTCAAAAATAACATGGATTAATGATGTTTTTAGTAGCATGAGGAAAAAAACATTGGATGATTAAGTTTGGAATGAAAGAGAAATGTAGAGGAAAATACATAAATTAATTGGGCACTGAATGATGTTGTGAAACATGGTGAAATCTGCTAAATAATAAATAGGGATAACAATATTGTTACATTGTAAAAGCGTTGCACATAACACAAAAAACAATTGATAGTGACATCTAGTGGCTAACATAGCAGTTAAGCAAATTATATATTATATATTATATATTGTATATTATATATTATATATATATATATATAATTTGCTTAACTGCTATGTTAGCCACTAGATGTCAGTCGGGACGAATTTCCGCTACCTCTTGTGTAAATTGAGAATACTACATTTATAAGAAAAATGTATGTTTGAATTGGGATACTTTGGTAGTCTGGTCGTTAGAGCGCTAAACGTACAGAGTTTAGAGACTCGGGTTCATGTCCCAAAAATCGAAGTGTTTTATCTTTAACGCGTACCCTCTTAATTTATTTGTATAATTTTTAAACAATTCTAAGGACAATTTGGAGTATGTAGGCCCACGGCAACTCGTGCAGACTTGCTTCGAAACATGTCAGTACTTGCTAAGGCGAACGAAATTTGAACAATAATGTTTTTTATCGTAAAATAGTAAACAGTTATACGTTTTGGGCATATTTATGTTTTATTTACTAAATAAACTTTTAGTTCTAGAATCTTTCTATACTAATCCAGTATAAAGTTTCAAGTCTTATGTTTGGCATGAAGTTGTCATGATCCAATCGCAATAACATTTATTATTTGAGTTATTAAGGTCAAACAGAAAAAAAAATGATTTTGCGAAAAAATCCTTTAAATCTTGGGACATCCTAATATATATATATCCACCGCTATGGTCTCGAGGTAGCGTGCTGCCTTGTCACGCAGCGCGCCCGGGTTCGATCCCCGGTCGGGGCAGTTTTTCTGGGTGAGATTTTTATCGGGGTTTTTCCTCACCTGTAAGACAAATGTCAGGAAAACTTTAAGGCCCAAACTGTCCCCGAAACCATATGGCCATCATCATCATCCTTATCATTATCATCATGATCATCCTTCATCGGTGTGGAAAGCAACGGGAAGCTGCCACACCTACAATTCCCTAGTAAAGCTGCAAGCATAACATGAAAATGCTATGATTGCAGTGAATAACCTGCCTTCTGGCAGAATTACTATGGATGGATATATATATATATATATATATATATAATAAGTGTTTGAATTGGATTCGCCTGGTGGTGTAATGGATAACACGCTGAGTACAGACTCAGAGTTCCGGGTTCGAATCCCGTCCAGGCATTTATTTTTCTTATCATACCATATATACATATATATATTTATATTTATTTATATATACAATATGTTAGCCTATTCAATATTGTGAAAGTGAAATCAATTTTGTAATGAAGAAGAAAAGGAAATGGAAAACATTGAAAACCAATTGCAGGGTGTGTTCTTGTGATGATATCGATCTGTGAGTAGTAGGATTTAATTACTCAAAGCAATTTAATCCAGGATTCAGGTGACCTGCCAGTTGACACATTCCAGGAACTAGAATGCAAATTACTGCCATTGCAATCTGAGAACCCGGAACTGTATAATACATGGATCTCCCATCAAATATCCAAATAAAATTAATATGTTTTAAGTAATTTAAATTATGAAACACATTATATAGTTTCACTTTTGACAATTTGTTTTATTTATAGTGTTCTGCTCTAGGGGCAGGTTTTTCACTGCAATTATAGCATTTTTATGCTAGGCTTTGTAGCTTTTCCAGGGAATTATAGATGTGGTAGCTTCCAGTTGTTTTGAACACCGTGGATGATGATGAAGGCCAGATACTGTCCGGGTACCGTTTGGGCCTCGACGTTTCTTGACATTTGTCTTACAAGGGGAAAAAGAAAACGAAAAAGTCTCACCAAGGAAGCTTGTCCCAGCCGGGAATCGAACACTGGCCCGTTGCGTGTCAAGACAGCACGCTACCTCGACACCACAGCAGTGGAATGTTGATAAATAAATTTCAAGAATACAATATAACTTCATAAATCCAAATTTGTTTGCAATAAGAATAAACACTTTTTTTCATCGACAGAATCCATGTGAAGAAAATCTGTGATACTGGGACTAAGGAAGGGGAATTAGCTAAATCTTATGATTTATATACTTAATCTTACTTAATTAGTTAAGTCTGTCGCTATGGTATGATCGATAGAGTTCCTACCGTCCACTCAAGTGGCCCGAATTCGATTCCCGGTGAGATAGAGAAATTTAAATATACACCTTAAGTTTTTAATGTCGATCGCAGATGACCCTGGTGGCAAAACTGCTAACTACAGATCCAGAGAGGTCCGCCAATATATATGTCTTCTGTTATCCGGAATTCCTGTTCTAAGCTTACAGACAACCCGCTTAAATCACTAGATTTAAATGCAATCCGTTTGTAAGTCAAATAAAAAATGAAGAAAAAATAAAATAAACACAAGAAAGAATGTGAATGATATAAGAAGTGAACCTAAAAATATATAATCATAACTCCTGTAAAAACGTAGGAACAGTATACATATGACAAGCATTAAATTAATTATAACACATACTGTACTAAGCAGAAAATACACAATTTATACAATAGTTTTTTATGCAGATGTTAATAAAAATAATTCTAAAATGGAAATCAATACTTCCAGATTAGTTGAATTTTAGCTACAGTTAAAATAACTAGAGATAAATATTTACATATAAGTCCGGATTTAAACCCAATATCTTTAATTTTACACCCTTTACGGTTAGGAAGAAATTTCAAAGATATACAGGGTGGACCGCTCGAATGGACCTAATTTCAATTGCTTGTTACTGGCAAACGGTTGAAGATAGAAACTTAAAACAACGTTCATAGTACACAAAAACTCACCAAGTTTTGATATCCAGATCACCACATCTCTATATGAGCCCCAGCAGTCACTGTGACGATATCAAAGCGATGAACAATTTCTTGCCAAGTACGTTGGAGTATGTCTTCTGGAATGTTCTCAATAGCCTCTATGATGCGCTCACGAAGATCACGAAGGTCTTTGACTGGGGTGGTGGTAAACTTTATCTTTGACATAGCCCCAGAGAAAGAAATCCAGTGGTGTTAAATCGGGAGATCTCGGGGGCCACGCGATTGGTCCTCCCCTACCAATCCAACGGCCAGGGAAAATGTTGTCCAAAGTCGTACGAACTTCATTGGACCAGTGGGGAGGAGCACCATCTTGCTGGAAAACGATGTTAGGCTGCAGTTGTTCAATTTGTGAAAAGAAGAACTGCTCCAGCATGTCAAGATATGTGGTACCACGAACAGTTTTCTCGGCGAAGAAAAACGGTCCAATGACCTTATTATGTGACAAACTGCACCAAACATTCATCTTCGGACTATCACGAACATGCTCTTGAATAGCGTGAGGATTCTCCGATCCCCAGATCCGCACATTATGCCGGTTTACCTTGCCTGACAAATGGAAAGTGGCTTCGTCCGAGAAGAAAATCTTGGTCATGAAGTCAGGCTCCAGACGTTGCACTAACTGCACTTTATATGCGTGCAGTTTGAGGCGTTTGTGGACAATCCGTTGTAATGTCGATTTTGGTATTTGAAGTTCCCGGGGCTTCTTTCAAATGCGGCTTGAACATTTGCTACCATTTCATCGGATGCTCTGCGACCACCACCATGCTTCTTCAACACAGATCCTGTAGCTAATAATGTATCACGCCACTTCTTTATGCTTCTAGCAGTTGGAGCATCACGGTTAAACACACGCCGGAACTCCCTTTGAACTCTAATGATTGATTTAAACTCCGCATACCACAAAACAGCTTGCGCTTTCATCTGCGGAGTCGCCATTTTCACAAACAATTAAATCTAAGAACGAGAAACGTATCTTTGTGCCATCTACCGACAGGATTCGAAACTTGGTGAGTTTTTTCTGTACTATGAACGTTGTTTTAAGTTTCTATCTTCAACCGTTTGCCAGTAACAAGCAATTGAAATTAGGTCCATTCGAGCGGTCCACCCTGTATAAAAAATTGGGAACCGAGTGAAGAAAATAGTATATATATATATATATATATATATATGTGTGTGTGTGTGTGTGTGTGTGTCTGTATGTGTGTGTGTGTGTGTGTGTGTGTGTGTGTGTGTGTGTGTGTGTGTGTGTGTGTGTGTGTGTGTGTGTTTAACAGAAGTCTGAGCATTTTGGAAGTATAAGCCATATGCTATGACACAAAGGAACACACGGAGGAAGAATGTCTTCTTCTTCTTCTACTTCTTCTTCACTTCAAGGGCTAGGCAAAATGACCTGTTCCGTCTCACAGTTGTTCTGTCCATCTTTTCACTGGCCTTCCAACATTCCTTGAACCTCTTGGCTTGTAATTAAATGCTGCTATTGGTAATCTTGTTACGTTCATTCTTTCTACATGTCTAAACCATTTTTCTCTATATCCTTTGATTCTGTCATATAATGGATATATATTTAACTCTGTATTTATATCTTCATTATTTAACCGATCCATTCTTGTGCAGCCTTTTGTTCTTCTAAGGAAAGGAAGAATGTTATACCAAATTATATGATATAATAGCTCAGATTGTAATTTCTTAAGAAATAATTATGGCAGTAGATTTCAATGGTAGGACTAGAAGACATGCAAAAGAATCAAGTTGTGGAGACATTTGTAAAGAACGTGAAGAAAGATTAGTTAACGAACTAATCTGTTACCAAACTTGTTTGAAAATGTTACAAAATTTCTTTCAATATAAGGAAATGCATAAATAAAGAGGATCCAAAACATAAGAAGATCTATTATAGATTATACATATAGAATTCTCAGTTAAAATTTCACTATGTAAGAATTTAAAGAGGAATAATTGGTGGATGTGGCTATTACAGGCTGTAATTTATATGTGTATGTGCGCGCGCGTGTGTGTGGCAACAATTTTTGTTTCTTTCGGAACCAAACTCTGCATACAGCAATCAATTAAGAAAAATAAGTTCGAGTTCATTAACTAACAAATTAGGGTTAACCGAAGCGATTATATGAAAATAACTCTAGAAGCCGAAATGTTAGATTTTTCTCAATGAACCTCTATAAGTTATAAGCAATTTAAATAAAACTGAAAGGTACGGTATTCTCCAAAATCATCGAAATTCGACCATTAGGAGTGGATGTTAATCTGAAAGCTGAAATTTAAAAATTGCTCTAGCGGTCGCCATGTTTGTTTTTTTCGCAATATAACTGGCTACTTACGATTTCTTCTTCTTCTTCTTCGGCTTTCCCCCACTTAGGCCCGTATAGGTTTGCCGTCTTCAGTTTCCATTTATCGCTATCATTCCAATCTCCCTCTTCCAAATTCCTATCATCCATTATGGTTCTGACATAGGATTTCCATTTTAAATCTTGGTCTGCCATGTTTATTTCTTCCAGGGGGTGACTATTGGTATATATATTTTTGGCCATCTTTCATTTTCCATTCTTTGTACATGGCCATATCATTTAAGCATTTGATTTTCAATCCTATTAACAACAGATGTGGTGACATTCATTTCTCTCCAAAGGAATTCATTTCTTAATTTATCCTGTCTTGTTTTTTGGAGGCTTCTTCTAAAATAATCAAATTCAACTGTTCTAATTTTATTCTTTTGTAATTCCGTCAAAGACCAAGTTTCACTTCCATATGACAAAATATTCTGTATTATGCTCTTATAAATTTTCATTTTAGTTTCCTTTGTAATATTTTTGTTCCAAATTATTCCATGTAATATCTTAGTTGCATGTTTTTGTCATTGTAATTTTAGTCTGTACATCTCTCTCACAGGTACCTAAATTTGTAATTATTGACCCACGATATTTAAAAAATTCACTTTTTTTTTATTTTCCCTGTTTCAAGTATGAGGTCATCCATATCCTTTCCCAAACACATATATTCTGTGTTCTGTAAATTTACATTCAGTTCCCATTTGTTATATAATTTCATTAGTTTATTTATCATATATTTCACACCATCTTCATCTCCTGCAAAAATTATTTGACCATCAGCAAACAACAATGAATGCAGTACATTTTTATACCACAAGTTAAGAGCTTGGACTAAATAAATGTTAAAAAGAATTGGTGACAAACTTACGATTTAATTAACAAAATAAATATATATTACGTACAGTAAACCAGCAAGATCGGACCATAAATTCGTCTTGTTGAGTTTTTCGCCTAGTTTAGTAGTTTCTGCATGATGAACGATTATTTTAATTATCAGTGAATGAAATATTTCTGCACACAATGTACAGTATATATAAAATGTGTAAATTCGTGAACTCTGTATTATCAGTGACGAGGTAATGAATGGAAGAAAATAAATTGATATTAAGCATGTAGAGAAGTAACAGCAAATGAACATCAGGTGTATATTGCACAGGGAAATCTCAATATTGGTCATAGAGTATGCTGAGCAGATGCCTGGTGTCATTAAGCCTCCATTCTGATGTATTGTGTGCTCCCAGCTACAAATTACTTCATGATTTGTAGCTTTATCTTTCTCGTAACAAGATCATCGCCAGCAGTTGTAAGATTTATTATCACGTGATTTCATATCTGTATTTTAAATTTACTGCTTCTTTTTACATGTCCAAAGCAATAACTGTAAAATAACACTTATTACTGGATCTCTCGTGCTATTCACATTTCATAACTGAAATAAAAATGCATGGAAACCGATATTACATATTTTCAGTTTCAACATTCCAACGTCAAAACCAAAACATTATCTAACTAGAATCGGACATCATTATCATCATCATCATGTTATGGGTTTAAGTCATATGATCTATTTTAATCTCAAATTTCTCTTCTTAAGAGGGCTAAACTAACTAACTAACTAACTCACTGGCACTATCGAACCCGCAGGTTCATTTTCACGCGGACATAAGATCTCCATATATCCCTATCCTGAGCTTATATTTTCCAATCATTCTCTGTAGGCTATAATCTACTTCCCTCAAATCATAAATGTTATTCTCCCACCTCATTCTTGGTCTACCAACTATATTTCAAAACGCTGTTTTTAATTTTGTGGATTAAATTCTGTCGAAGATAATAATCTAAAAAATTAAACTCAATAAATACCTTGTCAGGTACTTCGTCATTAACTAAGGTAGAACTTTTTTTAACTGTAGGCCTTTCAGAAACCGGCTTTCATCTTTAGCAGAAAGGTGTGTGCTAGAGTGCCACAGCCTTCTGCTGAAGATAGAAGCCGGTTTCTGAAAGATTTTTAGTTAAAAAAATAATCTAGTTGAGAATGACAGTGTCTGCCAAGGTATTTATTGTTCTAATATTTTACTTTATAACTGTTAACTTCATCGGAATTCTATTATGAATTTTATTAATACACATAGAGGGTAACAGAGTGGAACCCTTGAAAGAGGTAGTCCACTCCAGGGAGTAGGCGCCCCTGCCCTTTTGTGAGCTCCAGGTCCCACTCGCCCAGTGGGTAGTACCTGGGCAGGGCCCCGTCCACAGGGTTACGTGTGGAGAAGAGAAGTCCCCAAAGCCGCAGTGAAGGCAACTTCTCTAGGAGACGAACACTCCAAAATTGCAGTTCCCTGCCCTCCAGGAAGAGGGGTTTGGCTAGAGGCTGGTAACCTCTACTAGTAAAAAATAACTTACTCATAAACTTCAGCATGGCTGAAGTCGGAACGGGTCTACAGACCTAATCCATGAGTGCAGATGATGATGATGATTAATACACATAATAATCTAACTTTCCTGCATTCAGTATCCAGTCCAATTGTTGGGTTATTTTCACGTTTTTTAACATCTTTGTTTATCTAAAGAGTGTAAGAGAATTGTACGGAAAAACTTCCTCTGGTATTTCAGATATGTTGTTTGAGTGTTTTGATACAAGGAACCCATGACCTCCAAGGACTTATTACGAAGTAATGTATTGTTGACGAATTAGACATGTAGTCCTTTAAGTCGTGATAAGATGGGTATGACATATTACAAAGAAAAAAATTAAGAGTTTCTTTAAATTAAAAAATGGTAGGCCTACAGTATTATAGATTGCTTAAGCGTACTGTAAGAAATTAATTCTGTTATTGTTTAGTTTCATTCCGGTGTAATTTCTGTATTGTTTATATTGTAAACAAGCAAGAGTGGTCGATATAAATTATAAGGAAATAAATAATTAGTTTACATTTTTAATACTTATTTCATAATAAGGATAAACGAAAGTTAAATATTTTAAATTACAAAAATGTTTTTTTGACATAAATGGTACAATTTTCATTTCTTCTTTGTCAATATTAGCAGTAGGGATACAAAAGACTTTCATTTGTTTAATTGTTACAAATAATTAGAAAATGTCTATATATTCTTAATTGTAAGTTTATGCAGTGATTAAGTTTTATTGAAATATATTTTATTCCTAATTTCCTTGAAATATGCCGGTAATTTCAAATTATCCGCACTGAACTGTTCGTGCATTCTTCATTGACTTTATTGAACGGTATCTATAGCAATTTTTTATTACCCAGTCTCGATATTTTTAGGATGCATGAATGTTCGTGTAGTTTTATTTCAAACATGATATTTCACTTCACGTTTATACACATCGGTCTTGAATTTAGAAAAGCTAACCTAAAATAACTCGTTCCAAACTTACGTTTATTTTTGTCTAACGTAGGTTATAAATTAGGTCACGTTTCGATTAGTTTTAAATACTGATTGGCTAAAACAAACAAATAATGCAGGAATAGTTCAGTGACGTATTCTAAGAAATTCCAGTAGCCCTAATAACCTTAGGATTCCATACGAGCAACTTCATTATCAGCACATTTTAGGGTGCTGTTTTATATCAGTTATTCGACAGGTATACATGTTAATTTTGCTTATTAAAATGTATGGATTTCGACATAATTTGAAACAAAATTGTGTGAATTAAAAAATGAATTAAATAAATTAATAGTCAACATAAAGATAAAAAGGAAAAGTAATAAAATAAGAAACAAGCAAATAAATTTAAAAAATGAAAGAGAATAGAGCAGTGACAACACATCTGGATTGGATATTGCACCAGAGAAATAGAACTCAATTCTTGACTACTTCTCTTTTACTATAACGAGGTTGGAAAGATTCTCAAAAGATTACGAAAAATATATTGTGATCGTTAAGGTTTGACACAAATACGCATGAACAGGTGAAAAGACTCCAGCAATACGACCTGAGAGAAACATCAGAAAATAAAGGCAGTGACACAGCAATTTTCTGAAATGATATTTCCTCTTTCACACTTCACCATCAAGATCGCTCTCAGAAGTAGGAGCAGAAAATGGGACGTTGACAAGAAAAGAAAATGATTAAGTGAAGATAAGGGGAGACAGAGGGGTTAGGAAGAAAGCAACAAAGGACCAAGTTTCTTCTCGATTTCTATATGACTTTTCACGCTCCTAGGAACAAGTAAAAATTAGGACAAGGAGAGTTTTAAATGAAGCAGACAGAAAACTTGGGGAAGAAGCAAAGAAAGTGGGAATGCCTTGGAAACTGAACTAAATTTTCTTTGCACAAGGAACAACATAAGCGTCTTATTCTGAAGACGGCTCATCCATAGTATCTTGAAAATTAATTATATTATTTGTATTAAACATAAGATTAGAATTTTTGCAAAATGTATAGGTTACATGTTATTTCTTCCTCTTCTTCTTCTTCTTCTTCTTCGTCACAGTTTAGACTTATATTACTAGCCCGTTCCGGCTCCAAATTACTGCTTTTCCATCTTTCTTTGGTCTTCCCAAACTTCTCCTTCCTCGTGGTGAATAGTTGTATGCTACGTTTGGTATTCTATTCTCAGTCATCCTTGCTAAGTGTTATTTCCAGTTTGTTCTGTATTTAACTATTGCTGTGTTATTTTTTACAATCAATAATAAATACTAAATTAATGAAGGGTAAATGTGATTCTATTACTGGCCTCAGGAAGCCCTTGGGTTATTAGGAGTTTTAGTTTCACATTCTTCCACAAAATCGACAGTCATTTATTATGTTTCAAAGCTTCATATAATACCCATATATCCATATAATGACAGATTTTAAGTTATGCGTCGTGGGCGCCTTTACTTCCAGAACATAGGTACTCATTTCAGATAGAGTCAGAGTCGACTCCAGGACCATGGTGCCACAAGAATATTAGGTATTATGGTCCATGAGGGCTAAAGTGTCTAGAATATTTTAGAAAAAGAAAGAGAGTACTCACCATCTTCTTTCTCACTCATATGCATATCTCTTCACGGTGACAGCGGTAGGGCAGAGACTCTCTGCAGTGAACATAGATCAGTGGTGGCATTCCCTTCTTCTAAAAATTCTTCCTGGCAAGTTTCTATGTCTTCATTTTCATTTTCATCGTCGTCGGTATCGTCGAAATATATTTCAAACCGATCACTAATTTCGTCCATTAAACCGTCTGCCTGCCAATATGACTCTTCAATGTTTTCAGTGTGTTCATACGCTCTTCTCCAATTTTCTGCAGTCACTTTTAACAGAGCACTCTGAACCAGTCGCCACTGACAAAAATTACCTGACACAAAAGTGACTGGACGAAAGTGGGGGGGTGGAGTTTTTCTAGCATTCCTAAGTAATTTTACAAGGGTAGCCCATTGTGTTTTGCTAAGGGTGAAAGAACAGTTCTCTAGACAAGGATAGCAGAAATCATGCCAACTTAGTCCTTTTACACTATACGCTAGTATAAAAATCCTGACTCCATCAGGAAGCGGATTAGCTTGTAGTATATTGTCTTAACCAAGTAGCCATGGCGAGTTCCGTAATCAATTTACCAACAGCATGGGCTGTTCCTAAAGAATCGTCTATCTAATACTAACCATGCCCAGACTTACTTAACATCAGTGATGGGACAACAACAGGCGTTTTATAGTAGACCTACAGCCGTTGCAAAAAATATGTTTTGCGCGATAGTGCGAATTATCGTACTTACAGCAATGACGACCATGATTGAAAGTTCAACTCCCTACATTTCGCGATTGCCAACCTAAATAAATATACTGTAATAATACATTTACACCCACGTGTGGGAAGTAAAACCACTGCCCTTTATGTATACTATGTAGAATGTATATACAAAAAATATCCTAAAGTAGTGTTAATATACGTTAGAAGAAACAAATCACTGCATTTTAAATGAACTGAACTTTATTTGAAAGAATATAAAACAATAAATACGGTACTTGCAGCCAGTTTATCATTAATCGTTCTCAAGTCGTCCTGTTGTTTCAACTAATAAGCGTTGCCCACACTGTTAACGTTAGTCTATTGTTTATAATGAACACAAATATTTCCAACAAAGATGTTATTATTTTACTATTATTTATTATTTTGAAAACACCATCATGCAAAAAATAATGTACAACGCACGTTTGTGAAGTGTTTTACAGAATATCGGAAATTATTCCCGATTCGATACAGAATATCGAAAATTATTCTCGATTCTGTAAAAACCACTTCCCGACCTCGCATCGTATTATATTACTATATTAGTTTCACAATAATTTAATTTTTACACATGTTACGAAAAACAAAATATAGTCTACTCCATGCCATTCATATCTATTTTCTAAACATTTTTTCTTTTCTAATTCTAACAATAAGATTTAAGATTTAGATTTTTTTATTTCTGGCTAAATGAATAAACAATTATCCAAGTGGTAATTTAAATCATGTCTTAATTATCCTAACTTAGTCTAACATAAAACATCTCATCATAACCCAAAAACACAACCATTAAATGTTCATCATCATCATCATCATGAACAAATTCGTTTTAGGCCATGTGGCCTGTGCGGTAAACCTAGCGAAGATGGTCTTGATCTTTCCACCAATGTTTTGGTCTTCCTTGGTCCCTATGCCCAGTTGGGGTATATTGGAATGCCAATTTTGGAAGTCTATTTCTTGCCATTCTCCTCAGATTATTTTTCCATTCTTGTTGGTATCTTTGTATATCTTCATTGAAACTTGTTCCAAGTTTTTCTCTGATAATTGTGTTCCTTTGGTGATCCAGTCTATTAACTCATAACAATGATCGTAAGAAGCGTGTTTGGCTTACTTGAAGTTTATGAGAGTTTCTTTTATTTAAAAACCAAATTTCACTTCCGTATTTTAGAGCAGCTTTTGATGTGATGTTATGTAATCTTAGTTTTGTCTCTGTCCTCATCTGTTTACCAAAATGTCTTCGTATTACCCCATTCATTTTATTATATTTTTGTAATTTTGAATCAATGTCACTCTTATACTCTGCAAATACACTTCCTAAGTAAGAGAAATCTGACACTTGTTCTATAATTTTTCCATCAATCTCAATTTTCACCCGTTGTATGTTTTTTCCACACATTGCCATTGTTTTGGATTTTCAAGTGGAAATTTTCATATTATATTTGCTGGCTTATTCCGTTTACCAAAGATGATTTACCACCTCAACCCTAATGGCAAAAGAGACCTCGGAAGACCCTTAAACCGATGGAAGGATCAGTTTTTGTAGTCGCAGAACGGGCATCATCACCCAATACTGCATTCGGAAGAAGAAGAAGAAGAAGAAGATATTTGCTGGCAATTTTGAATAATTGATACGCTGCTATTTGTAAGCTATCTTCGGAATCTGATATTATTTGATCACCAGCATATAATATTGTTTGAATTATTTTATTCCTAGTTATTGAAATTCCACTATTTGTTATAATACATAATCAATAGTTCTCCTCTTTCATGTGAAATTATTTTTTTTCGATCACTATTTTATTTTTGATTCTGATGTTTCTGATAATTACACATTTCTGTAAAAATGCTCTGGAAGATAAAATAGTAAAAATAATTTGCAGATAGTGTGTTGGGAAATAAAAAAAAATACTTCAATAATTCATTTTCTACGGTATTTTAAAATTTGTCCAGACTTGCTGAAAAATATAAAGTATCACTTTCCTTCTCCTTATTATTATTACTATTATTATTATTATTAGTATTATTATTATTATTATTATTATTATCATCATCATCATCATCGTTGTCAGCATCATTATAATCATCTACAATCATCATGATCGTTTAACTACTCCTTTACAATATATAGTAAAAAATGTTTATTAACACTATATTTCACTGATAGTATTCGTTTAACAATTAATACATTAAATTACTATAAAATTATGGAATATTCACCTGAAAGGTCCGTCTCCTCAATTTAATTAATTATTTAACTGTAGCGCTTTCGATACTTGTTCCGTCATCGGCAGGATTCAAATCTGGTGTTTCACTGAAGATCTGGTAGAGGGGGTTGCATGTATTGGGTTCGTTTTCGTTTATCAGATGGTCGTTGTTGTGAGCTGCTTTCATAATTTCCATCTCTTCGAGTACGTTTATCTCCGCTGGAATATTTTCTCTGTGCATTACTGTTAGGGTGTTTTCAATATTTAACATGTGATGTCCTTCATGTATAACGTGTTTTGCATAGCTTGCTTTTCCTTCTGCGTGAATGAAGTCTCAAAAATGTTCTTTGAATCTGATGTTAAAACTCCTGTTTGTCCTTCCTATATAAAATTTGTTGCAACAAACATCAGATTCAAAGAACATTTTCGAGACTTCATTCACGCAGAAGGAAAAGCAAGCTATGCAAAACACGTTATCCATGAATGACATCGCATGTTCAATATTGAACACACCCTAACAGTAATGCACAGAGAAAATAATCCAGCAAAGATAAACGTACTCGAAGAGATGGAAATCATGAAAACAGCTCACAACAACGACAGCCTGATAAACGAAAACGAACCCAATACATGCAACTGCCTCTACCAGATCTTCAGTGAAACACCAGTTTTAAATCCTGCCGATGATGGAACAAGTCCCGAAAGCACTACAGTTAAATAATTAATTAAGTTGAGGAGACGGACCTTTCAGGTGAATATTCCATAATTTTATATTAATTTTGAATAATACCTCAACGGAACACTCATGAATCTGATAAAAGTTGACAATAAATTACTTTTAAAAATAATATTACGATTAACAAATATTTTTATTTGTTCAAATATTGTAAAATCGTAAAATTAGTTTCCTATATCTATTACTTTTGGTTTTTTATAAACATTACACGGGGACAACCTAACAACAAATTAATTTATCTTGCTTGAATACATTTTATTATTAGTTTTAGTCTTAATCTTAACAGCCATTATCATGGTTGTGTTATAGACCTTAGTATATTAGATACTAGCTAATACCCGGCGGGACTGCTACGACTAAATAAATTAAATATTGGGGGTTGATTAATTATATGGTATACACTACGACAAACTAAACATGGCGGTTACTAATGTAAATATTTAATTTCAAATTTCAGGTAAACCCCCACTTCTAACTGTCGGATTTCGCTGATTTTTTGATAATACATACCTCGGTTTACTTTAATACAATATTCCGAGTTTTATTGTGAAACATTTAAAATTGTCATTCCTAGAGCGATTTTCAAATTTTCGTTTCAGGTGAACACCACACCTAATGATTTTAGAACATAATAGATAATGGCTAACATTCGCCGCATCTAAAATCCTATATAGGATACAAATTTTCACGAAGATTAGTCAAACGGTTTAGAAGTCTATAAAGGACAAACAGACATATATTCGTTTATAATATAAAACAATAGAAAAACAAAGGAGTATAAATCACTTACGTTTGCATCAAATTACATAATAATGTACATCTAGGCCCAGCCGTCCACCCCTTGGGATACCTCGGTCGTCATGACCATACTCCCAAGTCCTAGTTCTAGTCCTCCCTATCCTATGTTCGCGTCCACGTTCAAGTTCACGGTCCTTAAACCAACACCCCAGGGAGAGAGTGTTGGAGTTTGCAGTTCTGGGAATTCCTGAGCTACATAGTACATCAGGTCGCTCAATCCTGACGACCCCACAGTTGGTCCACGGGCTCCATGAGCCTAGCCGGGAGGACTGCTGTCGCAGATCCACCGACCATTCCCCTGTTCTGCCTCCAGGGACGTGTCCTGCAGCCGTTGTGAGACCGGCTAGGGCTACAAGCCCTGGTACTTTTAGTACATCCAGGTGCTCATCTCCTGGCGACCCCACAGTTTGTCGACGGGCCCGTAGGCCGAGCCAGGAACCAGTACAGTAGCTCCCCTCTGGACTGGTCCGAGCCGAGCCCTGGTGTGCCCCCAGGGACGCCTTCTGCAGCTGTTGTGGGCCAGCACGGAGCTCGCAAGCTCCAACAGATGAGCAAATAGTTCGACAAGGCGCTCAACTCTTGCCTACCCCACTAATGGTTCACGAGTCCCTTGGACTTGACCGGGAGGGCTCTCTACAGATCCACCGACCTTTCCCCCAGTGCACCAGCTGGGGACGTGTTTGGTTGCTGAAGTGGGTCCAGCCTGAGCTATAGTACGTCAGGTCGCTCAACGCCTGACGACCTCACAGATTGTCCTTGGGTCACTCGGTTCCAGAGTCGGCGCTAAGTCCCAGACCCAAAAGACCGCGCTTCCTCCTTTCCCGAGCTTATTGACCTGGTGGTAATTCCCAGCATTACGCCCGGTATTGTCCCAACCAGCCCGTTCGCAAGACTAAGCCTAGTCGTGCCGCTGCTGTGAGTCAGCCCATTGAGCAATGTAGGCATCCAGGGAGCTCATCGCCCATGGTGCCCCCACAAAGGTCCTCGGGATTAACCAAGAGAAGGGAGCTTCTGATCTCCACAATCTCCCACCGCCTCGCCACGACGGCCGCTGCTCCCGTTGTGGGCCGGGACATTTGAGCTTTAGTACAACAGGGCGCTCGTCTCCTGTTTTTATTTAATTTTGTTTTCTTTGCGGTCCGGAACATTTAAATAAATGGCACGATAAATTATTGTTTCGCCAATTTAGGGGTAGGGTATTTTTTAGAATATTTAGGAGAACACCTTATTTGAATAAGATTGGAGGGTGTTGTTGGAATTGGCACTTGCTATCAGCAAGTCCCAAACAGTAAAATTGACATTATTTCAATACTGAAAAAATTATGGACTCCTGTTTAAAGGGACTAAATAAACATAATAGTATCCAGGAAGAAATAAATAAAAAAACACAAAATGCTAAGTGGCTGAATTCAAATACCTAGGAACAATAATCACAAATAGGAATGAGAGGCACAAGGAAATTGAACATAGGCTCAATCCTGGAAATGCGTGCTATTATGCATTGCAGAGACTCTTGATGTCCCAACTCCTTTCAAAAAACGTTAAACTGAAAATATATAAAACTATTATTCTACCAGTTATATTACATGGGTGCGAAACATGCACTCTTACATTAAGGGAGGAAAGGAGATTACAAGTATTCGAGAATAAAGTACTTAAGAAATTTTTTGGACCAAAGAGAGATGAACAGACAGGTGAATGGAGAAGACTACATAACAATGAACTACATGGTTTTTATAGGAAGCCAGATATAATAAGAACAGTTAAGTCTCGTAGACTGCGATGGGCAGGACATTTTGCACATATGGGGAATGAAAAACTTGCATGGAAGCTTCTTGTAGAAAAGCCAGAGGCAAAACGCCCAGTTGGTAGACCAAGAATGAGGTGGGAGAATAACATTAACTATGATTTGAAGGAAGTAGATTATACAGGGAATGATTGGAAAGCATTAGCTGAGGATAGGGATGTATGGAGAGCTTATGTCCGTGCGGCCATGAACCTACGTGTTCGATAGTGCCAGTGCGTAAGTAAGTAAGGACTGTTATTTTTCAGTAAATAAGTATTTAAATACAAAATATCCGACACGTGAAACAAAAACCAGATTGTATAAAACATAGGGTGCGTGAACACAAACAATTTTCAGATACATTTGAAATTCATAATGGGTTAAAGCAAGGAGATGCACTATTTCCTCTACTATTCAATTTTGTATTAGAGCATGCCATAAAATCTTTGGAGAATGAGGAAGGCATACAATTCAATGGTATTAATAGGCTAATAGATTATGCTAATGATATAGTATTATTGAGCGATAACGAGAAGAGACTAAGGGCTAACACACACACACACACACACACACACACACACACTATTGAAGAACAAAAAGAATTGAGACTGGAAATAGACATCAATAAAATTAAATACATGTTCACACATTAGAAATGCATTATATAATGGAAATGGACAACTAATCACAAATGAAGGAAATTTTGAAGAAGTGCCTGATTTCAGGTATCTAGGAACAATAATTACAAATAGGAATTAGATACACAAAGAAATTAAACATAGGCTCAATTCTCGAATTGCATGCTATTGCACATTACAGGGACTCTTGTCTTCCCAGCTCATTTCCAAAAATTTTAAAATGAAAACATATAAAATAATTACTCTCACAGTTATATTGTATGGATGCGAAACATGGACTCTTACTTTGAGGGAAGAGAGAAGATTACGAGAATTTGAGAATAAGGTTCTCAGGAAAATTGTTGGACCAAAAAGAGACGAACAGACAGGTGAATGGAGAAAACTACATAATTGTGAGCTACATTATATGTACAGGAAGCCAGATAAAATAAGATCAGTTAAGTCTCGTAGGCAGCGATGGGCAGGACATGTGGCACGTATGGGTGATGAAAGAGGTGCATGGAAACTTATGGTAGGAAAGACAGATGGAAAATGACCTGTTGGTAGACCAAGATTGAGGTGGGAGAATAACATCATCCATGATTTGAGGGAAGTATATTATACAGAGGATGATTGGAAAACATTAGCTCAGGATGTGGATGTATGGAGAGATTATGTCCGCACGGCCATGAGCCTACGGGTTCGACAGAGCCAGTGAGTTAGTTAGTTACTTATAAAACCCTAGCTAACACCCAGCCGCGCTGCTGCGTCAAAAAAGAATGAAAATTAATGTGTTCTAATATTTAATTGAGTAAGTGAAAGGAAAAATAATTATAAATTTATATCGTAATTATTTTTAGGTACCCGTGCCGATTAACCGGCGATGCCAGGGAATCTACTTATCCCTATCTTCTTACCATAAATGAGCTGAAAGACGAACATTGATGTGTTTTTTGTTTTGTTAAACAAGTAAATGGAAAGAAATTATATCGTAATTATTTTTAGATAGCCTACCCCGAGCTGATTACCCGGCGATGTCCGGGAATCTATTTAATGCGAACTTCTTGGCATAAATGAGCTGAAAGACGAAAATTAAAATGTGATTGTGTTTAGTTGAACGAGTGGATGGTAACATTTATATCGTTATATTATCTTAAGATACCTCGTGCTGATTACAGAGCGTTGCCGGGAATCTCCTTATTCAAATCTTGCTAACATAAATGCGCTGAAAGATGAAAATTAATGTGTTTTTATATTTAGTTGAATAAGTGGAAAAAATAAAATAAAATTATATATCTTAATTGTTTTAAGATACCCCGTTCTGATTACCCGGCGTTGCCCGGGAATTTGCTCATCCCGATCTACTTGCCATAAGACGAAAATTAATATTTAATACACAAGTGATCTTCTTGGTGATAAAATATTAAAATATATATGCAGTCAATATGCCCATTTCACCAATTAATGTTTTAAAATGGTCAACAAGTTTCTACAGCCAAGCTGTCATTCTCAAGACCAGATATTGACTGAAGACAAAATTGATAATTTTATCATTATCAATTTTGTCTTCAGTCAATATCTGGTCTTGAGAATGACAGCTTGGCTGTAGAAACTTGTTGACCATTTTAAAACATTAATTGGTGAAATGGGCATATTGACTGCATATATATTTTGAAAATTAATATGTTTTATTTATAGTTGAATAAGTATCAGGAAACATTTATATGATAATGATTTTTATATATTCCGTGCAGATTACCCGGCGTTGCTGTAATCTACTTATCCCAATCTCCCAATCTCCTTGCATAAATGAACTGATAAGACAAAATTCGTTATTGTGAATTATGCATTAAATACTTACCGGCCGTACGCTGCTATACATGCCTAAGAACATAAATATTCCGATCTTCTTGGTAAAGACAAAAAAGGTTATTGTGAGTAATCCGTAGATGATAAACATATGCTGTCGCGGATTTCTTGTAGAGTATTTCGAGATGTTCAATTCTGTGTACATTACTTTTGTGTATTTGTTATGGTTTAGGTAGCGTAAACAAATTAAGCGTCAAAAAATGTGCTATTTTCACGTAGTTCACTACAAAGAGTGATTTTTAGGGGTAAAGTGGTTGAGTACTCCAACCCTCGTATAGCCTATGTTCATCCCGGGGTTTTCCTGAACATTTTGCAAAAAGTCCCATCACAATTGGATGAACGGAATGGCCGTGCATACAATATGAACAAACAAACATGCATTTTTATATATTAGTCTAGCTAATACCCGGCGTGCGCTGCTAGGCCTAAATAAATGAAAATAAATGAAAATGAATGTGCTTTTATGTTTAGTTGAATAAGTAAACGGAACAATAATTATAAATTTATATTTTTAGATACCCCGTGCTGATTACCCGGCGTTGTCTGGGATACTACATATCCCGATCTTGTTGTCATAAATGAGCTGAAATACGGAAATGTATGTGTTTTATGTTTAATTAAACAAGTCAATGGAAACATTTTATATCGTAATTATTTTTATATGCTTCGTGCTGTTTACCCGGCGTTGTCCGGGAATCTACTCATCCCGATCTTCTTGGTATAAATGAACTGAAACATAAAAATTAATATACTACTTATCATTAGTTGAATATAAATTGAAAAACAATTATAAATGTATATCGTAATTATATTAAGATTCCCCGTGCTGATTGCCCGGGAATCTATTTATCTCGATCTTCTTGGCATAAATGAGCTAAAAGACAAAATTCGTTATTGTAAGTTATCCGTAAAAGAATACCCGTCATGTACTGCTATGCTTGCACAGGAATCTATATACTTGTCTCGATATTCTTGGCATCAATGAAAAAAAAAATTGTTATTGTGAGATATCCGTAAAAGAAAAAAAAAATTCTGTCTCGGACTTTTTTGTAGAGGTTTTTGATATATTCAATTCTGTGTACATTAATTTTGTGTGTTTGTTATGGTTTAGACAACGTAAGCCATTTAAGCGTCCAAAGAGCTAGTTTTTCCACGTTTTCCACTACAAAGAACGATTTTAAGGGTGTAGCAGTTGAGTATCACAACTCTCTTATAGCGTATGTTCATCCCGGGAATCTCCTGACATTTTGCAAAAAGTCGCATCACAATCGGATCAACGGTATGAGCGCGCATAAAGTACGAACAAACAAACAAACAAACATTTTTATATATTAGAAGATTATCTTATTGATCAAATCTTAATTTAGTGTATTAGAGTTAATTGTGATTGTTATATTCTGATGTAATATATGCTTGTCCTGGTGAGTGGAAGAGAAGGCCACATGGCCTTAACTCCACCAGGCTAAATAAATAAATAAATAAATATTTCAATATTTCATAATAATAATAATAATAATAATAATAATAATGTTTTACTTATTCTGGCAGAGTTAAGGCCATAAGTCCTTCTCTTCCACTCAACTAGCACAAATACAAGTAAATATTTTACAAATATAGATATACACTATACTAATTATAAACAGTTAAAGATACATTAAATGTAGCAATGTAAATGTCATGTACAAACACCATTTTATACGATAATAGCAATAATAATACTTACGATAGTACTAATAATAATAATAATAATAATAATAATAATAATAATAATAAATAATAATAATGATATAATAATAATAATAATATTATTATTATTATTATTATTATTATTATTATTATTATTATTATTATTATTATTATTATTATTATTATTATTATTATTATTATATAAATATGATAAATTATACTGGTTGAGTGAAAAGAGGACACGTGATCTAAATTTCTCCAAGACAAATAAATATTATCTTTGAGTTCCGACACTAAAATATCTTATTTATGCATTTATTTCTATGACAACAGCGTTTAAATTGTAATTTGCTAGAACATGGCTTTGGGGTTAACGTTTTCATTGAGGTGTAAATATACTGTGAATATACTATCAGTAGAAATACACAATGTACTAATGTGAATAAGATACCATGAAACTTATAAGACGATCAAGCGTCTCGAAAAGTTAAGAAGTAGAGCAATAATATTTGATAATGCTGCAGAGATTTATGTTTTAAAGGCGGACTAAATTTTTGTTGGTAGTAGTTTTTTTCAGAATATTTTTCGGTATAATTATTTTATGTATATCATCATTAAATATTCCATGATAATGTTGATGAATAATGGAAGCTTAAAGTGGCGCAGAGTAGGTTTCAGATTTTTTTATCGTTATTGCATGGAGAATAATTCAAGATAAGTTGGGACATGTGCATGTGTGTTTCTAATTACCTTCCACTATCAATAATGTACGCACTTAGCTGCATTCCTTTGTCTTGCGACATGACGTGATTAATTGCTGGTGTGCTCACAGTGCCACGTGTTGGGTCACTAAACTATCAACCTTGCATTCTAAATGAATTAAAGTCCACTTTACACATTTCCAATTCCAGTCAAAACTGTTTATTCTTTTTACCACTCTGAAGGATGCTGGACAATCATTTATAACACTATACATGTTTTTCTAAACTAATCTAGCATTTGCATAGCATTAATTTACCAATCGGACTAGCTTCGATCCCTAAAAGTTCAAGTACTTTTTTCTGTCATTATTTGAACTTTTACTTTACGGGACAAAATGAAATTACGAGTAATTGAGAATTAAGTTCTTAGGAATTTTTTTAACAATTTTTCACTAGATACTTTACCTTTTGCAGACGATCAGATTGTGGTATCTGAGACAGAAGATGGCTTACAACGGGCAATTTACAAATTTAGTAAAATATGTGAAACATAGGCCTACATGTTGAAAATATCTACTCTAAAAACGTTTTAGCTTTTTGAGGGCATGAGCCACTAAGAGTAAAAATTCAATTAGATAATAAAATAATAGAACAAGTAAGCAATTTTAATTATCTGGGATAGAATGTATCGTATAGAAAAAGTGAAGACATTGAAAATAAAATAAATACATTTAATTATATGTGTGGCGCCATAAAACGAAGTCTCAAAGGAACTAGAAAGGAGATACTTTTAAAACTTTATAAAATAGTGGCGGGTCCTACATTACTATATGGATCGGAAGATTGGGCCTTAACCAAAACCAAGAACGAAGAACAGAATCGTCAGAATTGAGGCTTCTGAGGAGTGTGGCTGGCTATACAATAATGGATCAAAGGCGAAGTGAAGATATACGAAGAGGACTGAATATATTACAACTATTGGATAGAATTACACAATACATTGTTGAATGGATGGACCACATCAATAGAATGGATAACAATACAATTCCAAAACAGATTCTTCATTACAAACCACTAGGATGAAGAAATGTTGGAAGACCCAGTAAAAGATGGTTAGACCAATTCTAACATGAGATCGAAACAGACCAGCAGGTATAATCCTTGATGCTGCTGATGATGATGATGATGATGATGACGAAGAAACTCTTTGGACCATAGAGAGATGAACAGATAGGTGAATGGAGAAGACTACATAACAGTGAACTACATGGTCTTCATAGGAAATCAGATATAACAACAACAGTTAAGTCTCGTAGACTGCGATGGGCAGGACATGTGGCACGAATGGGAAATGAAAGTCGAGCATGGAAGCTTCTTGTAGGAAAACCAGAGGTAAAACGCCCAGTTGGAAGACCAAGGATGAGGTGAGAGAATAATATTAACTATGATTTGAGGGAAGTAGATTATAGATGGAATGATTGGAAAACATTAGCTCAGGATAGGGATGTATGGAGAGCTTATTTCCGCGCGGCCATAAACCTACGGGTTCGATAGCGCCAGTGAGTTATTATTTGAACTTTTATAGTCCACGTATTTTCATTAATCAGATCATTGTCACTGTCCCGCGCCGTAGCGTAGTGGTTAAGGCAAGATGTCTTAGCGCAGAGCTACGGGACTTGTGCTGGTTCGAGTCCCCATGGGGGAAGAAATTTTCTCATGGAATTTTGGCCAGTATGGGACCGGAGCCCACCCAGCCTCGTGAGGCATTTGGGTAGCTACAGTAAGTAGCGACTACAGGTTGAGAAGACCAGCTATAACGTGGGGCACCCGACATGCTGACCACATGTCGGCCCTACACTGGCTAGATGATCGTCTACCTCTGTGATTAACACATGTGGACGTGAGGCCAGTAGCCGGCTGCTAGGCCAAGGGCCTTCTAGGCCTGTCGCGCTTGGAGTTCTTTTTTTTAGATCAAGGTCACTGCTTAGTTGCCACATTTAATCCAGTGTTAAGTTGTATGGTATGAGGAGTAGCGTGGGTTGAGATTGTCTAACATTGTATCATACAAACCTGTACTGACAAGGGAACTGTCAACCATTGCATGCCGAAACCTATCTAGAAATTTCTCCCAGAGAAGTATTGTGATGTACCAAGGCCGTGTGCAAAAAATTATCTGTCGTTTTTAACTGCAAGGCACATAAATAGAAGCCATAATTCAGCAATGAGAACCCACTGTACGAAACAGATGGACTTCCTGCGAGAGTAAAACGGTTAGGAGTGTGGTGGAACGCGGCGTGTGGCCAGGTTAACAACAGTAATCTAACAAGAGGTTGTGTTTTTCTGAAAAAAAAATCACGAGCAACAAACTCGCGAGTGATTTTGTCTAATGAAAACCTCAACCTCGCTTGGATTTGGAGTGACAATTTAGCGAATAATAGATCAGAAGCTAAATATATATATATATATATATATATATATATATATATATAATGTTTAACATTTACCAAATGTGAGGCTATTATTCCGATCTTATTTCTCGGCGATTTCTAAGCAGGCTGTATAGTTATAAATAGCATATGTTTACTGTTAAATCTCTTTGGGCTTGGGAAAAATCAATAACAGATGATTGCATGAGAAATAACTATTAACAATAATGCAGATTCATTATACAACATTTCATATTTTTTAGAGCAACAGAACTAACTTTTTTTTTGGCAACTTATGAAGTTATTTTCTTTTGGCATTTCTTGCTGAACCATACAGATCGTACATTGTTAAATCGATACCCTTGTCAAATAAGTTAATTTGCGGGGATATCTCTCATTACGAACAGGAAAAGGCAATTTTTTAACAGGAAGACGCAATTTTATCAACAGAAAGAGGCAAAATTATCGGTCTATGAGATAAATAGTCAGGGTTATTCATTTCAACAAATTTCGAGTTGTATTACTTCCCTGTCATTTAAATGAGAGCTTTGGCGCTGGATTTCAGTATCTTGCAGTTAAAATTGGCACATAGGTTTTTTGGACATAGTCTTGGTATATCACAACGTTTTTCTGGGAGAAATTTCAAGGTAGGTATCGACATGCAATAGTTGTCAGTTCCCTTGTAAGTTTTAAGACATGAAGAGAAATGGGAATGCACTCCAGTATGACATTTATCTGACAAATGAAAACTCGTGGCTATAATAATCGTAGTTCATTTTCCAATGGATCCCTTCCCAATGTGGTGTTGCTAGAAATGAGGCTGCAGATAGCTTAGCAATGAAGAGCACACAAATTACAACCTCAAAACAACAAAGTTAGCTACACGAGAGCTGCGGCCGTCATACATCAAACAATACAGGAAATCCATCAGAACAGTTTTAAGAACAAGACTCAAAATTAAACATGGAAAGAAGCCATAAAACCTGTCGCAAGCCGCCTAGGGAAAGAAGGAGAACCAAAATTCCGGATGGCTACTGGTCATTATTGCCTCGCCAAACACCTACACCGGATTGGCATCTCCAGTAGTCCCCACTGTCCCTTATGCAATATCGGATTCATCATGGATTTTCAACATCTGTCTCTCTGCCCTGCTTTCAGAAGTGACAGCTTAGTCAACAAGTATTGGGAAGCAAGAGAAAAAAAAATGAGTGGATAAGTTCCTCCAACTTTATGTTATATCTGTTATTTTCTTCTGTGTGTTTTCTTTTTTATTTTTTTAAAAACCACATATTCCTCAGGTCCTAATCACATTCTGTAACAATAACTCATCAATTATATATATATATATATATATATATATATATATGCGTGCGTGTGTGTGTGGTGTTTTGAAATTAAGTCTATATTATTTTATAAAAATAAGCAAAAAATACTTTCGAATAATAGGCTCATTGCATTTATAATAATTCTACAAGTCTTTTAAACTCTCTATCTAATAGTTTTGTCAAGTACCAATTATTACTTTATTGTAACGGACTGTCAACAGCACGTACGGCGTACTGCCCGTGCGACCCACGTTTGTAAATAATATTGTAAATATCTTACTTTTTGTCTAATAAAGTCCTACTACTACTACTAGTTTTGTCATTGTAAGGCCAACAATATTTATGTTAATGCCTACCATTAAATAAACAATAAACAAATAGTAAGCGTTGTAATTTTTGTGGCAGAACTTTCAATGGACGGATCAGTATATCGAGGTTGTATACGAATGGAAATTGGATTCGGTTAGCTCAGTGAACTTGAGTATTAATCTCGGGCGGGGATTTCCTTCTGGTAACGCAACATCTGTATCGATAGGAAAAAAGAATACCGTAAGTATAATCTATTGGTAAGATAAGAATAGTTGGTTTTATTAATTTGGATGACGAGTACAGTGTCAGGTAACTTCAAGAGACGCGTGGCCCAGAATGATAATGTTTCTTTCTCTGTCTTAATCGCGATTATGTTAATTTAATAACGCGCCCTTACTCGCGTTTGATTTAGTTTAATAATACTTAATTTCTCCTAAGTTCCGACACGAACTTTTAAATAAATTATTAGTAAAAAATACTTATTGTAATCTTGATTCCGCCGTAACTTTGATTTTTCGACGCCGAGTTGTTGATCGGTCGATGCAATTCTGATATATAAGAAATAATAATAAAATTGCATGTTCTTTTATAGTGTTTTTAAGTCGACTACGCTTTGCCATTACATATAAATATATTTTATATGTTATTTCATTGGTTAGGGCCTAACACAAATACGCCCTTTTTGGTTCCTCCAAACTTGTGATACTTTTTATTTGGCTTACAGGGTTGCCATGTTCGGTATTTTTGTTACACCATGGGTTCTTCCCTTATTATTAAAAGCGGTGGTCATTTTTACATTAACTAACTAACTCACTGGCGCTATCGAACCCGCAGATTCATGGCCGCTCGTATATAAGCTCTCCATACATCCCTATCCTTAGCTCATGTTTTCCAATCATCCCTGTATAATCTACTTCCCTCAAATCATAGTTAATGTTGTTTTCCCACCTCATTCTTGGTCTAACAATTGGGCGTTTTCCCTCTGGTTTTCCACGTCTTTCATTTCCAAAAGTATCATGGATAATAATATTTTAATGACAATCCTTAATCATCTCTGCTTTTTTAATGTATTTTTAGATGGATACAATGGGATTTATTGTGTACCCTTCTGGATATGAGTAATGTATTCTCAGTGAATTGGAATACATTATTTATGTTATCTATGAAATTATGTTATAATACTAAATTGAAACTTTTTTATTATTTTATAGGTTCTTTCTTTGCTAACTATGATTTTATATTCGAACTGTTTATTTTATAAGCATTATTTAGAGACTAAACGTGGCTATAATCGTGTTATATCACGCTAATTTACTAATTAAATTAATTGCTTATTAATAATTATTTATTCGGAAACACGGTATTAGCGTTGATATGCGACTATTGGTTATGTTGCCTTTTACAGAAGTTTTTCAGGATTAACTCGCTTGACAATTGCATAACAAATGTAATAGCAACTATCAAATGTTTATTCAAACAAGGCAAAATATTATATTGGTTATTGTAGCCCTGGTATTTACATGTGTGTGTTTAAAACGGATCATAACATATAAACTACTGGGATTCTTTCCAATGTTATGATTTATTACTCTTGGTACAAATAAAGAGAAAAAAGTATGTCTGAACCGTGATTTTATCATAAGTAATGTCACGAGCGATTTCCAAATTATCGATAAATTCACGACTCACGAAGTTGAAGAGTGAATTTATCTAGAGAATTTGGAAATCAAGAGTGGCATTTGTTAGGACTATTTAACGAATGAAATTAAGTTGTTTACTCACAAATCATTATTCAACTATAGTTATTTTAAAATATTTATATATTTAATGTAAACGGCGATGCTTGAAAACATGAAAAACTATTGTTACGCTTAATTTGTTCATCACTGCAACGAGATCATATTATTTATTGCCAATGGATCGCAATATTGTAAGAATGCACCCTAGTGGAGACATTTATAACCAACATTATAGGTATTAATTAATTTCTGATGTCCTATGATGTAAATATGTCAATTATATTTTTCTGCAATGTTATTTTCTAGGAAATAATTCGTTTAAGAAAGTGTAGTGGTTTCTTTTTCTGTGGTATAATCAATTGCTACAAATGTTTTTTTTATATTATCTCCCGCAAGCACTATGTGTTAACTTTCATATACTATATATACAATTTGATAGTCACATAGAGCCACTGCAAAATAATGATCTGACCTATTCAGAATGTTAAAAAGGAGGAGCTTGATTTGAAAGTGATAAAATTAAACCGATAAAATCGAGGTGAAAAACGACTGTGATTGGTTGTAACTAAAAATAATTGAAATGTGATTTGTCATTGACTCCCATTTGAGCCATCAGTTAAATAGTCTAAAAAAATCCGAATTCAGGCAAAATTATATATTTAATTGTATTAGGTACTGCATGCGAATGATTTGCCTTACGTTACTAATTTCATTATTGCATTCGTTACTATGCTTAAATAACAAAATATGTCAAGCAAATGTGTATGCAAAGGAAAAAGTAGCGCATCAATAAGTAAGCGGGTTGTCGAAATAAAGAAGGATATTAGAACAATGGGAAAGAGAAACTGGGGATAGGAAGCTTTGGATTGTGGAAGGTGGAATGCTCTTGCTAAGGAAGCCAACGCCAAACTGACCTGTAGCACCAGAAACTAATTACTATAGGCATACTTAGGCCCTTTAGCCTTGGTTTTAGACGAGGCTATTAACCCGGCCCAGTGTATACACGGGGCATAAGCCGGAACTGTACACAGCTGGGTAATTCTTGACAGGCGCGTTCTCGTCGCGGGGGTGAACACTAAGAATCTTAGTGACTAAGTTCTATCAAGGACCCAATCTCTCGGGGTATAACGAGGGCCCCTGCCCAGGGATACGGGTGAAGACCTCAACGGTTGGATCGGCAAAAAGAACAAGCTTCAATAAAGGCGAGACAAGCAGAAGAGGCAGCCCTCCACCTGGTGTTTCTACAGATGGAAGCATGTTCAAATGTTTTGAGGTGGCAGCCCCACCATTGCACTACTCGGCAGCAGGCCGGTTACCTGCTAGGAGGAATTATAAAAAAACTCGAATTCCCCAAAGCAATATACGGACAGATAACCAAAACGTCGTTGGAAGCACGACCTGCGCCTGCGGCATGTAGTGCGCCGGGGAGCGGAACGAGCCATCAGGCCCATACCTTGAAGATGATGATGATGATGATGATACTTAGATATAAATGCTCATACAACGGAAAAAAAGTATATATGTATATATATTTTTATTAGCTTTTTAAATTATTTTTCTGAAAGTTTATTGTGTCTAATATAGCGTCTGTTAGATTATTTCATCTACACTTCTAATCCATTCTTTTCTATTTATCATATTTTTTTCGAATCAAATACCACACATTCCTCATGGCAGTAACTCGTCCATTTTCCCTTGCTCTAACAAACACCATTATGTTCGATATATATAATTATATGGGTTTTAAATCACGTTTATATAATTTTATAAAAATAAACACAAAACACTTTAAAATAATAGGGCTCCTTACACCCATAATCTTTCTACAAGTTTTTAAACCCTCTCCTCAAACCTTCCATCTACATCAACACTGATGTAGAAGTCAAACTAGACGGAGTTAATTGTTGTAACTTCTGTCACGTTAATCTATATCTGACCTATCTTAATATAAATGGACTCGTCCATACGTCTCAAAGCGCATGTGCTTTGGAGAAAGAAAGTCTCGTCTAGGTTCCCTCTCTAAGCTGTTTTGTTTCGCCATGTTTACAAAGCAGGAAGAGCGATCTTGATTTAAAATTCAACGTGTCATGGCCATACAGCATGACAATATCATGAAGGTCTTGTGGAAGCTAATGAGGAGACGGCATTACCACATAGGACTGCTCGGACGCATACGGCACACCCTGTAACTGATCTGTACCATCGCTGGGAGTGGAAAGTGTTTTTCCATCTATCACATTCACTGGGCTTAAGCCCCTGTGATTATGATTTGGTCCCTAAGATGAAGGAACGACATCGTGACATTCGATTCCAGACTGTTCACGAGATTCTGCTAGCATTAAGGGCGCTCGGTCAAAAACATTAACAGAACAGGAGCTGCTACAGGAATACTTCCACATCGCTGGCAACGAGTTGTAGACAATGCTGGGTACTACATTTAAGAATTGTAGAAGTTTCACAGATCTGTCACATATATACTAGTAATAAATAAATAGTTGCCACTATTAAAGTACAACCTAAGTATATGTACATAACCATGTCTCACCTCCCGATAGTATCATTATCTCTTTTATGGCAGAGGGAATTGCGCGATTAAATGACAGCGCGGCCTATGTCGACAGAAGCATTGCTTCCGGAAAAGCTACCTATGTCATAAATTTCAAAGGAGGAAAGCCAGTATACGAGTACAATACATAGCTCGGTGAAAAAGTGATGGTCTTTCACTGTAAAAATATAACCGTCAATAAATGTGGGTACGGATTCTACTGAAGTAAATTTTCCGGAGGTAAAATATTCCCCTATTCCAGTTTTCGGGTGGGAGAAATACTTCAGAGAACCCAAGACAAAGGACTAAATAAGGATGTGCTTCTAGGAACATGGAACGTTAGGACATAGAGTTTCTGGGACGCTAGGAATATTACCAGTTAAGTCTTGTTGACTTCGAAGAGCACATCTTGTGTCACGAATGCGGAGTGAAAGAGGGGCAAGGAAACTTATTGTTGGAAAGTCAGAAGAAAAGCGCCCAATAGTGGGCCAAGAATGAGGTGGGAGAATAATATTAATCATTACACAAAGTCAATAAAAACCCAAATCACTAATTTAAAAATTTAAAAGGATCAACGCGCATCAGTAGCGCCGCTAGAAGTAATACATGTAATACAAGTTTATCATAAGTAATGTCGCGAGTGATTTCCAAATCATCGATCAAGAGCTGCATTTGTTAGGACTATTCAACGAATAAAATTAAGCTGTTTACTCAAAAACCATTATTTAATTATAGTTACCGGTATTTTAAAATATTTATCTATTTAATGTAAATGACGATGTTTGAAACCAAATCAGAATTATAAGCTTATATTCATTCACTGCAACTTGATCATATTATTCATTGCCAAATAGGATCGCAATATTGTAAGAATGCGCCCTAGTGTAGAAATAATGAAACATATCAAACTGTATATTATAATCAACATTATAGGATATTCATTTACTTTTTTAGTAAACAACTGAGTAAAATCAAGGAATCTGTTCATTATTTGCTATATTCAGCGTATCTGTTGGAGGAAATAATGCTCTGGCCTGTTGACAATATTAAAAGAGGAGGAGCTTTCTTTATCACAAAAGTAGGAGCTGATAAAAAGAAATCGATAAAGATCGAGGTGCCATTGGTTGTAAAACAAAATTAATTGAAACGTGATTGGTTATTGACTACCATTTGGGGCATGAGTTAAATAGTCACCAAGAAGATTCAATGTAATAAATACAATATTAATCATGATTTGAACGAGGTAACCTATACAGGTAATGTGACCGAGGGGCCTCCGAGTCCTTCTAGGTCAAGATCAACATGTAAGTAATGGATAAATCGCCATATGTAGATATTGTGACGCGTCATAATAACGATTGGAAAACATTAATTCAAGATAGTGTATACCTGTAGAAAGTTTATGTTCGCGGAGCCGTGAACCTCTGGGTTCGATATTGCCAGTGAGTTACTTTATGTAATTTTCTGTGTATGTGAAAATATTGTTGGATATATTTTGTCAGAAAGTAATTTTGCTGCTAAGCCAGGTAGCTTATACCAACTCTACCTTGCCTGCCTCTCTGAGATTAGTAACACGCATAAGGTTTCACCGTGAAATGCAATTGATCAACTGAGAGGTTAAGTGTAGGAACTTAAGTGGCTCCCCGGTCGATTTAATACATGTGCAAATTAATATTTTACACCCCTATAAATGTATCGAATTTACAACTTGTTTCACTAAATTTCCCCACATTTCCTATGGTAAGTGTCACGGCTAAAAAGTGACATATAAGGGCGGCTATGTTGAAGCTGTTTCTTCAAAAAATAACTATTTTAAAGTATTTTTTAACCTTTTATATATCATATATCACCCAAACCACATTTCTTACATGTAAAGGGTGCAAGAAATACATTAAAGTAATTCTTTCTTAAAGAAACAGCTTCAAAATTTGTGATGTCTGGTATGAAAAGAGTGAAAGACATTCATTAAAGAGGTTCTTTCTTGAAGAAATAGCTTCAACATTGGTGGTGTAATTTATGTAAAGAGTGCAAGAAATTCATTATAGTAGTTCTTTCCTAAAGAAACGGCTTCATAACTGGTAATGTCTTATGTGTAAATGGTACAATAAATTCATTAAAGTGGTTCTTTCTTAAAGAAACTGCTTCAACATTGGTGATGTATGGTATCTTAAGAGTGCAAGAAATTCGTTAAAATGGTCCTATCCTAAAGAAACAGTTTCAACATAGCCCGCCTTCATATGCCTTTAACCGTTGCACTCATTATACCTTGTAAACCCCTCTGTAGTGCACCCTTTAACGTATATGCTAACCTAGAAGTTCGAGTTCGATTCTTGTCTACATCATATAAATTATTTTGCTTAGAGTAGTCTTATGTAAGATGCAAAGGCTTGATGAAGATACCTCCTCAATATGGAAACTAGCGAAATTCGGTTAATGAACTGAAATTAATGTTATTGTATTTTTTTTACGTTTAGGAACTAAAATTAGGTTAGTGTGAAATAACTCAAGGTCGGTGTAAGACTGACATGAGTTTTTGGCATAAATTTTAATACACTCATAGAAGATTAAACAAGTTTGAAATCAAGTTCGAATAAATGTTTCATTAATATCAAAGCAGGCTAGGATGTAAATTTCAGGCAAATGCGAAATGGTATAATTCCACGTATTTCTGAGCTTACGTGAGAGGAGATAGAAATTTTGATTTACTTTTTATGTAAAGTTGAGCCACGCTGTACACGCACAGCACGCATATGTGTTCCAACGAACTTAGCAGTTTACAACAAAAGGGTTGAATTAATATCTGCCTATGTACCTGATATGTTTTATTTATGCACTTCTCGAATCTCTGACACTGTGAGAAATGTTCTGGTTTTAATATTTACAATTATCCGCCCTGCATAAATGTTTTTAACTGTATTTTCCTGCTTGGAATCTTAGATTTTATCTGATCCTTCAGACAGTATACCAAAAATTAGTTACTTCCCACATTTTCTCGTCCATATGTATGTATACATTCCATACTTCCCGCACGGGTGTTCCGTAGTGGGAGTTTCTTAATCAAGCTAAATTAGTTACGCTTATTTACCTACAGAAGTCAATGAGTAGCGTGTGGTTAGCACATTGCCTCAATGAGACATCTAGTAGACAACTAAGGTATAACTTGGATAGATGAAGAGCGGTTAAATTTTGCACATAGGTATTTTTATTGAGACTTGCGGTTATTTTACGAGCCTCCAAATCTTCAGACTCGGGACCCATGGTTTAGAGTCCCATCAGGAGGACATGTCCCTTCGATCTTTCCATCCTAAAAATCTGTCGACCCCTGTCGGGTTTGAACCCGTGACATTCGGGACTAGAATCAACGAACATAACAACTAGAACACCGCTCTTGTCCGTGTATAAGACAGGTGTTATTCATCGCTAAAGACCGGTGTCTCAACTTTTAGAATTTTTCTACAAAACCAATTCTACTTTGATCTTCCAAAAAATGTGAACCACATTAGAATTCCTTTGCAATTAAAAGAATATCTGTAGAATTCTATACACATTTTAGATTTTCACTCAGATTAAAGTTCTTTTAAATGCTTGCCAACTGTGTTTTTCTAGTTAATGTATCTGTTGATATTATAAAGGATCTTGAAAGGATTTCAGAACAATGAGTTGGTCCATTTCAAAAAGCACACAAGCCGCAAGGATTTTTAAAAGGCGTCTCGTACTAGATAGAAAAAAAAAAAGAAGAGCGAGTGATGCAATAAAACATTGGAGTGCTGTCAGGCGTGGCCGACAATAAGAAGACATGAGCGATGTATGTCCATTAATCTGAAACCAGTCTCCGAGGCTTGTTGGAACCACACCAGCCAATAAAACTGAAGCTTTATCACCCACATTTTACCAAATGACTAAAACTAAAAGATACCAGACACTTCTGAAAGTTGAGAATATTCCCTAGACACCTAAATAATATTGATCGCACATAAATATTATGTAAATTATCATTAATATTTAAATAAGTTACGTACACATTTATTACTCCACCTGTCTCAACCTCGCAGTTCCGAATTCAATATTTCGTCGTTCATAAATGATTGCAAAATCAATACAACCACTTATTTATGTATCTTCACTAACATAAAATATTTATGCTTGGATCTTAAATTAAACATTTAATCCTATATATGGGAATTCTATCATAGGTACACTGTCCATAATCAAGGGTTCATTGACTGTTATACATTTCTGTAACTCGGACCTATTTTTTCTTTCTTATCGTGAATGATCCCAGTGTCTTTGCCACAAAAAATCCATCATAATAGACAACGTTTGTCAAGTAAGAGATGAATTTTTCAAGATAGAAATTTGTTACGAGTTTAACAGAGAATATGAGCACCTCTCACTGAAGATCAAGAGTCTGTTTATCATATCAGATATCGTGACACTAAGATAATTCCACCGGTTTTGTGCAGGGCGAGAAAAAAAAACCTATTTTCATAAACCAAAGACATAGCTAACCTAGATACAAGTCGCGATGTGAATATTTTAATTAAATATATTCTTCTTCTACTTCTTCTTCTTCTTCTTCTTCTTCTTCTTCACTGCATGGACTAGGCAAATTGCCTGTTCCGCCTCACAATTGTTCTGTCCATCTTTTCACTGGCCTTCCTGCATTCCTTGATTCTCTTGACTTGTAGTTAAATGCTGTTTTTGGTAATCTTGTTACATTCATTCTTTCTATAATGCATCTAAACAATTTATCTCTATATTCTTTGATTCTTTCATTCAGTGGATATATATTTAACTCCGTTCTTATATCTTCCTTCTTTATCCGATCCAATTTTATAAATAGCAAAAACCCAAATAGGTGTACAAGCGTGTTTATTAGAGATCTACAAGAGCCACAATCCAGAATATTGCATTTCCAATGCAAATGTAGACTAAAACTTGGCGACCTAAGTATATTTGCATGTAATTTTCTTTAATTATGAACAGGGTGTATGTATATATATATATATATATATATATATATATATATAATGCTATTGTGTTATTATTTAATTGTAATATTAATGTGTTTTCTTTATGTAATTGTAATGTTAATGTTTTTCTAGTGTATAATGCTATTGTGTTATTATTTAATTGTAATATTATTATTGTGTTTTCTTTATGTAATTGTAATGTTATTGCTGTTTTTGTTGTTTATTTTTCTTTACACTAGTACCAATTATTACTTTATTGTAACGGACTGTCAACAGCACGTACGGCTTACTGCCCGTGCGACCCATATTTGTAAATAATATTGTAAATATCTTACTTTTGTCTAATAAAGTCCTACTACTATATATATATATATATATATATATTAAAACAAAAAATTTAATTATGTTATTATTTTATAATAATTATTTTATAATTAGTATGAATAACTTCCCCGAGAATTATGCCCTCGGTAATATTGCTTCAAAAGTGTTACCCATGCCGGATAGGTCGATGGCGATAACCCAGACGAAAAAATACCTTAGTCAAAAGAGTGACGATCTTTCACCGCAAAATTACAACCGTCAAGTAACGCGGACTTGGTCGCATTGGGGTAACATTTTCCGGAGGTAAAATAATCCCCCATTCGGTTCTCCGTGGTAGGACTACTTCAGGGAATCCATGTCCTAAAACGTATGTCCGCGCAGTCATGAAGCTACGGGTTCGATAGTGCCAGAAAGTTTGAGATGAGTAACTTCTTATTTGAAGCAATTGCTCATGCTTTATTACTATCTGACCGAAACATAAATACATAATTCTTTATGATACTTTCCCATTTTGTACAATTTATAATCTACATATTTGCCTCTATTATTAGAAATTACACTTCATGCAATTCCATACAGGCATAGAAATGTAGTAATTTTTGTTTCACGTATACATTTAATTTTACTTTGAACTAATATATTTCAATGATAGTGGATATCATATTTATAGACGCTTTAACATCTAACGTAATATCGTGTTTAGAATCTTTAGTTTTCCATCCCCCTCGTCTCGGTGCAATATCGTTACCTCAGACGCAGCATGATAGGATTTAATTGCCGGTCGGACAACTTTCCTTGGTGTGAATTTTTCGTTTTTTTTTTCACCTATAAGATAGATTTCGAAAACACATGACAATCCGAATAGATTCCTAACACCATCTATCTTCGTAATAACATATTCGCCTTGCATATAATGAATGTATGAGTAAATGGCGTGTCTTTTCTTAAATGTTCGAGTTGTCTTGGAGATGTCCCTTAAACACAGTTAAAAATATTACTCATCCGGGAAAACCCTAAGTTCTTGTGTGATTAAAAGCGTGTATGCGATCCAGAGTTAAAACTCATCTACATAAGGTATTGCCCCTATAAGGTTCGAGAGACTTGGGGTATGTAAATATGGTAAGGTGTACGCGCAGAGTGATATATAGACAGAGAGAGAGAGAGAATAATTTATTGAGGAGGAGAGATTACGAGTAGGCCTATCTGAGAATAATGTTCTTAGAAAATGCTTAGACCAAACGGAGTCTGGCAGGCGAATGACGAAGACTTGCATAACAGTAATTATATATGATTCTTATTGGAAATCAGATGTAATAAGAAAACTAAAGTATTATAGACTGCAATGAGCAGAACATGTGGTATAAATGGGGAAGCATTTACGAAAATCAGAAGTGAAAAGCCGCAGTAGGTAGGTCAAAAATGAGATGGTAGAATAAATTTAACCTTAATTTGAGGGAGTGAAATATACAGGTAATTATATATATATATATATATATATATAACATGTATATTCTGGAGTCACAGACCATATTTACTGTTTTTTTCGGTCATCAGGGAAACTTCTAGCTTATAGTTTCATTAGCAAAATTAATTTAATTGTAAAAATTGTTTCACAGAATCAGTCAAATTAATAAAACATAAAGCAACGAAATTATTAGAAAGCATAATATATATATTTCGTTGTTTTATTTTTTATTAATTTGAATGATTGTGTGAAACAATTTTTACAATTAAATTAATTTTGCTAATGAAATTATAAGCTAGAATTTTCCCTGATGACTAAAAAAAACAGTAAATATGATCTGTGACTCCAGAATATGAGTCTGAAAACGATGGTGTGAGCCACCTTGCTCTATGTCGATGTATTTAAAGATCAACAGGTCATATGAAAGATATAAGAGTGAAGGTAGTTTTATGTTACAATATCAAGCAGTTAATTGCTTGAAACGTGTTAACATTATTATAAACAACGGGGAGGGGACTTTCTTATATAACCTGGAGATTCGTTATATGCGTTCTTACAGGTTAATGTCCTGTATAAATGGGACAGTCCCGTACCTAGCGCATCAGAAACAAACCAATTCTTGCACGAAATGCGTCTCCTATCATGCAATCCACCTCAGACATCAATGATTTAACAGAATAAACCTTCAAATTCTACCACAATATAATAGAGCATGAGAAACTACTGATATGAGGTTAAGTAGGAAGGTTGGATTAAAGATAAGACTTTGAATCTTAACTCACGTTCTTTATGAGTCTAACTAACTAACTCACTGCACTATCGAACCCGTAGGTCCATGGCCGCGCGGACATAACCTCTCCATATATCCCTATCCTCAGCCAATGTTTTCCAATCATCCCCTGTATAATCTACTTCCTTGAGATTATAGTTAATGTTATTCTCCCACCTCATTCTTGGTCTACCAACTGGGCGTTTTCCCTCTGGCTTTCCTACAAGAATCTTCCATGCACGTCTTCCATTCCCCTTTCGTGCCACATGTCCTGCCCATCGCAGTCTACGAGACTTAACTGTTCTCATTATATCTGGCTTCCTATAAAGACCATGCAATTCACTGTTATGCAGTATTCTCCATTCACCTGTCTGTTCATCTCTCTTTGGTCCAAAAATTTTCCTAAGAACTTTATTCTCAAATACTCGTAATCTCCTTTCCTCCCTTAAAGTAAGAGTACATATTTCGCACCCATATAATATAACTGGTAGAATAATAGTTTTATATATTTTCAGTTTAACGTTTTTTGAAAGGAGTTGGGAAGTCAAGAGTCTCTGTAATGCATAATAACATGCATTTCCAGAATTGAGCCTATGTTTAATTTCCTTGTGCATCTCATTCCTGTTTGTGATTATTGTTCCTAGGTATTTGAATTCAGCCACTTTCTCAAAATTTCCCTCATTTGGCATTAGCTGTCCGTTATATAATGTATTTTATGTGCGACCATATATTTAATTTTATTGATATTTAGTTCCAGTCCCAATTTCTTAGTGTTAGAAGTAATACTGTTATAACTTTCACTTAATTCAATAAAATGGAGAGCCCAAATTGAAATAATTTAAATATACTAGTGGTCGCCCAGCGGTCGAAATTCGACCACAATTCATTAAATGGTTATGCTTCTCACAAATACGTCATTATGCATTAATTTTCGATTTATTTTAAAAATACGAACGTTAGTAAATATGTGGTATAGCTTGGCTAAGCCATATTTAAAAAAACAAAACGCATTATTTGACATTTGTATAATATTTATACTATTTAAATATGCATTTGGCATATTATGTATACGGGGTTATATATCCCTTCTTCTCTGTCTCTCACTCCAACCCTCAGTGTTCTATATCGAGGCATAATGGAAGTAGGTGCGAATATGTAAATATTCTTCTTTTAAGCCCTTGTTTCTCTCAACGAGATTTAGGCGCTCTCCCCCTACCTGGTAGAAATTGAATCATACTAAATTAGTTACACTCGTGTTCGTATAGATGCCATTGGGGTGGCTCGTGGTCGGCGATCAGCCTCATACTGATATCTAGGAAACCAAGGTAGTACTAGGACGGGAAAAATCGGTAAATGTTGCTTAGAGGCCGTTTTATTCAGGCTTAAGGATCTTTTACGAGCCTGAAAATCTTCAGTCTCGGGACCCACGGCTTTAAAGTCCCTCCCGGAGGACTTGCTCCTTGGATTTTTCCATCCTAAAAAAATCAATCGAACCCGGCCGGTTTTGAACCCCCGATCCTCGGGACCGGAGGCAAGGAGCATAGCCACTAAGTCCACCACGGCCGATATATGTAAATATAAAGAAATATACATGTAATGAAATTACCGAAACGAAGATTAGACAGGGTTTAATTTAAATTTAAATAATAAAATGTATTCACTTTTTTAAATCACTAATAATAAATACGCGAGAGAAGTCAATTCGCATTGTTGCTGCACGATTTTCTTCTTACAACACTTGCACATTGATTATGAACGTAAATGAATGAGTAATACACATAAATTCCTTAGAGAAAATTTATTTTATTTTTTTAATTTAATTTATCTATAAAACATATTATACATACATTATATTTTTTCTGCACTCCTTCAGTATGTGAACTTTAATTATGCCAAATATCACACTCCTCCGTGCGCGCAATCTGCTTAAAAAGGGGTGCAAAGTTTTCTCTATAGATTACAAGATGCAAATGAAAACTACCGAAAAATTTTCGTAACATGTTTAGGATGTTTACTGAGTATTTTGATATATGGAAGCAATAATATCGGGTAACTTAATATTGAAAAATGTACTGTTCTTGTGTTAGACATGTAACACGCCCTTTTTCCGTTATAATGTGGGTTTGATAGATTGTATAGAAAAATAAAATATTAATAAATTATAAAGAGATCGGTTAATCAACTGAGATGCTAGGATGTATACAACAGTTCCTGAATCATCGAGGTACAGGGATACAGTACATCGGGTCATAGGGGCCGACATTTTGTACAACTGCTTTAAAATTAAGAAAAGGAGGATACAATATTGAGGAGCCCACAATTTACTATATAGTGGACTGTCCGCTATGCGATGACCATGATAACTGGCAGCATATTATAGAATTCTGTAGAGAGACAGAACAACTTAGATTACAGATGCTGCCGGAGAGATTTCTCAGGTCGGATCGAGGGAGAGTGGCGTGTTGGGATCTTTTAGGACGGATCGAGAGTGAATCAAAAACATGCAAATTTTTGGGTACAGTAAGGAAATTGAGATATAACAAAATTGTAGATTAAGGATATATGTATTATCAATAAGAAGAATCTCAATATGGTCTTTGTTTTCGATCTTTAATTATATTATATAATAAGTAAGTCTGATAAGTTGAATAGTCTGATAGTGTATTTGATGTCTGCAGGGCCGGGGTATGCAGGGGGTATGAGCGTGCGGTGTGTATATGTGTAGGGGTGTGTGGGTGTATGTGTGTGTTTTTTTATTTGTTTTCTAGCATTTTTTAATATTAATGTACGGAATGGTCTTTTCATGGATGAGTATAGATATGTATTATTGTGATGTAGTGTAGACATAGATTTTACTTATATGCAGCCTGTTATTGTTTTTTGATACAGGTGTATTTGTAGGTATTTGTTTATATTATGATTAGTTTTATTTTTATATTCACGGAAAAAAAAATGCACGTACGGCCAAGCAGGCTCGTGCGCAATGTAAATGCATATAAAAGGCAATAAATTTCATTTATCTTAAAAAAATATAGTGTACGCATTTGATTTTGGTTCTTTCATGACTCATGTAATTTTTGTACTGTTTGTGTTCCAGTTTGTGATTTTTACGTTACCTGCTTAAAGTGATTTATTTTCATTTGACCTTTAAAAACCATCTTATCACGGTCCATAGAATACACTACGTGTCTAATACATCAACAACGCATTACTCTGGAATAAATGACGGGAAACCTAGTTCCTCATAAAAAGTGGTTGCCGGAAAAGTTTCTGCATTCAAATCGCGATATATGCTTGTTAAGAGTTAGTGGTAACCTAGAAATTTGGATAAACATGGGAAGATTTCTGGCAAGACGCGTAAACTAATAATACTCATGTGAATAATAAATATATATATATATATCCATAGTAATTCTGCCCGAGGGCAGGTCCTTCACTGCAATCATAGCATTTTCATGCTATGCTTTGCAGCTTTACTAGGGAATTGTAGGTATGGTAGCTTCCCGTTGCTTTCCACACCGGTGAAGGATGATGATGATGATGATGATGATGATGATGATAATGATATATGATAAGGATGATGATGGCCATATGATTTCGGGGACCGTTTGGGCCTTAAAGTTTTCCTGACATTTGTCTTACGGTGAGGAAAAACCCCGATAAAAACCTCACTCAGAAAGCTGTCCCGACCGGGGATCGAAGCCGGGCCCGCTACGTGACAAGGCAGCACGCTACCTCGAGACCACAGCGGTGGACACTATATATATAACCATAGCATTTTCATGCTATGCTTGCAGTTTTACTAGGGAATTGTAGGTGTGGTAGCTTCCCGTTGCTTTCCACACCGGTGAAGGATGATGATAATGATAAGGATGATGATGATGGCCATATGATTTCGGGGACCGTTTGGGCCTTAAAGTTTTCCTGACATTTGTCTTACAGGTGAGGAAAAACCCCGATAAAAACCTCACCCAGAAAAAACTGCCCCGACCGGGGATCGAACCCGGGCCCGCTGCGTGATATATGTGGTATGATAAGAAAAATAAATGCCTGGACGGGATTCGAACCCGGATCTCTGAGTCTGTACCTCAGTGTGATATCCATTACACTGAGGTACAGACTCAGAGATCCGGGTTCGAATCCCGTCCAGGCATTTATTTTTCTTATCATACCATATTAAGCTTGCATTGCTCAATGTTAAACATTTAATTATAATATATAATATATATATATATGTGTATTTATATATATATATATATATATAAACAAAACGTAATTCTTAATACTAACTCCTATCTCCTATTAAGGCGAGAATGATCTTAATATAAAACTCATAATTTTTTTACATTTATTAGGCTTAATAAATTATATTTAGAAACTATATCTTGTACAAAAATATTCAAGGGCTAAACTATATAAAACTCTCGCCCTCCCAACTTCTCTGTAGGGAAGCTAAATCTGGGTTCAAAAAAGAAAGACATTACGAGAAATGAGATTCATGCGCCGCCGAACTACTGGATATATTCTATTTGACCATCAGAGGAATGAATATATTTTAAAAGAACTCCACATACAACCTTCAGAAGAAAATATGTCCACCTACAGAAACCGATGCTTGCAACATGTATCTCGAATGTCTTCAACTAGGATCCCCAATGCAGTTCTTCGGTATCGGCCACGAGGACGACGACGACGACGACGACCTGGACGTCCAAAAAATGGCATTTAGACATCCTAACATGCCATTGCGGTGAAATAGGGTTTCACAATACAGTGTGTCCCATTTAAACCTGCCACATTTTAATTAATTATAACATAACTAACAAAATATGAGGAATTATCAAATGAGCCCGGTATTAATATAAACATAAAATCAAATAATTTTCATTGCCACACACTAAAACACGTCTATATGTGCACCATTAGTAGCACGAACAATATCGAGTCTGTATTCGATTTCGTGCAACGTTCTGTCCAACATGCCCACTGAACTGCCGGAAGCTTGGCGAATTGATTTTTGTGAACTTCTCTGAAATCCTGCTCTAATTCATTCAATGTTTTCTTCTGAAATACGTGTATGAGTACCTTCTGATTCTTTTTTAACGTTTCTAGTCGCCAGAAACTCCTCAAGCCATGCTTTAATGGTCTTCCCACCAGGTAAATTTCCTCCATATTCTCTCCGGTAATTTCTTTGCACTGTAATTATTGACTTCGTCCCTGCATACCAGAAAATAGTTTGTGTTCGGTGCTGAGGAGTCACCATTTTGTTTTTATGTCATTATTGTCCAACATTCGACAGATGAATTAACTGCAACAATGAAAACAAACATTATTTGCGTTTCTCTTTCTTTTAATACCAACCTCATTTTATAATTCCGTATACTTTGAGAGTTATGATTAATTAAAATGTGGGAGGTTTGAATGAGACACGGTGTATTTGGAGATTCATTAATAATAATAATAATAATAATAATAATAATAATAATAATAATAATAACAACAACAACAACAGACCCAGTCTAGTTGAGACCGAAACAGGTCTACATTGGCATATATTCGTGAATGGTGTATGATGGTGATGATAAATGATATTACTCAGTTTAATAGTGTCATTTTTAATATAATTGTAATATTATGTATTGTTTTCGTTTGTATTATTAACCTAGATATTAATATACTGCTACAGACTGTCAAAATCATGCACGGCTTTCTGCCCTTATGATCCATTTTTAAAAAAACTTTGTATTGTACTATATTTTACCATAATGAAGACCTGCTACTACTTATAACGAAACACTTAGCCAACATCCCTAAACCACCTGTAAGAGTGTATCGGTAGAGTTCTGTTTAATCTTGTATATTACAACTTTAATTTAAAAACTATAAATCAACAGGTAGATGAACTGTCGCCAGTTCCAGAAAACGTTGCGCTGGCACGAACAAGGTATGTAGATTTCAAGAGACAGTAATGCATAAAGCATAAACGATGATGATGACTGACGTGTTTTAAGTGAAATTTCTGAGAACTTTTAAATATTTACTTTCTTGATTATTATTGAAAATGGTAGCCAGTTTTAGAAACCCATTAATCAAACATACATCTTACTTTATGAAATGATTGGCAGAGAACAATTCCAGGGTATATAACATATAACCAAAACGTTATCGACGCGACGTTTTCATGTTAAAATTTTGCATCTTTATTTTCTGCTTAATTACTTTTAGTTTTTATTCATGTATACATAACATTTTCTTGGAAAAAGTATCACATTACATTAAAACGAAATACTTCGGATACAGTATATTATGTATGGTGTTAAACAGACTGCCAGATATAGAACAAAATTATATGGCTCTCGACATGGAAAATTACGAAAGAGGAACCCAAAGTTATGTATATAATGAGGCACAGTGAAAGCAATAAGAATTTTTATTCATTCTATAGCTTAAGAAATATTTTTAGTATGTAGGTTTCCAAGAACTTAGACATGCAAAATTTCTCCATGTGAGTACGAGCCTTGTTCACATGTATGCAGAGGGAATACCTCAAATGATGAGGAGGAGTTGTTATAATTATTAAATAGAATTTATCATAATTCAATTAATAGTATAGGCTCTAATAGAAATATATGGAGAATAACTACAAGGGTGACATATAATTTTATTGCAAGATATGCAGAATACAGAAGACCAGACAAGAATTTAATATATCTAAAAGTATTTAGGAAACAATGAAAAGCGATAACGTAAGAGAAGTGTAGGAACGAAACGAATAGTCTTCAAAGGTTTGTTCTGTTAGATATTAATTTTATATATTTTTTTGGGAAAGAAGTGGCTCTTTTAATTAATGGAAAGAATCGATTATCAACAGTAATCTAACAAGAGGCTGTGTTTTTCTTTTGAAAAAACCACGAGCGACAAAGTCGCAAGTGATTTTGTCTAATGAAAAACTCAACCTCGCGTTGGATTTGCAGTGACTATTTAACTCATGCCGCAAATGGTAGTCAATGACGTTCCAATGAATTGTATTTTACACCAATGACAGTCGTGTTTCACCTCGCTCTTTATCGATTTCTCTTTATCAGCCCCTGCTTTTGTGATAAAGAAAGTTCCTCCTTTTTTATTATTCTGAACAGGTTAGACCATTATTTTTCTCCAACAAATACATTGAATATAGCAAATAATGAATACATTCAGTGATTTTACTGAGTTTTTTTTATTCAAAATATAAATGATTAACCTATAATGTTGATTATAGTAGTTTGATGTGTTTCATTATTTCCCCACTAGAGTGCATTCTTACAATATTGCGATCCTATTTGGCAATAAATAATATGATCGAGTTGCAGTGAATATACATAACCTCACATTTCTAATGTGTTTTCAAACATCGCCGTTTACATTAACTATCTAAATATTTTAAAACACCGGTAACTATATTCAAATAATTATTTTTATTCGTTAATTTTATTCGTTAAATAGTCCTAACAAATGCCACTCTTGATATCCAAATTCTCTAGATAAATTCACTCCTCACTTCGTGAGTCGTGAATTTATCGATAATTTGGAAATCACTCGTGGCATTACTTATGACAATTTAGCGAATAATACAACATCAGAAGCTAAAATAATTATAACGTTTAATATTTACCAAATGTGAGATTATGAATTCCGATCTATTTCTAAGCCGGCTGTATAGTTATAAATAGCATATCTTTACTGTTTAATCTCTTTGGGCTAGGGAAAAATCAATAATAGATGATTGTATGAGAAACAACTATTAATAACGATGCAGATTCATTATGCAACATTTAATATTTTTTTAGGGCAACAGAACTAACCTTTCCTTCTTCTTCTTCTTCCTCTTCTTCTTCTCCTCCTTCACTTCACGGGCTAGGCAAAATACCTGTTCCGTCTCACAGTTATTCTGGCCATCTTTTCACTGGCCTTCCTACATGCCCAAGAATGAGATGGGAGAATAACATTAAATATGATTTGAGGGAGTTGAATTTTACAGGAAATGATTGGAAAACATTGCTTCAGGGTAGGAATGTAAGGAGACGTATGTCTGCACGGCTATGAACCTCCCTGTTCAATAGTGATAGTTAGTTATACACTGTCTGTACCAAATAAATTTTATGCAACCATTCAGAGGAAAAAATGGGTGGCGAAAACTTTAGCTATTCTATACTCATTATTAGGGCTAGGAATTTTATGTACTAAAAGTTAGGATTGCGACATAGTATAATAAGAAGTTAGACTAATGACTACATTTTGTTTTGGTTTCACATACAAACAGTTGAGAAAAGTATAATGAGAAGTTAGACTTAAGGCTGTCTTTTGTTTTTGTTTGACACACAAACAGCTTTTTGCATTGCAATCTTACCATTTATTATATACAAATCCTAGCTTTATTCATTATTAGGGCTAGGAGTTTTATATACTAAAAGTTAAGATTGAAACATAGTATAGTGAAAAGTTAGACTTATCACTATCTTTTGTTTTTGTTTCACACAGAAACTGTTGAATAGTATATTAAGAAGTTAGACTTCTGTCTTTTGTTTTGGTTTCACACACACACAGTTGAATAATATATACCATCTGCATTAACAACCTTTTCTTTTATTACATAAAAATCTTAGCCCTACTCATTATACACTAATTATCCAAAACTTCGAAGTAATGGATAGCAAAACTACAAATTAATGACGTCAGTGTTTGATACATCATATTAGTTCCATTCCATTAACGAAGTTTAAGCTTTCACATTATAATGTATTTTTACGTGCCACACCTGGACCTTACAGTTATATGACCTGTCGGGAGAGGAATTTTAACTATGGATCAGACACATACATTTTTGATCACATAAAGACATAGATAGTCTCTCCGAATGAGTGATTACCTGAATATCAGGCCTCATCCGAGACAACACAATATTAGACGACGAAACACACCATTCACACCCACATTCATGCTAAACATGACGAATATGATATTGAAGAGTATGATGGCCAGACGATATTCGGGAACCGTTTGGGCCTTAAAGTTTCCTAATATAAGTCTCACAGGTGAAGACAAACCCCGGAAACAACCATCACCCAAGAAATTTGTCCCGACCGAGGATCGAACCCAGCCCATTGCGTACGAGCAGCGATGCTCTATCCCGAGACCCAATCCGGAGCATATTAATTCCCATATTATTTTTACTTACCGTTAGCCTATGTTTTTGTACAAAATTTAAGTTCGTTCTCAGAATATATTAAACACATTGCAATTTTACCAAATTGAAAATACATTTTCAGTATTTATCTTTTCCACAATTAAGAAATTATTTATAATTAGACAACTTGTTTAATATAACTATTTAACTCATGCCACAAATGCTAGTCAATGACCAATCACGTTTCAATGAATGTTGTTTTACAACCAATGACAGTCGTGTTTCACCTCGCTCTTTATCGATTTCTCTTTATCAGCTCCTGTTTTGTGATAAAGAAAGCTCCTCCTTTTTTAATGTTCTGAACAGGTCAAAGCATTATTTTTCTCCAACAAATACATTGAATATAGCAAATAATGAAAAGATACCTTGATTTTACTGAGGTTGTTTACTAAAAAATAAATCAATAACCCGTAATGTTGATTATGATATATAGTTTGATGTGTTTCATTATTTCTCCACTTGGGTGCACTCTTACAATATTTCGATCTTATTTGGCAATAAATAATATGATCAAGCAGCAGTGAATGAACATAACCTCACATTTCTGATTTGTTTTCAAACATCCCTGTTTACATTAAATATATAAATATTTTAAGATAAGTACAGTTAAACAATTATTTGTGAGAAAACAGCTTAATTTATTCGTTAAATAGTCCTAACAAATGCCACTCTTGATTTCCAAATTCTCTAGATAAATCACTCCTCACTTCGTGAGTCATGAATTTACCGATAATTTGAAAAATCACTCGTGGCATTATTTATGATCCATCCATAGTAATTCTGCCCGAAGGCAGGTCTTTCACTGCACTTATAGCATCTTTATGCTATGCTTGCAGCTTTACTAGGGAATTGTAGGTGTGGTAGCTTCCCGTTGCTTTCCACACCGGTGAAGGATGATGATGATGATAATGGCCATATGATTTCGGGGACCGTTTGGGCCTTAAAGGTTTCCTGACATTTGTCTTACAGGTGAGAAAAAACCCCGATAAAAACCTCACCCAGAAAAACTGTCCCGACCGGGGATCGAACCCGGCCCGCTGCGTGACAAGGCAGCCCGATACCTCGAGACCCCAGCGGTGGACTTACTTTTGATAAGGAACTGAAATATAATCTAAGCTAATCTTTATGCCAAATATAATATACATTGTTCAAAATTACATGTCTAACAAGTATGAATTCAATAGAGGAGGGTTGCATAGTAACCTTAAACTTGTTTACGATAAAAAGTATAATTTATCATAAGTGGTGTCAATTTCCAAGTTATCGATAAATTCACGACTCACGAAATGAGGAGTGAATTTATCTAGAGAATTTGCAAATCGAGAGTGGCATTTGATAAGACTATTTAACGAATAAAATTAAGCTGTTTACTCACAAATCATTATTTAAATATAGTTATTTTGAAATATTTATATATTTTATGTAATCGGCGATGTTTTAAAACAAATGAGAAACGTTATGTTTCATTTGTTCATCACTGCAACCAGATAATATTTATTGCCAAATAGAATCGCAATATTGTAAAAATTCACCCTAGTGGGAAAAAAAGAAACACATCATTACAGGTTATTAATTAATTTCTGATGTCCTATGATGTAAATATGTTCAATTCTATGTTTCTCGAACGTTAATCCCGGGAAAATAATCCATTTTAAGAAAGTGCAAACAGTGGGTTCTTTCTGTTTCTTGTTGTATAAATCAATTGCTACGAATGTTTTTCTATTATACATTGGAAGCAAAATCTGGTTACATTCGGGCACTATATATACAATCTGGAAGCTACTTGATAAAATGAAAGTGATAAAATGAAAGTGATAAAATCGAGGTGAAAAAGACTGTGATTGGTTGTAAATCAAAATTCATTGAAATGTCATTTGTCATTGACTGTCATTTGGGGCATGAGTTAAATAGTCAGAACAAAAAACTACTTAAAATTAATTTATTAACTAATACTCCATTAACGAAACGAACATCCTATAAATATAGGATCATATTTCCATTATATTCATTAATTTTATAAGTGAATAGTAACTTAGTTATAATTATCGTATATAATTAGGTAAAGTGATCCTATAGGAGACCCTTAGGGTAGTAGGAAGTTAAGGCTCCCACTTTTTCTAGACAATTGGCACTAGATCTTAGCCGGGTTGTCAGCGCTGCGTGATGGGTGACTTTACCCCCATAACAAGAGTCTAGTACTCATTTTCGTTAGAGGCTGAGTCGACCCCAGGGCCACGGTGACACCAGAGGGTTTGGGTTAGTTTAAAATTCCTGACCCCACCGTGAGTCGAACCGTCGACCTTCCGGTTTGTAGCGTATTGCCTTAACCATCTACGCTATGGCGTGCACCCATGTAGGCCTATATAATTACAAAACATTATTAATGACAGGCCTATATAGTAATATATTCAATATGAGTTAAATCTCATTGTATTCATATTATATTAATTTAACCTGTAATTTATTTTATTACATAATTTTAGAACCCCGGGATACTAATACTGATGACAAAAATGGAATTTCATCCTAGTAAAGGTAGGAGAATGAATTCCAGAGCAGGCTTTTGTTTAAAGCAAAGAGTGGAGACTGCGGAATGTAGACGTCATTGTATTCATATTATATTAGTTTGACCTGTAATTTATTTTATTACATAATTTTAGAACCCAGGGATACTAATACTGATGACAAAAATGGAATTTCATCCTAGTAAAGGTAGGAGAATGAATTCCAGAGCAGGCTGTTGTTTAAAGCAAAGAGTGGAGATTGCGGAATGTAGACGTGTTTTGTTAACGTTCCGTTTCTGTCACCATAGCCATTATACTACATCCACCAAGAAGACAGAATCTCAGTTTAAGATCCTCCACTTCCCATCTTGTAGAGTGCTACACGTTTTCAAATAAAGACATGGCACAATTTATATCATTACTTTACACCGAAACACATTCTAAATGTTGCACTTTTTGACTTTCAAAAGTTTTGTTTCACTGTCTTACCACTTTACGGCAAGGGACCAGTATTTTCGAGCGAAAAATATTTACAAGTGCACTATCTTCTAAAAAGAAACACAGACACAAGTGGAAAAACATGAACGTAATCGGAGTGTTTAGGACAGTATGCGTCGAAAAATACTATCTAAAATGTATTCAAAAATATTATTTGGATACATTATAGTTTCATCAACGATATGGAAGCGATAATACTTCATTCATCTGGTGGATCATGAGATTTGAAAGACATATACAGTGTTAAGATTTGACTATTATTTGAGTGAAATTTTATGTTAATTAATTTATTGATAATTCATACTAAAATTCCTTCTTCTTCTTCTTCTTCTTCTTCTTGCAGGAATTAAACCTTTTCGGTTCGTTCCGGCTCCAAGTATTATAGCTGCTGTGTCCAACTAAACAACTGTGTCCTCTCTGTCCCTTGAGGGGAGCTGGATCCCATCGGGCGCCTCCCCAGGTGGTGGAGAGGGAAGCCCGGCAGATATGCCAGGTACCAGGGAAATCAAATACTTTGGGAGAACCAACCAGCGAAGAGGAGCTGTTGACCAGATTGGACTTCTCATGGGTGGACATAACTCAAGAGCCGTGGAGAAGGTAATACGTCTGGAGAAGATGACTCGAATCAACTCCCGCAGTCCTGGAAGCGGTAAGATAGCAGCCGTATCACGAGGATAGTTCTGCGCTGCGCTCGTAACGCAGTCACGGCGAAATTCTAATTTCTGGCAGACTCCAAGTATTAAGCCGGACGGATACAAATTGACTAAAATTCCTTAGATATATCTTTTATTAAAGTAAAAATAGCATTTTAATTTTTGAATATGAACGTGTATACACATAAAAGTGGTTATGCGTATGTTTGCGATTTATAGACTTCAACCGATCTTCATAAAAATTTATATGTACAGGTTTTCTGGTACAAGTGTTTGGTAGCTATTTACAATGCTCCAAACCATTAGGTTTAGGAGTTCATCGGAAACAAAAATTTAAATATTGGTCTAGTAGTCGCAGTTTTCGATGTTTCACAAAGAAACTCAATATATAGTGTGAAAATAAACTGATGTAGGTTTTTTTTAATAAGCGAAATCAGACTATTATAAATGGAGGTTTACCTGAAAACTGAAACTAAAAATTTACTCTAGCAACTTCATATTTACCACAGAAATCTATATATACCATAGTATTGAATTAACTCTTAAATTAAAAATGTACCATTACAGTTATTGAGACTAGTTACAAAACCAGAGGTTAGTAACGAGATGCTCGAGTTAGAACACGACTAAAGGGAATGTTCTAAAAACACCGAATTACTAAATCTTATTATGTAACGTTTTATCTACAATATTTTACCTATGTTCAGATTATTTTATTATATGTCATATATTTAACATATTTAATTACATTTATTTATTGCGGAAACGATATGTTTAGAGAAAGAGTAATATGAGCTTTGGAGACAAAAAAACACGATCAATCAACAAATATTGTTGTTATATTTTGCAATTTTGGGTGCTAGTTTCATATGTGATTTAAAATAAAAATGAGCAGAGAAGGTGATTTTCTTGGTTTATCAAGAAACATTTTAAAAGCAGTCCAAGGTGCAATTATTAATATACTTTCAGAAAAGTCAAGAAAAGTTTATTTATGTATGTTATACGATATTGTCAACTGTATTTTATGTTTTGTTGAATCCTTATTTTATGTTTTGATAGCGTGTTTTGTTAGAATATAAAGCATAGGTTTGTTGCCTAGTAACTACGAACTAAAGCGTCATTGATTGTTATATTAGTAGACAAAATATACATTAGTTTGGCTTACTCGTATTTAAACTTCTCACCCATTCTTTATGAAAATATGTACATATAGTTTTTTTAGGTACAGCTATCTGACCGCGAGTTGTCGCCACCAGATGCAACTTCCTAGCGAGCCAACGAAATACAAATCTGTTCACACAGATATTAATGAAGATCAAGTTGTCCTATCCAATTGAGTTTCTGAAATGATTAGAGCCATCTGGCACGTCACCGCACAAGTATAAAAGCGAATGTGTGTATGTTTGTGATTTATAGAGTTATAAACAGCTCGGTATAGATATGTCGAGTGTTTAGCCATTATCCATGATGCTTTGACTAGTCACTGTGGGTTGTTGTGGTGTAACTTATTTTTATTCGATTACATTATTTCAAATTTTGATAATTAGGAGATTCAAAATGTAATAAGAAAATTATAGTATGCCAGCAGTGTATGTACATGACAACATCTGCACATGATCAAACACAAACGTATTGTTAGCTGCATACAGATATTTCATTTACTTAGGCATAGCAGCGCACGCCGGGCATTAGCTAGTATACAAGAAATTATTTTAATAAAATTGATAATTATTGGAATTTAATTGTTAGGAGAAATGTACTTAACATTCGTTTTTAGATTTGGTATTGAAGAAATTTAACGGTAGTAACTATATTGCGAAATGAGGGTGGTAAGTGATTTTTACTGAATCGAGGAAACGTTTGAAAAACCGAGACATAGTAGAGACTTTTCTATTTTCTATTTATTAGAAACTTACATGTTTATTGAATACTATTTTGTGAGGTGATTATTTTTAGTTGCAATTTTATGGTATTTTTTATTAATGGATGATTGAAAAAAAAAGAATGGTGTCTGAAATAAGAAATATATAGAACGTAGCATCGGAGTGAGGTTACCAATAATAAAAGTTACGACCAACAAAGAAGTGCTGAATTTACTTTATCGCTGAACTTTGAATACAAATTTCGTGAGATAAAGAAAAACAAAGAGACATGGTCTCTGCGTATTGTTATGTAACAAAGAAAGAGATAACTTGAATGAAGGCCATGGCTTAGAAAATTATCATGAAGTCCTGGCGAAGTGAAAAAACTTTCACAGTATTCAGTCATTTACTTTGTTTTTTTTTATCATATACATTATAATTAATAAAAAGCCAAGACAGAATACAAACTGAAGTGGTAAAATTAAATAAAAATATATTTACGAATATATTCGATATCTGTAATAACGATATTACTAAAAAGGCTCTAACATTGGTAGCAATCGATAAATACAAAAATACTAAAACAGGTGAACAGGTTAGGTTGGTAGATTGAATGCAGGATAAAATTACCTTACCTTGTATGGCGACATTTTGCTTTCTTATTTTAACTATTAAAATCACAATATTTGTGTCGAAGTGTTATCTAGTATGTTTTAAAGCATTCCACTTAAAGAATGAAGGAAAATGATTTAAAGTAATTTTTATATTAGACATACTTAATGCAAAAATGTGTGTTACAATTATTAATAACGATTATATGGATTGGTTGGCAGGTTATTCAAGACACTGGAACCGTCGATAAAGGTCAGAGTTTATACGTATACCAAGAGAACAGTCAGTGTAGTTGGCAGTATTAACTTTTCGGAACTTCGTTCTGGATAAAAGTGCAACGGCACGAATTCCAAGTTGCATGCAACGTTGACCTTTCAGAAAATTTAACAAGAGTCGAGACACAACTAACAATAAAGACAAAAATCTAATCTTGTTTCAGCTACCATATAGTCATTCCTGTTTCTTCTGTCCGACACTTTAGATAACTTAAACACAAAGTTAGTGAAATTAGATTTTTGTTATAGGCGACCCCGATGTGTCTAAAGTCATGTCTTTAATATTTGTTTGGAATAAATTTTCTTTAAAATAAAATTCATCCCAGTTTTGTAAATTTCCTTTATATTTAATATCTTAATATATTCATGAAATTGGCCGACTCTGTTATCTTACCGTCGGTTAGCAAACAGTTGTGTAATTCGACTAAGATTGTGACGTAATGAAACATTTGCTACGTTATCTGCGTCTAACATTAATTACAAGGCAGTTTTAAGTTTTACATTGCAGAATGTACATGAACTATTCAGCTAGGCCATCCATCACTGCAAGCATATTGGCCTTTGTAAAATCCATCATTTATACTGATAACCCTCTGTGAGCAGTCTAAGTTAGATTTGCATAAAATTAACTCATTATTATTATTATTATTATTGTTATTATTATTATTATTATTATTATTATTATTATTATTATTATTATTATTATATTTGACAAAAAATAACATTTAAGGCCATTAGCGTCGAAATTCAAATTTGGACATGTAAGGACAGACATATTTGCTCAAGATGTCTCTTTTTCAGGGCTTGAGAATCATTTAGGATGTCGTAAATCTACGATACGAACCCAAGGATTTAGTTCCCTTTTGAAGGAAACCATACTCATGATTTTTACGTCATGATAAATCAATTTAGGCCGGCCAGTTTGAACCCCTGAACCTTGGAACCAAAGGCGAGCATGGTAATCACTAGCTCACTGGACGGAGAAAAGTGGTTCATAATACTTTATACACTGGAGATTACCCGATCGGTAAATCAAACGAAAGAGTAAGCTGTAATTCATGAACAGGCAATATCTGTTGCAATGTACCACTGGTTTAATTTATTTGATACTTTAATAAAACAACATAATATTAAATAATCAAATATGGTTTTTGTTTTGTGCAACATGAAAGAACAATAATAAAAACAATAAGATTATGGAGTAGTTGTTTTCACATCGGCCGAACACATTTTAGTAAAATGGTATGATAAATCCAAACTAGACTCATTTTCGAGGACTAGGCTCTGCTTGACACAAGCCAGGAGATATGGGGAGTGATACTTTTTTTTAAATAACCAGGGTTCATCTAGCCTGGATGATAGTACCTTGTGAGGGCTCCTTGATAGGAAACGGCAATTGCTGCATATTGGTTCATCAAAGGCTAGAACAAGAGAACGTTGAACAAAAATCGCCTGGTCTTCTAGGTTTGGGGTTATAACGATGGGCCAGCTTCCCGTCTTATGAATAAAATTAAATATGCTAAAAACAAACCCCAATGTGCTGAGTGCATAGGAGTACGGAGTCGGGAAGATTAACAGAGAGTGATGCAAAGATCAGGGATGTATAACTGACTAACTCGCTGGCACTATCAAACCCGTAGAGGACATAAGCTGCTCTTCTTCTTCTTCTTCTTCTTCTTCTTCACTTCCTGGTTTAGGCAAGAGTTGCCTGTTCCGTCTTCACTAATAGATCTAAGACCATCTCTTCCGAGGACGTCCGACATCTCTTCTTCCTCTTGGAAAATAATGGAAGATTTTATTTGGTAATCTACTTTCTTCCATTCTTTCTACATGTTCTTTCCACTGTATCTTGTTGTTAAATATATTTTTTTCTTTTATGGAGTAGATCTGCAGTTCTTCACGGATATCCTCGTTTCTTATCTGGTCCATTCTAGTGCAGCCTTTTACTCTTCTTAAAAATTTCATCTCGGCTGCTTGGATTTTACTTTCTTGTTTGGTAGTGGTAATCCAAGATTCACTCCCATACAAAAGGACAGGGACAGCCATTGTTTTATAAAATTTTAATTTTGTTTGTTTATGGGCTTTATTATTCAATGCTCTATTTATTGTACCACAAATAGCTTGAAACTGATGTGTTTTGTGTTCAATATCTTTATCATACCCATAGCTGATGTCACATCCTAAATATTTAAAGTGGGATACTTGTTCAATAATTTCATCTCTAATTACTATTTTTGCACGCAGAGTATTTCTTCCACAAAATGCCATTACTTTTGTTTTACTTATTGAAATTTTAAAATTATAATCGCTACATATTGCATTTAGTTTGTAAGCAGCCAATTGTAACAGATCTTCATCATGGTGTAGTAAGACTAAATCATCGGCGAAAAGTAAGTTATTAATACTTGAGTTATTGTTCAATCTAAGGCCATTGTCCATTATAATTTTCCATTGTTTCATAATGTCGTCGATATATATATATATTAAAAAGAGTGGGCGATAGACTACACCCTTGTCTAACTCCTTGATTTATTAAAATTTCTTCTGACCTTTTTCCATCAGTTTTTATCACAACTTTAGTTTCTTCATATAAGCCTTGGACTGATTTCATTAGATGGTGTGGATATCCTCATTCCTTCATTATTTCCCATAGTATAGATCTATTTATTCTGTCCGAGGCCTTGTCAAAATCAATGAACAACAAATATGTTGGCAGGTTAAATTCTCTTCTCTTTTCAATTAGTCTCTTTATAATAACACATTATCACTACAGGATCTTCCTTTTCTGAACCCTGCCTGTTCTTCTTCTAAGAGTGTGTCAGATATCTTCTTCAATCTATTATTTATTATTTTTGCAAATAATTTATCAGTGGAGTTCAATAAGCTGATACCTCTATAATTTTTACTATCTAATCTATTTCCTTTTTTGAAGAGGGAAATGACTTCACCTATCTTCCAATTTTCAGGAATTTTACATGTCTTCCAACATTCGTTTATTAAATTTAATAATTTTATTTCTGCAAATAAACCTGCATACTTTATCAGTTCATTGTTTATACCATCTATATCTGGTGCTTTCCTATTTTTCATTTCTTTCAATGCCTCTCTCATTTCGCTTAGACTAATTCTGTCGATTTCTGATTTATTTTCACTTTCAGAAGGGCGTTTTATAACTAATTCTTCTTCATTACACCATAATTCTCTGTAATGCTTCTCCCATGTCTTCAGATCAATGGTATTTAGTTTTGCAGTATATTTTTCTGTTGTATTTAATTGTTTCACTACTTTAAATGCTAACGATTGTCTGCCATGTACATCGTGCTCTATTTTGGAAATAAATCTTTCCCAGGAATCTTTATGAGCTGTTCGAGTTATTTGGATTGCTCGATTTCGTTTTTGTTTATATATAGTTCTAGATTCTTCAGTTTTCTTTTGTAAGTACTCTAAATAAGCTATTTTTTTGTCTCGCACAGCCTCCTCTATTTCGTCATTCCACATCTTTAATCCTCTTTTGTTGCGAATCTTTTTCTTCTTTCCCATAGCTTCATTTGCAGCATTTATAATACATGCTTTCATATTTTCCCACTCTTCATTTAGATTATCATTAATTGCTTTTCTTTCTAAGTGTTCTTGTAGCCTTTTTTGGTCTTATACGTTATTCTTCTAGAAGATATACTTTAAAAACTTCTTCTTTTATTCTTTCTTGAGTTTTTGTTTTTTTAAGCTCTCTCTTTATTTCTATCTTTCTCTCTCTCTTTCTCTCTCTCTCTCTCTCTCTCCTCTCTCTCTCTCTCTCTGTCTATATATATATATATATATATATCCTGAGCTATTGTTTTCCAATCATATCTTGCATAATCTACTTCCTCAAATCATGGTTAATGTTATTTTTCCACCTCATAATTGGTCTACCAACTGGACGTTTTCCTTCTGGTTTACCTACAAGAAACTCTTTCATTCGCGCCACATGTCCTGCCCATCACAGTCTACGAGACGTAACTGTTCTTATTATAACAGATTTCCTGTAAAGACTGCTAAGATGTCTTCTCCATTCGCCTGTCTATTCATCTCTCTTTGGTCCAAAATGTTTCCTAACAACTTTATTCTCAAATACTCGTAATCTGCTTTTCTCCCTTAAAGTAAGAGTCCAAAATGGAGGAGTAAAATTTACAATGGGTTGTAGGAAAACTACTGTATTGAAGAGAAATTTCTAATAATGAAGAAGGTTTTAGAAACCATATTTCGTCAAAGGTTTTACGTTATTTTATTTAATGACCCTCTTTAAGAGATAAAGTCATTGGAGTCGCAATTCAATTGTGGGTATGAAAAAAGCCGATACATTTTGTTCAGAGGTTTAGTTACATTGTACACGGTAAGCTTGTGTTGATGTTAAAATTGTTAATTGTCGAATAAATAATTTATGGTAAATAGTTTTCATCGAGTTTTAATTATATTTCTCATTATTTTGGTCGTCTGCTCTAATTTATACGTAGTGTAATCTACAGTATTGATTTCTATATTTATCGTTCGCATTAACATCCCCGTCACATTGTGTAACTTGCAAATGTACTGCTGTAATTCCACTTATTAATTTTGCAAAAGAAATCGATGCAAAAAACACGAGCATCTAAGTTCTGATTCCATAGAAATTGAAGCACGGTATTGAAATCCAGGAATTATTGTTCACAACAGCATCGAATTTACAAGAACGAAACTATTTTGATATTTATACACGCCCGAGACTGTGTATTAAAAGCATTTCCTTGTTTTAGAAACGTGAATTAATTGATTTGCTTAGTATAATTCTAAATGATTAGTTTGCGTGAAGACAAAACTGCAATTACCGTGAAGAGAGCCAGGATATTGAGTTTTAATTACTGAAAATTACCAGACATTGTATCTAGCGGAATCCGCAGTCATCCAGGAGAATTAATTGCTTCCCTACCTGCATTACTAGCTTCAATTCCTGAATACTCCAGCTTCAAAACTTTAATCTATTAGAATCAAATGAAAATGCAATTTAGGAGTTCTGGTTCAATTTCTGAAAGTTTCATATTCTTCTACAAAGATGAAGGAAGATTAAAAGAAGATGTTTAGAGGAGCCATTAGGAGCCTAAATTTGACCATGTTACACCGTCCCTGGAACAATTATCGTGGCTTCGCTTAAGATATCGTAGCACTGTCCATTCCCTATCCCTTCTCTATAAAACACTTCACATATCATCGCCTAATTATTTATCACGCCGCTTCATCACACTATCTGACACACACAATCTTGACACTCGATCCCATCAGCGCATTGTCCTTTATATCCCTCCTCATCACACTGTATATTATTCATTATCTTTTACGGTCTCACTTACCAAAACATACACCTCACTGATAGTATTCTTTTAACAATTAATACATTTAATTATTTATGAAAATAATATTAATATTAACAAATATTTTCTTTTGTTTTGTTTTAAAATATGTATAATCGTAAAATTAGTTTTCTATATCTCATTATTTTTCTTTGTTTTTTATATTAGAGAAGGACAATTTAATATGTCTTGCTTGTATACATTTTATTATTAGTTTTAATCTTAATTTTAACTAACATTAACTGGTTGCATTACAGATCGTAATATAATAGATATTACGTTTTTGATCAAATTTTTATTTAGTACTCAATATTATAGTTAATTGAGATTGTTATATTCGGATGTAATATATGTTTGTCCTGGTGAGTGGAAGAGAAGGCCACATGGCCTTAACTCCACCAGGTTAAATAAATCCAATCTAATCTATTAAAGAACATGTATGTCCAAAGGATGGACACCATGCTATAGTAGGTGTTATATTAATAAAATCTGTAAAATACTGAACAGTTTTGTCGAAAACAAATATACTGTATAGAAAATTTAACTTTTAATATTCTGATGTAATATATGTTTGTCCTGGTGAGTGGAAGAGAAGGCCACATGGCCTTAACTCCACCAGGCTAAATAAATCTAATCTAATCTATTAAAGAACATGTATGTCCAAAGGATGGACACCTTGCTATAGTAGGTGTTATATTAATAAAATCTGTAAAATACTGAACAGTTTTTTCGAAAACAAATATACTGTATAGAAAATTTAACTTTTAATATTCTGATGTAATATATGTTTGTCCTGGTGAGTGGAAGAGAAGGCCACATGGCCTTAACTCCACCAGGCTAAATAAATCTAATCTAATCTATTAAAGAACATGTATGTCCAAAGGATGGACACCTTGCTATAGTAGGTGTTATATTAATAAAATCTGTAAAATACTGAACAGTTTTTTCGAAAACAAATATACTGTATAGAAAATTTAACTTTTAATATTCTGATGTAATATATGTTTGTCCTGGTGAGTGGAAGAGAAGGCCACATGGCCTTAACTCCACCAGGCTAAATAAATCTAATCTAATCTATTAAAGAACATGTATGTCCAAAGGATGGACACCTTGCTATAGTAGGTGTTATATTAATAAAATCTGTAAAATACTGAACAGTTTTGTCGAAACAAATATACGGTATAGAAAATTTAACTTTTAACTGTAATATCTCAGAAGTGGATTGCAATATTTCTGTCATTGTCATGAAAGTACACCAAAAATGTCGTAAGACAAACAAATCTTCAAACTTTTTTTATTTTAATAAATATCGTTCATTACTTTTATGGCTAATTATTTTTATTTTGATACGCTTGAACATAGGTCTAAAATCTTGGATATATATCAGTAGGTTGCATTCGCCTACTAATGTCTATATTAATATGGCCTGTGCAAATACAGCCTATATTCATATTTAATTAATCAATGATAAATCGTACAATTGAAATTAAATCCAACATTGGGTTACAAGACAGGATTTTTAAAGAATAATTATTACTTTTCAAAACTTTAATTCGCATAATTACTTGTCACTCACTAATATCTGTAGATAAATAAGCACAACTAAATTAGCTTGGTTATGTAACTCCCTCAAGGGAGTATCCTTGCCCCATGTGGGGATGTACGGGCATATATAGAATTAATTTTATTTACTTTGAGAATTTTGAACGTTAGTCTAGAACAATCATTCTCAAAATGGTCTATATCGATCTCAGGGGTCGACTCTGACCTACAAGGGCTGCATATCAAAGTGAGTTGAACTATGTCAACTCGATATTTAATATTAAATTTATCACTTCTCACTTAATGACAAATTAAATTTGAAGGAAAAAGATATGCCTAAATCGCGATTTGAACCCAATATATCTGGTTCTGTACACCAGTGTTTTAACGATTTAAGCTATTAGGCATCATGATTTAAATATAATATAAGAGTATAAGAGAAATATATAAGAGAAAATAGTATAAGAGAAAAATCTGTGTTTAAATCGTGATGCCTAATAGCTTAAATCGTTAAAGTACTGCCATACAGAACCAGAGATATTGGGTTCAAGTCCCGATTTAAGCATATATTTTTCTCTTCAAATTTACTATGTCAACTGTCAAAAACTGAATTGGTGTTGATGAATGTGTAAAAATTCAATTTTAGAAAAGCGGGGGGGGGGGGTCTACTCAAAGTAGAAAAAAAATTGGCACGTAGTCTTCGAGACAGAAAAGCTTGGGACCTCTGGTCTAGAAATTTAGGATATGTACTAGAGTGTTGTGTAAATCTCCTGCGGTGGACTAGTGGTTATGCTCCTTGCCTCTGGTCCCGAGGGTCGCGGGTTCAAACCAGACCGGGGTCGATGGATTTTTAGGATGGAAAAATCCAAGGAGCATGTCCTCCGGGAGGAACTTTAAGCCGTAGCGTGGGTCCCGAGTCAGAAGAATTTCAGGCTCGTAAAAAGTCCTTAAGCCTGAATAAAAAGGCCTCTACACAAAATTTACCTACTTTTCCCGTCCTAGTACTACCATGGTTCCCTAGATGTCAGTAAGAGGCGGAACGCTGACTACGGGCCATTCCAATGGCATCTATACGAAAACAAGTGAAACTAAATTAGTATTATATTTGAAGAGAAAAATTATACGCTCAGACCGGGACTTGAACCCGGGACCCTTGGTTCTCTAGACCAAGTGCTCTACCAACTGAGCTACCTGAGCAAGTACCGATCTAAACGCAAATCCTTCTCTATATACATTGTAATTCCCATCCACCAAATGCTGTGAAGCCATGCTTCTATCTTGCAAATGGCGACTCCTTTATTAAGAAGGCATATTTGGGAATTATACATTAAAAACCAGTACGGCTTTTTCCAAGTTTTTATTATTGATTTCGTACATCTCAATGATGGATAAATCATATTTGAAGAGAAAAATTATACGCTCAGACCGGGACTTGAACCCGGGACCCTTGGTTCTCTAGACCAAGTGCTCTACCAACTGAGCTACCTGAGCAAGTTCCGATCTAAACGCAAATCCTTCTCTATATACATTGTAATTCCCATCCAGCAAATGCTGTGAAGCCATGCTTCTATCTTGCAAATGGCGGCTCCTTTATTAAGAAGACATATTTGGGAATTATACGTTACAACCAGTACGGCTTTTTCCAAGTTTTTATTATTGATTTCGTACATCTCAATGATGGATAAAACATATTTGAAGAGAAAAATTATACGCTCAGACCGGGACTTGAACCCGGGACCCTTGGTTCTCTAGACCAAGTGCTCTACCAACTGAGCTACCTGAGCAAGTTCCGATCTAAACGCAAATCCTTCTCTATATACATTGTAATTCCCATCCACCAAATGCTGTGAAGCCATGCTTCTATCTTGCAAATGGCGGCTCCTTTATTAAGAAGACATATTTGGGAATTATACATTACAGCCAGTACGGCTTTTTCCAAGTTTTTATTATTGATTTCGTACATCTCAATGATGGATAAATCATATTTGAAGAGAAAAATTAAACGCTCAGACCGGGACTTGAACCCGGGACCCTTGGTTCTCTAGACCAAGTGCTCTACCAAAAGCCGTACTGGCTGTAATGTATAATTCCCAAATATGTCTTCTTAATAAAGGAGCCGCCATTTGGAAGATAGAAGCATGGCTTCACAGCATTTGGTGGATGGGAATTACAATGTATATAGAGAAGGATTTGCGTTTAGATCGGTATTTGCTCAGGTAGCTCAGTTGGTAGAGCACTTGGTCTAGAGAACCAAGGGTCCCGGGTTCAAGTCCCGGTCTGAGCGTATAATTTTTCTCTTCAAATATGATTTATCCATCATTGAGATGTACGAAATCAATAATAATAAATTAGTATTGTTCAATCTCTTCGCTCTAGGGGGAGAGCGCCTAAATCTCGTTTGAAGGAAACAAGGTCTTACAAGTAGACTAGAGTGTTGGGTAAGAGCATTGTTGTCTGTAAGTTATTAAAATATCTTATATAAATGTAACTGATATTCGCATTTTAACGAATTAAGAAAATCTGCATTTGGTTTGATTTGGTTTGACAGCCGAGAATGGAAAAAAAGTCGTATCATACTAACGGCACCGGATAATTTTTATTTATTTATTTATTTTTATTTTTTTCCTTGTAATCCATGAATGCTGTAATTTTAGGAATATATGGTAGCAATAACAAAAATCTAACCTTGTCGATTGAGGAAGCCCATAAATAAAGTTCCAGGCAGTTAGCGGCACCGTAATTCATGTGCTGAACTTTCGGACTAATCTTAAATTCTACCGACTGAACCAACTCTGTCACTGTCAGTAAGGATTTATTGAATAAATAAAATCCTCTGTCAACAAACATTACACGTGATATAGTAGCTTACTGCTAATACAACAAGCTACTAAAGACAAAGGGCATATCTTATTCAGTCTGGCATACATTAATCGCCGTCTTTAAACTATGCATTAGTGCTCTTAAGACGTCCAGATAAGGAGAGTTGCTGCAGTCGCCTGCAGAGATTCAATTAGGCTACACGCACGGATGTATAGCAGGAGAAGTTGCCGCATTCCATGCGTAATGACACTGTAATGTTTATTAGAATATAGCATGTGATTAAACGACACAAGGCTAATTAGCTTAATTACGCACCTGAGACAATGGTAACATAGCCTCTTATGTAAGAGTCTAGTATAACAACCACGCCCTGAAAACCAACAATGATATGTTTTGCGCGATAGTGCGTTTTGTCATACTTACAGCAATAGCGACCATGATTGAAAGTTCAACTTCCTACATTTGGGGGTTCCATAGGAATTTTTCTTAAGGGAGGTGATGAGTGAAATTTTCGACATTTTCGGTCAAATTTAACTTTTTTTTTGTTTTTTTTTTATTATTATAAAATAGTACCTTAAAGTATAAGTTGACGGAGTTTGTGTCTTATGGCGCTTGTAAGTCTCCCTAATGACTGTATGAGGGCATGTATGCTACATTCTAATTTAACTGCATGCAAACTTTCAAATTGGCTTTTCCACTCTTTTATTTTCATTGCATTTCAATACATTCAAATCAAAATAGCATTGACAACTTTAATGATAGAAGCACGAAATTTGAACTGCATGTCCCACACACTATGATTAATAATTCTGTGCATGGATTTTGAAATAACGGTGATAGTTTTTTAAATAAAAAAATAAAATATGTGTAGTAATTTTTAAAAAATTAATATGCAGAGGATGTATATATTTTTTCTTCCTTTATTATACTGACATAGAAACGTTAATGCATAGTATTGTTCTAAGTAAGTCAGTGGTCGTGTAGAAAAAAATTAAAATATTTACTAAAAATTATGGGACTTACTAAAAATTTTAGTATGCAAATTTATAAATGGATTTTCTTCAGTAACTCAAAACCCATTAAGCCTAGAAGGATGACACTTTAATATAATATTACCTGTTATGGCATGAATGTGTATACAAAGCATCAAGTATGTAGCTTAAAAAATGTAGAAAACAGAAATTTCACCCATCGCCCCCCTTAAAAGAGAATTATTCCTGTGGTTGCCCATGGTCTGGAATTTAGGTTAAGTTTAGGTTAAAAACTCCCCTGCCGCTTCATTATCATTTATCACCCATCGTACCACCGGGGTAACGTAATTCCGCCTTCCAGGTGCCCCAACCTAAGAAAAGGATAACAATTCTGCCAATGCCAGAAATGTCATAAAAGACAACCTGGAAACATTTGCCAAAAAAGAACATTTCGGGGTTGCCAATCTAAATAACTATACTGTAATAAAATAACTATATTGTAATATTACATATTACAAACCGCGTGTGGGAAGTAAAACCATTGACCTCTATGTATATTACATATAATATATATACAAAAATTATCCAAAAGTTAGTGTTAATGTGCATTATACGAAACAAATCACTGCATTTTAAATGAACTGAATTTTGTTTGAAACAATATAAAACAATAAATACGTACTTTCCGCCATTTTATCACTAATTGGTCTCACGGCCTGACATTGCCCACACTGTTAACGTTAGTAAATTGTTTATAATGAACGCAAATATTTCCAACAAATATATTATTTTAAATTATTTATCATTTTGAAAACACCATAGCGCAAAGAAATAATGTACAACGCACGTTTGTAAAGTGTTCTACAGAATCTTTCCTCGCTTCTGTAAAAACCACTTCCCAACCTCGCATCGTAATGTAATATTTGTACAACTACTGGTACTTTATTTTTTAGTTACATGTAATAATTTTCTAGTTACTGGATTGAATTCAGGGAGAAAAACAAATTTACTGTAATGCTATAATCCCCCTGCATAATCTGGCACAGAATTGTGGACAGATTTATGGCGAGCCCGACATTTATTCCCCGCAAGCAAGCCTTTTATGATATCTATAGCACAATATCGTACAGCGTTTCATTGGTTGGTCTGGTGCCTGCCTTACTAGTCTCTCAATACAAAGTTCGCGAGTTTAAATCTGCCCATTGTCAAGGGATTTTTAGGGCTTAAAACCTCAAGTTTGACGTGAGGAGTCGTGTATTGACGATATATTAAAAAAATATGTCTGAAATAATAAGGATATGAGAAACATTTGTCTGTCCTTTTACGCAGTTTTTTTTATTGTGGAGCTAATGACCCACTACTCATTTCAGTGAACAAACGATTTTTTAGAAACGAATTCTTGCAGTCGAGAAAATATCCGAAGATAGGAGACCACCTAAAAAACATGTTCGAATTGAAGAAAACTTAATGATCTACGGTATGCGTAAATATTGAGATTGAATTTTTCTATTTTCACTTTTTAAGGTAACAAAACTATAACTCCACGGCGCGACAGGCCTAGAAAGCCCTTGGCTTACCAATCGGCTACTGGCCTCGCATCCACATGTGTTGATTGCAGAGGTAGACAATCAACCAGCCAGTGTAGAGGTAACATGTGGTCAGCATGTCGGGCCCCAGCCGTTATAGCTTGTTTCCTCAACCTGTAGCCGCTATTTAATTTATCTACCTGAATGCCTCACGATGGGCACCGGTCCCTTACTGTCCAAAATTCAATGAGAAAATTTCTTCCCCCATGGGGACCCAAACCAGCGCACGTTCCGTAGCTCTGAGCCAAAGCATCTTTCCTTAAACACTCGGCTACAGCGCGGAACGTTTGAGGTAACACATTATCGAATTATCGAAATTTAATTAAGAAAACAAGGAGTGAAAAAATGTAACATGGTGATCTCTGGATAGTGTGTTTGCCACAGGTTACGAAGGTTCGCGAGCTCGATTCCTAATAAGATCAATCGAATGCTTTGAGAAAAACAATACTCTAATATATGGCCTCATTTGCACGGGAATATTAATCTATTGATTCTACCACAGAGAGATGTGCGGCACATTAAAGAATTCTTGACCGTGTAAGCAGATTTCTGGTAAAATTGTTAACGTGTTGAGGAAATAGGGGTCTTCAGTCCCACCAAACAAACAAAAGTAAGTAAATACACAAATGTGTAAGAAATTTATGTTATTGGGTAACTAAGGTGGTTTTATAAAAATATCAACGGAAGAAGGCAGGAGGAACCGGAAGTGTGTCAGTGGCACAGTAGTTAGTGGTTGGAGAGTTTCCAACTGCCTCACGAGGTGCAAGAAGGTGGTCCGTAATAAATCTTCATCAGGAGAAAGCAAGCTGATTAATTAGCACTCCCACAAAACAACGCTTTTACATTCTCCGGATAACACCCCTTTTAACGAGTCCTAACTCCAAATTCTAAACTGCCCTTGTTACTTAATTTCCACCTACAACATTATTTGTATATACATACAAAAAACATAACATTTAAACTCATTTTGATTAAAAATAAGCAATTACACTGAGCAACAAAAACAAATAAACATGTTTTGTCTCAGAAAGACAAATATGTTATTCTGATAGTATTTTTTTCTCCTGAATTCAAATATGATATCGGGTTTTCTCCATTTCCGAGAGACAGGCATTTATAATTTCAAACACTTTAATATTTTCTACGTTCGTAACTACACAATATTCGAACATTCGGACTCACCTAGAAAGTAAGAAATGACGATTTTCTGCTATATTTCTCCTGTGGAGCATCCCTCTTGATGGTCCAACAATAATCGGCCAGCATATTAGGATTCCATTTGCCTTGATATCTCTTTTCCATAGCTGATATCTCCTGAGTTAGCTCATTTGGTTTTATTTACAATGGACAAATGGACGAAAAACGTTTATTAAAAAATAATTATTTAAATTCATTAATTGAAACACGATCAAAAACTGCAGTAAGTACAACTATTGATACTCGTGGGACAAAAATCATGTTGAGACAAAAATCATGTTGACCAGTGTTATTATAAAATTTGGTAAGTATGCAACCTACAAAAAATATTTATTCTTACTTAACATAGCATGTTCCAAAACGACATGTCACAACTAAAGAAAAAAATGTCTGCCTAAACCGAGATTCGAACCCAACATCTCGAGCTTCACTCGCTGTTGTAATGTGAATGAGAGCTCGCCAATAGTGGTACATGGGGATTTTATATAAAGGAAAATTTCTTTCCTCTCCTGTATTGACTACGTAGCACAGTGCTAGTGCGCCACCGCGTAAAACTGAAGACCTTGGGTTCGAATCCCAGTATAAATAGAATTTTTTCTCTTTAGTTATATTAACTATTGTATATCAACAGCAAGCCTGCGTACATTAATTTCAATATTATATTCGATTTATCTCAATTTTGTGAAACTTTCCACACAACTAGACGAAAGTATTTATATTCCACAAAAGCATTTCTGCTTACTTTTTTCTTCATTATTTCGTATGACTAGATAATTCATTTTGTTGAATTTTATAACATCTCACATGTGCATAGAGAACGAATTTTACATTGTTTATTAAATGTTAATTTCTTCTTCTTCTCCTTCCTTCCAAGTATTAGGCCAAGGCCTGTTACGATCCTATAGAAAATTTTCCCTCCAGCGTTTGCGGGAAATTCTCGTATAAGACTTGAAAGCATAATAATAGTCCCTTCGATAGGTTGCTGGCCAAAGGAAGGTAAGACCAGTGATGGGGCTTTTAATTACAATAATTTAAATTTAGAATATTGTTTAATTTTATCTTGATGAAATGTAAGTGAATCCTTACAGACCTAACGTTATCAGACAAAATAAGTTCATTATTATTATTACACCCTGTGTCACAACATCGAACATCCCAACTGCGGTAATCACAGGATAGCCTATTATCATTTTGCAATTCTCCAGGTGTCATATTAAATTCTAGAAAAGTCTACCATTAATTTGGACAATTACAGCAATTATGTTATCAATACGCCATCTTTCACTGAATTTCGGTTATGCTGAATTACATGTCTAGGTTTTCAAATTGTCTCCAGTACGGGAGTTAAAAAAGGAGCTACTACAATTATAAGAAGATACCTGTTCATATATATTCAAGATCTATTTTTTAAGCATATAGGTTACCAAGCATATTTGTACAAGATAGAATAGATTTAGAATAGATTTATTTAGACTGGTGGAGTTAAGGTCATGTGGCCTTCTCTTCCACTCACCAGGACAAACATATGTTACATTTAAATACAAAACATTACAATAATAGTACATACTAAACAATTAATTGTCTGTCAAATTGAATAATAATGAAAATAACGTCTAATAATACAATAAAATTAAATACAACTAAAATTAAACTAATGAAAGAATGTATACAGAAAGGAATAACAGTTCGAATCTGCTATACATAAAAAGAAAAAAGAAATAGAAAGAATATAATAAACTATAATGAATTGATCTATCGCTTATTATACAAGGCATTGGGCAATATATTGACAATTCTTAAAACTATTTTTATTAAATAATGAAAAAGCAAATTATTAATTATTAAAAAGTAATATTAGTGAGTTGTTTCTGTTAATTTTATTTTCAGTTTGTTTCTGAAAGATGGTAAAGTTTGGCAGTCTCTGACATAAGGTGGAAGGGAATTCCATGTTCTAACTAGCAAGAGAAACTGTAAAAGATTTTGAGTAATAGGTAGTAGGTAGTGTGATGAGGAGGGATATAAAGGACAAGGTGCTCAAGGGATCGGGTGTCTAATTTATGTGTATCAGGGAGTCTAGTGAAGCGGTGTGATTAATAATAAGGTAATGATGTGTGTAATATTTTATAGAGAAGGCATAGGGAATGAACGGTTCTATGATCTTGTAGGCGAAGCCATGACAATTGTTCCAAGGATGGTGTAACGTGATCAAATCTGCGTAGACCACAAATAAAACGTATGCAAGAATTATGACCACGTTGAAGTCAATTGGTAAGAATGGTATTTAAAAGAGTTTCACAATAAACAATTAAAATGGGGCATTGCAAGTGCTTCTACCAACATTTTCCTTAGAGCAAACGGTAAACAATGTATTATACAATTTAATCAGTGTATTATTGAGAAGATTAAGAATTTGCTGGAATTATCACATTCGGAGTGTTGTCCCTTACCAATCTTCACTATCGTATCGTCCGGCAATCTGTTAACGTTTTCACTCCTCCTAGTCATCCAGTATCTACATAGCATAACTCCAAACCAATTCTCCAATATTGTTATTCCCGATATAGTGCAATGTAATATTTTAACTCTTTTCTAATAAATTATGTATATTTTTTATATCAGATCATCTTTCAATTCGTATAATTGAGTATCTGTTTTAAGACAGATTTGTCTTTTATTGTCAGATATTTATTTTACCAAACTGCATTGTGTAGACATTATGAAAAATGTCCATACCGGTGAAATGATGATAATTATGATAAGCATGATGATGATGGCCTGATGATTTTCGGGGACAGTTGGGTCCTAAGCTTATTGACACTTGTACGAATGTGTCTAAATGGCATAAAGAGTAGGGTGCGTGTAGGCAAACAGTTTTCGGACACTTTTGAAATCCAGAATGGGTTGAAGCAAGGAGATGCACTATCTCCTCTACTATTTAATTTTGTACTAGAGCATGCCATTAAATCTTTAGAGAATGAGGAAGGCTTACAACTCAATGGTATTAATAAGCTGTTAGTTTATGTTGATGATGTAGTATTATTGGCCGACAGCAAGGAGATGCTAAAGGACAACACGCACACACTATTGAGTAACACTAAGAAATTAGGACTGGAAGTAAATATCAATAAAACTAAATATATGGTCACACGTAGAAATAAATTATATAATGGATATGGACAGCTAATGACAAATGAGGGAAATTTTGAGGAAGTGGCTGAATTCAAATACCTAGGAACAATAATCACAAATAGGAATGAGATGTACAAAGAAATTAAACATAGGCTTAATTCTGGAAATGCGTGCTATTATGCATTGCAGAGACTCTTGATGTCCCAACTCCTTTCAAAAAACGTTAAACTGAAAATATATAAAACTATTATTCTACCAGTTATATTATATGGGTGCGAAACATGGACTCTTACTTTAAGGGAGGAAAGAAGATTACAAGTATTTGAGAATAAAGTACTTAGGAAAATTTTTGGACCAAAGAGAGATGAACAGACATGTGAATGGAGAAGACTACATAACAATGAACTACATGGTCTTTATAGGAAGCCAGATATAATAAGAATAGTTAAGTCTCGTAGACTGCGATCGGCAGGACATGTTGCACGTATGAGGAATGAATGACTTGCATGGAAGCTTCTTGTAGGAAAGCCAGAGGTAAAACGCCCAGTTGGTAGACCAAGAATGAGGTGGGAGAATAACATTAACTATGATTTGAGGGAAGTAGATTATACAGGAAATGATTGGAAAGGATTAGCTCAGGATATGGATGTATGGAGAGCTTATGTCCGCGCGGCCATGAACCTACGGGTTCGATAGTGCCAGTGAGTAAGTAAGTAAGTATGTTGAATTATATTGGTTTAATTTACATAAAAAACATAAATAGAAATGACGTGAGTCTAATGAAATAAAAAAATATATTACAAAAACAATTAATTTAATAGTGCAGTAACATATAAATAAATTAAATAGAATATATAAAAAATGAATATACAACTAATGAAAATAATTCATATTAATAATTACACATTTTAAAAAAATATTTAAAATATTTAAATATTTAAAGCAAGAAAATAAAAACGCGAATAATAATAATAATAATAATAATAATAATAATAATAATAATAATAAAATAATAATAATAATAATAATAATAATACTTTATTTATTCTGGCAGAGTTAAGGTCATAAGGCCCTCTCTTCCACTCAACCAGCACAAATACAAATAAATATTCGACAAATATAGATATACACTATACTAATTATAAACAGTTAAAGATACAATAAATGTAGCAATGTAAATGTCATGTACAAACAACATTTTATAGGGTAATAACAATAATGATACGATAATAATAATAATAATAATAATAATAATAATAATAATAATAATAATAATAATAATAATAATAATATAAATATGATACATTATACGGGAAACACCAATTAATATATATATCTTACACTGGATAATAATGAAGTCGAGTTTAGAGCAAATATAAATTTAGATTTCTTTTAAAAGATGCCAATGTCCGGCAGCCCCTTATTTCTTGTGGTAGGGAATTCCAGTTGCGAGAAGTGGAGATGGTATATGACATGGAGTGATGTGATGTCCTATGTTGCGGAATATTAAGTAAGAGACTATGTTGTGATCTTGTGTTTAACTACCAAGCTGAAAATATATATCTATAGTCATCAGATAAAATGATAGAAACGATATTCATAAGTTTCATCTTTATTGCCAAATATTATTGTGTAATAAATAACTTATTGAAGAAGTAAATGTTTTGTTTGACTACAAAATTTCTTTACTCACCATAATTGTGTTGATCAGCGACTCCCTTGAAGTGATCTACATGCCGGTGCAAAAATAAATAAACGGACGGAATAGAATATTAAATTAAAGAAATTCATTACCTAAGAAATACCGTCACAAATATCGGCGCTGCAACGTGGTCCGAAAATAACCAGTGGAATTACCGTCACATTACGTATTTAACTAAACATAAAAAACATTAATTTTCGAATTTTAGTTCATTTATCTCAAGAAGATCGAGATAAGTAAATTCCCGGGAACGCCGGGTAATCAGCACGGGGTATATAAAAATATAAATGTATAATTATTTTTCCTTTTACTTGTTCAACTAAACATAAAAGCACATTCATTTTCATTTTTTAGGCATAGCAGCGCACGCCGGGTAATAGCTAGTTTAATATATAAAAATGCATGTTTCTTTATTTGTATTTTATGCGCTGCCATACCTTTCATCCGATTGTGATGGGGCTTTTTGCAACATGTTCAGGAGAATCCCGGGATGAACATAGGCTATAAGAGAGTTGTATTACTCAACCCCTTAACCCTTAAAAATCACCCTTTCTAGTGAACTACGTGAAAAAGTCCCGTTTTTGACGTTTAATTTGCTAACGCTGCCTAAACCGTAATAAATACACAAAATTAATATAGGCTACACAGAATTGAATATCTCAAAATACTCTACAAAAAATCCGCGACAGCAAATGTTTATCATTTACGGATAACTCACAATAACCAGTTTTGTCTTTGCCAAGAATATCGGAATATTTAGATTCCCGGGCATGCGTAGCAAAGCACGGCGGTCAATTCTTTTATGTATAACTCACAATAACGAATTTTGTTTTTCAGCTCATTTGTGCCAAGGAGATCGGAATAAGGAGATTACCAGGTAACGCCGGGTAATCAGCATGGAGTATATAAAAATAATTACGATATGTTTACTCCTACATATTCAACTATTAATAAAAACACCAATTTTCGTCTTTCACCTCAATTATGCCAAGTAGATCGGGATGAGCAATTTCCCGGGCAACGCCGGTTAATCAGCACGGAGTATCTTAAAACAATTAAGATATAAATTTATAATAATTTTTCCTCCTACTTATTGAACTAAACATAAAAACACATTAATTTTCGTCTTTCAGCATATTTATGCCAGGAAGATTGGAATAAGGTGATTACCGGGCAAACGCTCTGTAATCAGCACGAGATATCTTAAAGTAATATAACGATATAAATTTCACCTATTACTTATTCAACTAAACACAAAAACACTTAAATTTACATGTTTCTGCTCACATATGCCAAGATGATCGGGATAAGTAGATTCCCGGGCAACGCATGATAAACAGCACGGGGTAACTAAAAAAATAACGATATGCATTTTTCCTACTACTTATTCAACTATACAAAAACACATAATTTTCGTCTTTCAGCTCATTTATTCCAAGAAGATCGCGATAAGTAGTTTCCCGGGCAACGCCGGGTAATACGCTCGGGGTAGGATATCTAAAAAGTATTAGGATATAAATGTATCCTTTTACTTGTTCATGAATAAATATATGTTATCAAAATGCAATACCATTACTTACTTACTTACTCACTGGCACTATCGAACCCGTAGGTTCATGGCCGCGCGGACATAAGCTCTCCGTACATCCCTATCCTGAGCTAATGCTTTCCAATCATTTCCTATATAATCTACTTCCCTCAAATCATAGTTAATGTTATTCTCCCACCTCATTCTTGGTCTACCAACTGGGCGTTTTCCCTTTGGCTTTCCTACAAGAAGCTTCCATGCAAGTCTTTCATTCCTCATACGTGCAACATGTCCTGCCCATCACAGTCTACGAGACTTAACTGTTCCTATTATATCTGGCTTCCTATTAAAGACCATGTAGTTCATTGTTATATAGTCTTCTCCATTCACCTGTCTGTTCATCTCTCTTTGGTCCAAAAATTTTCCTAAGTACTTTATTCTCAAATACTTGTAATCTCCTTTCCTCCCTTAAAGTAAGAGTCCATGTTTCGAACCCATATAATATAACTGGTAGAATAATAGTTTTATATATTTTCAGTTTAACGTTTTTTGAAAGGAGTTGGGACATCAAGAGTCTCTTCAATGCATAATAGCACGCATTTCCAGAATTGAGCCTATGTTTAATTTCTTTGTGCATCTCATTCCAATTTGCGATTATTGTTCCTAGGTATTTGAATTCAGCTACTTCCTCAAAATTACCCTCATTTGTCATTAGCTGTCCATTTCCATTATATAATGAATTTCTACGTGTGACCATATATTTAGTTTTATTGATATTTACTTCCAGTCCTAATTTCTTAGTGTTACTTAATAGTGTGTGCGTGTTGTCCTTCAGTATCTCCTCGCTATCGGCCAATAATACATCATCAGCATAAACTAACAGCTTATTAATACCACTGAGTTGTAAGCCTTCCTTATTCTCTAAAGATTTAATTCTTAATAATTATACATAACTTAATTAGTGTATAATGCTATTGTATTATTATGTAATTGTAATATTATTGTGTTTTCGTTATGTAATTGTAATGTTTTTTTTCTTTATACTATTACCAATTATTAATTTATTGTAACAGACTGTCAACATCACGTACGGCTTACTGCCCGTGCGACCCATAGGCCTATTTGTAAATAATATTGTAAATATCTTACTTTTTGTCTAATAAAGTCCTACTATTACTACTTGTTCAACAAAACATAAAACACATTAATTTTCGTCTTTCAGATCATTTATGGCAAGAAGATCGGGATAAGTAGAATCCGGTCATCGCCGGTTAATCAGCAGGGGTACCTAAAAATAATTACGATATAAAGACAGAGGGAATGGCGTTTGGTTTCCGGAAGACTGCGGCCGCTGCAATGATACCGGATGATGATGGTGATGTTGATGATAAATTTATAATTATTTTTCCTCTCATTCAATTAAACATTATAATACATTAATTTTCACTTTTTTCGACGCAGGAGAGCGGCCGCCTGTTAGCTAGGGTTATATAACTAACTAACTTACTCACTGGCTCTGTCGAACCCGTAGATTCATGGCCGCGCGGATATAAGCTCTCCATACATCCCTATCCTGAGCTAATGTTTTCCAATCATCCATAAAATCACGGATATGCTATTTTCTCACCTCATTCTTGTATACCAACTAATCGTTTTCCATCTGGTTTTCCTACCAAAAATTTCCATGCACCTCTTTTATCACCCATACGTGCCACATGTCCTGCCCATCGCATTCTTCTTATTATATCTGACTTCCTATACATATCATGTAGCTCAGAATTATGCATTTTTCTCCATTCACCCGTTTGTTCATCTCGTTTTGGTCCAAAAATCTTCCTAAGAACTTTATTCTCAAATACTCGTAATCTTCTTTCTTCCCTTAAAGTAAGGGTCCATGTTTCGCATCCATACAATATAACTGGGAGAATAATTGTTTTATATTATCAGTTTAACATTTTTTTAAAGAGCTGGAAAGACAAGAGTTCCTGTAATGCATAATAGCATGCAATTCCAGAATTGAGGCTATGTTTTATTTCTTTGTGCACCTCATTCAGCCTTCAACAGCGCTCCTGGCTTTTTCGATTTTTCGCAGGTGTAAACAACAGTTGGGTCAGTGAAACATATATATAAGTTTATTTTAAGTGTTAGTTAATAGTTTAGTGAAATTTATTTCGTGTTTTTCTTTTGTATATGATAATGGGTGGAAGAAGTAATAAATCTACTTGCTCAATTGAAGACACGGTAAAACGCGTCTTGTCCGACTCGCTCCAAGACAAGCAGTTGCTGCAGGTGTTGGCAACAATGATTAAGAACGAAGTTGTGGCGGAACTTCAAAAAACTATAGAAAGCAACACTATAGTGATTGAAAACCTTAAAAAAACAATCGAAAATAAAGATAGTGTGATAAGAAATTTACAAAGGTGGATGACTTAGAGCAATATCAGAGACGACAGTGTTTACGTGTTTTCGGGGTTGAAGAAGTGGCCGGGGAGGACACTGACATTAAGTCAATAGAAATAGCCCAGAAAATCGGTGTGGATCTCAATACTACTGACATTGACAGGAGCCATCGCGTTGGTGTACGAAGAGAAGATAGGCCGCGCCCTATTATTATAAAATTTACTAGTTACCGCAAAAGAAGAGAGATGTTCGTAAATAAGAAACAACTCAAGGGATCGGGTATAACAATCCGAGAAGACTTAACAAGAATACGCCACCAACTATTGAAAGACACTATCGATAAGTTTGGTGTACGCAATGTCTGGACATTGGACGGTGTTATATTCGCTAAAGTTGGTGAATCAAAAAAGCGTATCACCAGTGCTAGTGACCTGTGTTAATTTAAGCCTTTAGCGTATTATAGGGTATGTTTTTTTTATATAACATATAATTTAAAAACTATTTAATTATTCTATATCTTATTTTTAATATATATCAACATTTTTTTTTCAATAATTCTTAAATTAATAATTAAACTATAGCAATTTCTCTAGGCTAATTAGGTTAACATTTACTTTATTTTCTTAGAATAGTCCAATTGATTTTATTATTACTAATATTTATTTTTCTCTGCTCCTAATAGTGTGTTAATTCAGTTAAAATTTTCATTATTTGTAAAAGTTGGTACAATTGATCTTCCAAGTTTTAGTCAAATATTTGAAGTCCCTGACATGCTTTCAACACGACCATCCCCCAGGAAAATTCCTACCCTTTCTTCAAATGACAATGCCAATGATCCTCACATTCTTCTGACCCCACCACTGCCTACCTGCTAAAAGAATGTTTTTCTCCTCGTTCAACTACTCTTAAAATCGCCCATATTAATGCTCAAAGCATTCTGCCTCACATTCATGAAATTCGACATTTATTTTCCGAGATCTCTCTGGATGCGATCTTAATATCTGAGTCCTGGCTTAAACCTTCCCTTCACTCCTCACTTGTTGATATTGACGGGTACACTCTCTGTCGCAATGATAGACTAGGGAAAAGAGGTGGGGGAGTTGCGATGTATATCAAATCGAACTTAGAGCCCAAAGTCATTCTTCACTCCTCCCCTGATTACAATGCACGACCAGAATTCCTCTTCATTGAAATTTCAGCTAGTTTACAGAGATGTCTCCTGTGTGTGGTGTACAAACCTCCGAAAGTAGAGTATCTTAGTGACATAGAAACACCTTTATTAAGTTTACTGCCGCATTATCAGCATGTTATAGTAATGGGCGACTTTAACTCTAACTTACTTTCTTCCTCATCATCATCATCATCAGAACTACTGGCACTATTTCACGCATGCAATATGTATGTCTTGCCTTTACAACCAACTCATCACACATCGACGACTGATACATTAATAGACATCATAGCCACGACAAATTCACAGAAAATTATAAACTACGGACAAATATCTGCCCCCGGCATATCAGCCCATGACGTCATATATATCGAATACTCTCTCCAGTGTCCTAGGACTCGTCCTAAATTATTAACGTATCGAAATTTAAAAAAATATTAACCAGCAAGCTCTAATTGCAGACGCTATCGACATGCCGTGGCATGATATTTGGACCCTATGCACAATTGACGAAAAATTGCTTAAATTTAACAATATGATATTAGAACTTTACGACAAACATGCCCCCTTGAAGACTAGACGAATTACTAAATCCCCAGCTCCCTGGATGTCCCACGAAATTCGACTACTGATGGCTGAGAGGGATGCTGCTTTTCGAAAATATAGACGGGACAAAAGTGACGCTAACTTAAGACAATATAAGACATTAAGAAACAAAACGAATCAAAACATTAGGAACGCTAAGTTGCGGTATGCTCATAGTCTCATTGAACCAAACACAAATGCAAGTGATATGTGGAAACGTATTAGATCAATGGGTCTACGGCAGCCGACAACCAAAGGAGAGAGCATTAACATATCACTGGACGATCTAAACCAACATTTCACATCATATGCCACACTTAACATAAACACTACGACCAAACAACAAACTATAGATGAGCTCCTATCCACACCTACTCCTTCCCGAGAAAAATTCTTCTTTTCCTATATAATGCCAATCGACGTTAAACTATCCCTGGACCGCATTAGAACTAAAACACAAGGTATAGACAATATAAGTATCGACTTTTTAAAGAAAATACTCCATGTCATACTGTCAACTGTAACCCATATATTTAATGCCTCAATTATGACCTCAACTTACCCCGAACTCTGGAAAAAAGCTATAGTCAGACCAATCCCTAAAATTAAATTACCTGTAACACCAAACGACTTTAGACCAATCAGCATCCTCCCAGTCCTATCTAAGGCCTTGGAGCGCATTGTTCATGGACAATTAACTGATTACCTTAACACTCATAACATACTCGACCCATACCAATCAGGTTTTAGGACAGGCCATAGTACGGCAACCGCACTTCTTAAAGTTACCGAAGATGCGCGTGAAGCAATGGACAGTGGCCACATGACAATATTTACACTCTTGGACTTCAGCAAAGCTTTCGACACTGTTGAAACTGACATATTAATAGCAAAATTACGCGCTCTGAATCTTTCGGACAATGCTGTTAACTGGCTTGGATCCTATCTTCATGGTCGCCAGCAATGTGTATCCAATGCAGAACTTTCCTCATCCTGGCTATCACTGAAGGGTGGCGTCCAACAAGGTTCAGTGTTAGGACCACTTCTGTTCTCTATCTATGTTAACGATATATCCACTAGACTTACCTATTGTCGATATCACCTATATGCTGACGATTTGCAAATTTACATTCACTCCCATCCTGACGATGTACATGACACACTAGACAAATTAAATAGTGACCTAGACTCAATATCCCAATGGTCGAAGAAACATGGACTTAATCTAAATACTGACAAGACCCAGTGCATAATTATAGGACATCGGCGAATCCAAAGCATTATAAATTACGAAAATATCCCTACCATTCTCCTAAATGACAAAAATATCCCCAACAGCTCAGTAGTAGTAAAAAATCTGGGTATATATATGGACCAACACCTAGACTGGAAAATCCAGGTGAATAATACCTGCAAGAAAGTGTTCTCAATTCTTCACTCCCTAAATAGTTTTAAAAACTTCCTTCCTACAAAATTAAAACAAATACTTGTACAGACTCTTATAATGCCACACTTCGACTACTGCGACATATTACTGACTAATCTGACAACTGATCTATCTGACAGACTACAGCGTGCTCACAATGCGTGCATTCGATTTATATTCAATCTCCGTCGTTATGACCACGTGTCTCCTTCATTTCAGGCCTTATCATGGCTACGCCTAAATGACAGAAGAACTTTACATTCACATACCTTACTATTCCAAATTCTGCACACATATTTACCAACTTATTTAACAACACGTTTTCAACATTTATCGGCTCATCACAATTTAGGAACAAGATCACAAGACTCTTCTTTACTTTTGATACCACAACACAGGACCTGTCTGTACTCTGAATCTTACACAATATCTATGGCTAGAGCATGGAACTCACTTCCCAGTCATGTCAGGGACTGTCAATCGCTATCATTATTTAAATCCAAATTAACTGATATCTTAAGTTCGACACAATTGAAAACATTAACTACATAACAACTATATAGAGCATTCTATTAATAATCATGTAGGAAGCTACTTACTTTATTTTATATCATTTTAATTTTATTATATTCTATGTTTTTGTTAGCATTAGCTAGTATTAGATCCATCATCATTGTATTTTGTTTAGTCAGTATTTTAATATCTTAAAATTGTAATATGTACGTAATTTTTGTATAATTTTACTATTCGCTGGTTGAGTGGAAGAGAAGGCCTTATGGCCTTAACTCTGCCAGCTAAAATAAATCATTATTATTATTATTATTATTATTATTCCTATTTGTACTTATTGTTCCTAGATACTTGAAATCAGGCACTTCTTCAAAATTTCCTTCATTTGTGATTAGTTGTCCATTTTCATTACGGTATATAGGCCTAATGCATTTGTATGTGTGAACATATATTTAGTTTTATTTCCAGTCCCAATTGCTTAGTGTTCTTCAATAGAGTGTGTGTGTTGGCCCTTAGTATCTCCTCGTTATCGCTCAATAATACTACATAATCAGCATAAACTAACAGCCTATTAATACCATTGAGTTAGACCTCCCTCATTCTCCAAAGATTTTATGGCATGCTCTAATATAAAATTGAATAGTAGAGGAGATAGTGCATCCCCTTGTTTTAACCCATTATGAATTTCAAAAGTATCCGAAAATTGTTTGTCAACACGCACCCTATGTTTTATACAATCTGGTTTTTGTTTCACGTGTCGGATATTTTGAATTTAAATACTTTATTTATTGGAAAATAACATTTCTTAGCATTTTGTATTTTGTATTTATTTCTTCCTGGATATTATTATGTTCATTTAGTCCCTTTAAACAGGAGTCCATATTTTTTTCAGTATTGAAATAATATCAATTTTACTGTTTGGGACTTGCTGATAGTAAGTGCCAATTCCAATAGGTACTTTCGTACATATTACACCAAATACCCTACCCCTAAATTGGCGAAACAATAATTTATCGTGTCATTTATTTAAATGTTCTGGACCTCAAAGAAAACAAAATTAAATAAAACTCTATAAAGTTATTATTGTACATTATTATGTAATTTGATGCAAACGTAAGTGATTTCAACTCCTTTGTTTTTCAATTGTTTTATATTATAAACGAATATATGTCTTTTTGACCTTTGTAGACTTCTAAACCGTTTAACCAATCTTCGTAAAAATTTGTATCCTATAAAGGATTTTAGATGCGGCGAGTGTTAGCCATTATCTATTATGTTCTAAAATCATTAGGTGTGGTGTTCACCTGAAACGAAAATTTGAAAATCGCTCTAGGAATGACAATTTTCAATGTTTCACAATAAAACTCGGAATATTGTGTTAAAGTAAACCGAGGTATGCATTATCAAAAAATCAGCGAAATCCGACAGTTAGAAGTGGAGGTTTATTTGAAATTTGAAATTAAAAATTTACACTAGTAACCGGCATGTTTCATTTGTCGCAGTGTATACCCTATAATTAATTAACCCCCAATATTTAATTTATTTAGGCGTAGCAGTCCCGCCGGGTATTGGCTAGTTTAACATAAAAACAAAAAAACATATCTCATAGTTGATATAAAGATCAACTGAGGCAAGTTTTTTGTTTTTATGTTAATTATAAAAATATGTATAGTACCATTTCCAAATTTTATATAATTCTTGCAGTTTGAATATTATCTCACATAAGGAGATCGAAACATCGACAAATTCCTGAATAAACATAACTTTGTGATAACAAATTTATTATCATAATTTTAACTTATTTTTTAGTGTCATATCTTGCTTCAGTTCTATTTCCCAATATCAGCATTATAATTGTTTTTTATGTTCTCAGATATGCATTATTCCATATTGCATTTTGTATACATCATAAAAATTGTATAGCAATGATAAACGTTTCCAAAGGCTAAGATTTGTACGCAACCTATGTTTTTCACTCTTTTACATCTATCAATCTATCTATCTATAATGGCGTAGGCCATTGTTGAGCCACACCCTCTTCTTTGTAAGGAGTTACCAGAACAAGTTAATTTTATAGTTACCTTATTTGCTCGTGGATGGCATGGATGGCATTCGGTCAACACACCTACACAATGAGACATCTAACAGGCAACTATAGTATTACTAGGACATTGATGTCGGTAAATTTTGTTTCGAGGCATCTTTATTTAGACTTAAGGATCTTTTACGAGCCTGAAAATCTTCAGACTCGGGACCCACGGCTTAAAGTCCCTCCCGGAGGACTTCTTCCTTGGATTTTTACGTCCTAAAAAATCCATCGACCTCGGCCGGGTTTGAACCCGTAACTCTCAGAACCAGAGGCAAGAAGCATAACCACTAGGCCATCTCTCCTAATCACTAGCAATCCCACGTCACAATTTATAACTCTGTATTGTATAACACAACTCTGTGGTATAATGGTAACATAGTTGCCAAACACGCAGTGTGCACAGGTTGTTTTACTGGTTGGAACAAGTTCCTATTTCCTCATCTGTAAGAAAATTTTCACGAAACTTTAAGTCTCAAATAGTCCCCGAACACCATCTGGTCATCACAATCATCTGTACCATATAGCCTTGTTTAGTACGAATATATGAGTGAATGGTGCATTTTTTAGAATAATCCACAATACAATGTTTCTCCTTCAATCCAAAGTGATTTGTTGCCAGAGGTTCCTGTCTAAAGCATGTTCTTCCCTCAAATCTCTAGCTTCCACACTTTTTTCACACCATCCATCCATCGTTCTCTAGACCTGCCTCTTCCACTTCTTCCATTAGCTTTCCAATTAAGGTTCTTCTTTGGTATTCTCTCTTCTTCCATTTTTATGAGGTGTCCATACCATTTCAAACGTTTTTTTCTATTTTTCCTAATATGTTTTTTTTTTCAACTTGCATAATTGTCCTTATTGTGCAGTTTCTGATCGTATTCCTTCTTAAAATTCTTGTCGATCGCCTCCAAAAATCAATTTGTACTGCTAACAGCTTGTTGGCTTGTTTTCTATTTACTATCCAGGTTTCGGACAGTGTATCTTGCATAAATGTTCCTTATTATTTCGGAGATGGCCCCAGCATTAAGCTGATCACTCATTCATGTCCTTGTGTAGTTAAATTGTAGATCCTGAGTTTAAAATCTTCTCTCAACTGGTCGTGTCCCTCTATGGTCCGGTTTGCATGGACTGTGTAAAAGTACGTACAAAGTGAAATTAAACCAAGGTGAAGAATTATGCAACTCGGACTCTTATGGAAATATCATCATTACTCGATGTCAGAGCATTTCGTTTATATACTTTGACCCGTAATACATTCATTCCTTTCGAAAGTTAAAAATGTTTTCTTGTTCAGCAAATAATCTTAAGTATATGCACTTATTTTTTATTTCGTACTAGCTAATACCCGGCGTGCGTTGCTACGCTTAAATAAATGAAAATTAATATGCTTTTATGTTTAATTGAATAAATAATTATACATTTATATTTTTTAGATAGACCGTACTAATTATCCGGCGTTCCCGGGAATCTACTTATCCCGATCTTCTTGGCATAATTTAACTGAAATACGAAAATTAATGTGTTTTATGATTAGTTAAATAAGTAAGAGGAAGAATTGATATCGTAATTATTTTTAGGTCCCGCGCCGTAGCCGAGCGGTTAAGGTAGGAAGCCTTGGCGCAGAGCTACGGGACTTGCGCTGGTTCGAGTCTCCATGGGGGAAGAAATTTTCTCATGGTATTTCGGCCAGTATGGGACCGGTGCCCACCCAGCATCGTGAGGCAATTGGGTAGCTACAATAAGTAGCGGCTCCAGGTTGAGGAACCAGCTATAACGGCTGGGGGACTCGACATGCTAACCACATGTCACCCCTACACTGGCTGTTGATCATCTACCTCTGTGATTGACACATGTGAATGTGAAGGGCCAGCAGCCGGCTGGTAAAAGGGCAACCGCTGAAAAGTGGAAAGACCCTCAATCGGAATTATTTTTAGATACCCTGTGCTGTTTACCCGGCGTTGTACGGGAGTCTACTCATCCGGATCTTCTTGGCATAAATGAGCTGAATGACAAAAATTAATGTACTTCTTATGATTAGATGAATAAATATAATGAAAAATAATTATAAATGTATATCGTAATTATTTTAAGATTCCCCATGCTGATTATCCGGTGTTGCCCGGGAATCTACTTATTTCGATCTTCTTGGCATAAATGAGCTAAAGACAAAATTAGTTATTGTGAGTTATCCGTAAAATAATACCCGCCATGTGCTGCTATGTATGCACAGGAATCTACATACTTGTCTCGATCTTCTTGGCATCAATGAAAGACAAAAATGGTTATTGTGAGTTATCCATAAGAGATAATCATATGCCGTCCCAAGGACGTTTCTGTAGAGTTCTTTTGAGATATTCAATTCTGTGTACATTAATGTTGTGTATTTGTTATGGTTTAGTCAGCGTAAGCCATTTAAGCGTCCAAAGAGATACTTTCTTGTTCACGTTTTCCACTGCGAAGAGCGAATTTTAAGGATGTAGGAGTTGAGAATCACAACTCTCTTATAGCATATGTTCATTCCGAGAATCTCCTGAACATTTTCCAAAAGCCCCATCACAATCGGATCAACGGTATGGCCGCGCATAAAGTACGAACAAACAAACAAACAAACATTCATTTTTATATATTAGATTTGAAATGGTCCTCTTTCTCCATTTAATTAATTTCAAACATTTGAAATCCACATACATAAAAACAATTTGAACATTTCCTCCTAAATACACTACGTCTCCTACTTTTTTGTTCCAATGAATTCCTAGACTGACTTTAACAGCTAGCATTTTCCGTTCATTTCCTGTGCATTTACCTCCCGCAAATCAGAGTTCATATTATTTCCCCGCCTCATTCTTGATCTTCCTACTGGAGGCTTTCCCCAAACTTCGCTACAAGAAATATCCATGCCTTTTTCATTTCCCATTCATACCACATGTCCTGCACATCGCGGCCTATGAGACTTGACTGTTCTTATTATATCTGGTTTCTCATAAAGTTCATGTAGCTCACTGTTATGAAGTTTTCTCCATTCACCAATCTCTTCATCTCTCTTTGCTTCAAAAATTTTCACAAGCACTTTAATTCAAATACCTGTAATCCTTTTTCCTCTTTTAAAGTAGTAGTAGTAGTAGTAGTAGTAGTAGTAGTAGTAGTAGTAGTAGCAGTAGTAGTAGTAGTAGTAGTAGTAGGACTTTAATAAACAAAAAGTTAGATATTTACAATATTATTTACAAATATGGGTCGCAGGGGCAGTAAGCCGTACGTGCTGTTGACAGTCCGTTATAATAAAGTAATAATTGGTAATAGTATAAAGAAAAACAAAAAAGAAAACAATAACATTACAATTACATAAAGAAAACACAATAATATTACAATCACATAATAATACAATAGCATTATACATTAATTAAGTTTCGTATAATTATTAAGAATTAATGGTATTGCATTTTGATAACATATATTTATCAAGAATGAGTGTTGTTCTTATTTTCTGCGTTTTGTCCAGAAATTTACCCAAGTTTATCCAATTTTCTGGATTTACCATTAACTCGTAGCATGCCAATCTTTCCCGATTTGAATTTAGAAATCTGTCCGGTAATAACTGGCGTCTCCAATATTCTAAATCATCACATTTTCCTAATATATGTATCTCGTCTTCAGAGTTCCCGCACATTGGACATATTCGCATATCGTGATTGTTGCTTATTTTTAGAAATTTCCATGCCCCTAGCCTAAACCAAGCAAGCCCTGATCTCTCTTTAAATCCTAGGTTGAATATATAAAATTCTTTTCCCCAAACGTGTTTTAGGTCTCTTTGTAAACACAGTGGGCGTTTTCCCGTACATTCGGCGAAAATATCTTGTTGGTTTATAACTAAGTACCTCCTCCTTATTTTTCTCCACACGTTTTTGCGATTTTCAGTCTCTTTTAAAGTAAGAGACATGCTTCACATCCAGATATTATATCAGGAAGGATATCCAATTTATATACTTTGTATATTTAATTTAACATTTTTTTAGAAACCTTGGGATGAGTAACTCTCTGTAATGCACACCATGGTTTTCATGAGATGAACCTAAGAATTTAATTTATTTCCACATGCACCTCATTCCTGTTTTTAAATATTTCAATTTCTTAACTGCTCCGTTGACGATCTTTCAGCGTAAAAATACAACCATCAAGAAATGCGGACATGGGTTCAACTGGGGTAAAATTTTCCGGAGGTCAAATAGTCCCCCATTCGGTTCTCCGGGCGGGGAATACTTCAGGGAACCCATGCCAAAGGCTCAAACACAGGGACATGTTCCTAGGAACATGGAATGTTAGGACTTTGTATAATAGCGGGGCGCTAGAGATATTAACGCGGGAACTAGATAAATCGCCCTTGGATATAGTCGCTTTACAGGAAGTTAGGTGGCCAGGAGAAGGTAGTCAGGAATCAGGAAGCTTTGCATTATACTACGGGGGTGCAGAAAGACCTGCATTTGGAACGGGGTTTTTAGTCAAAAGGAGGATCCTATCCGCTATCCGAGATATTAAGTTTGTCAGTGATAGGATATCATACATAATTCTAAAGGGTAAACAACATGATTTTATAATTGTAAATGTACATGCCCCCACAGAAGATAAAGATGACAAGATCAAGGATGAGTTCTATGAAGAATTAGAATGCTTATTGGATAGCCTTTCACGATATCATATGAAAATTGTCTTAGGAGATTTTAATGCAAAAGTGGGGCGGGAAGATATATTAAAATCAACAATAGGCAAATTCAGTCTTCATGAAGATAGTAACGACAACGGGGTTAGATTAGTCACATTTGCCACATCAAAGAATCTCATTGTGAAGAGCACAACATTTCAGCATAAGGATATTCATAAATACACCTGGACGTCCCCAGATGGAGAAACTCGGAACCAGATAGATCATGTATTAGTGGATAAACGCTGGCACTGTAGCATCATCGATGTTAAATCAGTTAGAGGGACAGACTGCAATTCGGATCATCATCTGGTCAGAGTGAAAATCAGACAACGGCTATCGCTTATGAGAGGAACAAACGCTAAAGATGATAATGTAAAATTTGAATTAAAAAACTTGAAAAATGATAAAATGCGGCAAGAATACCAAATCAAAATTGCTAATAGATTTGAAGCACTGGAATCTTCCGATGACAATACGGCAAACGAAGAAGAAACTGATATAAATAAAGAATAGGAGGCTATAAGAGATACTATTAAATTGTCAGCATCAGAAAGCATTGGTTGTTTAAAAAAGAGGCAAAACAAGAAATGGTTTGATGAGGAATGTGCCGACATTGTAAAGAAAAGAAAGCTAGCAAAAATGAAATGGTTACACGAGCCAAATGAGGTAAATTTAGAGCAACTGGGTAGTATTAGACGAGAAACCACCAAGCTACTAAAGAGTAAAAAGAGGGAATATTTGAGAGAGAAGATTAATGATCTTGAAATGAATGCAAAAAATAGGATCATTAGAGAATTATATCAGGGAATCAGTATAGAGAAGAAAGGGTTTCAGGCTAGAACAAACATAATTCGGAATGAAAATGGGGATATGATTGCAGATTCCAGGAGTATATTAAATAGATGGAAAAGTTACTTTAATCAGCTATTAAATGTACATACAGAACAGGACATTGAGGAGGATAATTTGCAGACAGCAGAAATGCTAGTAGCAGAGCCAAGTGCATTAGAGGTCGAAATGGCGTTTGAAAAATTGAAGATGTATAAAGCATCAGGTTCAGATGAGATCCCAGCAGAACTGATAAAATCAGGGGGAGAAAAATTGATGAACAAGATACGCTGGTTGCTTAGTATGATTTGGGAAAATGAAGCTCTTCCAGATGAATGGAAGGAATCAATTATCGTACCAATTTATAAGAAAGGAGATAAACCTGATTGCAACAACTACAGGGGCATCTCATTACTTTCAACTTCATACAAAATTCTAACAAATATATTAGTAAGCAGACTTACTCCCTATATTGATGACATTCTAGAAGATCATCAATGTGCATTTAGAAGAAACAGGTCTACAACAGATCAGATTTTTAGTATAAGACAGATTTTAGAAAACAATTTGGGAATATAATGGTACTGTACATCAACTGTATGTAGACTTCAAAAAAGCATATGATTCAATTAAGAGGGAGAAGTTATATAGTATCCTGCTGGAGTTCGGAATTCCTAAAACGTTGGTTAGACTTATACGAATGTGTCTAAATGGCATAAAGAGTAGGGTGCGTGTAGGCAAACAGTTTTCGGACACTTTTGAAATCCAGAATGGGTTGAAGCAAGGAGATGCACTATCTCCTCTACTATTTAATTTTGTACTAGAGCATGCCATTAAATCTTTAGAGAATGAGGAAGGCTTACAACTCAATGGTATTAATAAGCTGTTAGTTTATGCTGATGATGTAGTATTGTTGGCCGATAGCGAGGAGATACTAAGGACAACACGCACACACACTATTGAGTAACACTAAGAAATTAGGACTGGAAGTAAATATCAATAAAACTAAATATATGGTCACACGTAGAAATTCATTAAATAATGTAATTGGACAGCTAATGACAAATGAGGGAAATTTTGAGGAGGAAGTGGCTGAATTTAACTACCTAGGAACAATAATCACAAACAGGAATGAGATGCACAAGGAAATTAAACATAGGCTCAATTCTGGAAATACGTGCTATTATGCATTGCAGAGACTCTTGATGTCCCAACTCCTTTCAAAAAACGTTAAACTGAAAATATATAAAACTATTATTCTACCAGTTATATTATATGGGTGCGAAACATTGACGCTTACTTTAAGAGAGGAAAGGAGAATACAAGTATTTGAGAATAAAGTACTTAAGAAAATTTTTGGACCAAGGAGAGATGAACAGACAGGTGAATGGAGAAGACTTCATAACAATGAACTACATGGTCTTTATAGGAAGCCAGATATAATAAGAACAGTTAAGTCTCGTAGACTGCGATGGGCAGGACATGTTGCACGTATGGGGAATGAAAGACTTGCATGCTTCTTGTAGGGAAGCCAGAGGGAAGACGCCCAGTTGGTAGACCAAGAATGAGGTGGGAGAATAACATTAACTATGATTTGAGGGAAGTAGATTATACAGGGAATGATTGGAAAGGATTAGCTCAGGATAGGGATGTATGGAGAGCTTATGTCCGTGCGGCCATGGACCTACGGGTTCGATAGTGCCAGTGAGTAAGTAAGTAACTGCTCCGTAGCCGAGCGGTTTAAGGCATATTTGCCTTGGTGTATAGCTGCGGGATTTGCGCTGGTTCAAGATCCCATAGGGAAAGAAATTTTCTAATGGAAATTATATTATGGGATCGGTGACCACCCAGAATCGTCAGGAATTTAGGTAGTTCCAATGTGTAATGGCTCTAGGTTAAAAAAAACCATACGTAACGGCTGGGGACCCGACATGCTGACCACACGCCACCCCAATACTGAGTAGATGATTGTCCGCTTCGGTGAATAACACATATTGATGTGAGGCCAGCAGTTGTATGGTAGAAAAAGGTCCTTCTAAGGCCTGTCGCGCCATGGAATTTAGTTTTATTTATCATCTTTTGGACTCTATTAGCTGAACGATAGTAAGATTAAAATGTAAATTTCGTCGTACAGGGCAAGTCAAAATGTTGTGCAGGTTTTCAGAAATTTATTATGTGAAATGTAATGAACATATAATATTGTGAGACATATTGTATGAAAGGTAAACTCTCAAAGTTTTTTTTTAAATATTCACAGATGTTCTATGTGAGCGCCTTTTGTTACACGACAGATGTCAAGCCGATATTCAATCTCCTGCCAAACTTTCTGTAGCAGTCCGCGGTCGATATCAGCAATGGCTGCTGTGATGCGGGCACGCAGTTCATGCAGTGTTGTTGGAAGTGGTGGTACGTAAACATGATCCTTTACAAGACCCCACATGAAGAAATCACACGGGGTTAGATCTGGTGAACGAGGTGGCCAATGAATGAGTTGTTGATCACCCTGAGATGCACGGCCTATCCAGCGTTGTGGTAAAGCCGTATTCAAATGGTCTCGAACACTGCCATGGTAATGTGGAGGGGCACCATCCAACTGCAGAATGAAATCTGGACTATCCGCTTCAAGCTGCGGAAGGAGCCATTGTTGTAGCATATCAAGGAAAACATGTCCGTTCACAGTACGTTCATGAAAGAAAAAGGGCCCATAAACCTTTGCATGGGAAATGGCACAAAAGACATTCACTTTCGGAGAATCGCGTTGATGTTCCAGAGTTGCATGGGGGTTACCAGTTCCCCAAATCCTTACATTGTGTCTATTCACTTTTCCTGAAAGGTGGAAAGTCGCTTCATCACTGTAAACTACCCTCTCATGGAACTCATTCTCTTCCATTAATGCGAGAAAATCAACACAGAAGGACGCTCGCAGAGCATAATCGGCGGGTTTTAAGGCTTGAACCAGTTGCAAGTGGTAGGGTTTCATCTGTAAACGTTTCCGGAGAATCCGCCATACAGTTTTTTGTGGTAGTTGAAGTTCTGTCGCTCCCCGGTAGGTGGATTTCTGTGGACTCCACACGAAGCATGTGCGAACGCGTTCGACTGTCTCTTCACTCGTCGACGGACGGCCAGTCGATTTTCGTTTACAGATACAGCCTGAATCCCTAAATTGTGTGTACCACTTACGAATGGATCTCCCATCCGGCGGGTCTTTATCGTATCTGGTACGGAAATGTCGTTGAACACTAGTCACAGAGTTGTTTACATGGTAATCAAGCACACAGAAAGACTTCTGATCCCCAGTCAACGCCATTTTCCTTTACTGCTCTGCTGTTGACATCTTGCGGGTGAATGCGGAACTTTAGAAGTGGACAACTAAACTTTGAGAGTTTACCTTTCATACAATATGTCTCACGATATTATATGTTCATTACATTTCACATAATAACTTTCTGAAAACCTGCACAACATTTTGACTTGCCCTGTATATTGATGTAAATAATATCAGAAATACAAATTTCTTAACAGAGTGCAAACAAAATGAAGAAAGTGCCTACAATTGTTCTATGACAGATACAGGGTTAATATCCTTCAGAGGAATGCCACAAATACTGAATTTTTTGCGGGTAAAGCAATTTATCAACGTTACAAGTACGTCCAGACGTTCTGTACTACTTTAATTGTTTCGACTAGCTTAGACAAGTCGACGTCAAGCTTTCGGACAAAATTGTAGAGTTAATTTAAAAGTTTTATAAGGACTTGCCTCTCTTCTGCGTAATTTAGAGGTTTCCAGCTTTCAGTCGACCAAACAGAGATACAAATTTTATCAGTAAAAATCCAAAACTATCTCTTCATTCAGTTCTAATTAATTAATGTCATTCAGACGTCTCTCTCCTCAATTTTGGTAAAATATTTTCCTACAGACAAAGATACACTCACATTATTTTCACGCACTCAAAATTTTGTGTGGATTTATGAAGTTCCACAGAATAATATTGATCTCAAAGATGACTAGAACATTTTACCACGAACTACATTAATAATACTGATAATAATAATAATAATAATAATAATAATAATAATAATAATAATAATAATAATAATAATAATAATTCTTTTATTCTTGTCAGAGTTACATTCTTCAATATAAGTTCACATAATACAATTTTAACATAGAGTGGTAAAATGGAGAAGTTTGGAATATCTAAATCTCTCATACATTTTATAAAAAGAATGTATGATTGTAAAGCAAGTATTAAGGTTGGAAATAGAATATCCTCAGAATTTGATATAACAAAAGGATTAAGACAAGGATGCGGGATGTCACCAACATTGTTCAAGATATATTTAGAAGATGTATTAATGAAATGGAATAAGTCATGTAGGGGAATGGGAATCAACATTAATGGCCATTTACTGCACAATTATTATTCGCTGATGACCAGATTATAATAGGACAAGATAAAGAAGATATATAATATATGATCAGAAAGTTGGTAGATGCATTTGAGGTAGGTGGACTGAAGATAAATTATATTAAAACAGAATATATGGCAATCGGAGGAAATTCAGAAGACCTACAAATAAATAATATGATAATTAAACGTGTTGAAGAATTTAAATATCTTGGATCTATAATAGATAAATCTTGTGAAAAAGATATTATTAACAGAGTAAATTGTACAAGGAAGGCGATTAGATCCCTGAGTGGTATTTTATGGAATAGAAATTTGACCAGAAAAACAAAAAAAGGGATTATACAGACAATAATAGAAAGTATACTTACATATGGATCAGAAAGCTGGACAATAAATGAAAGGTTGCAGAAAATAATCTTGGCGACAGAAATGGATGGGTTGCGGAGAAGTATGAGAATATCCAGGCTACAACATATTCGAAATACATATATCAGACAAGAAATGGATGCACAAGAAACTGTTATCGATAGGATAACAAAGAGAGCTCTACAATGGTATGGACATGTACAACGGATGTCGGAAGACCAGTGGCCTAAGCAGGTGTTGGATTGGATGGTACCAGGCAAAAGGAGGAGGGGGGGAAGTAGAAGAGCATGGTATGAGGGAATATATGATGCCATGATGAAGAGGGGTATGGAAGATGGATAATGGGAAGATAGGAATCTCTGGAAAGCAGGAATCAAAGGCATACTGCTGTAAAGTGGAAAGCCTGTATTAAGTAAGTATTAAGTTAAGTAAGTGGTAAAAGAACTGTTATTTGCTGTGGGGAGTGTGTATGTATGTGTGTGGTGGGAGTGTGAATTTTTCAAATATGATTTATGACATTTTTATTGTAACTTATAAAGGACGCAGTAGAACTACAATTATAAATGCCCGAATTCAATCTGGCAAATACAAATGGAACATACCAATAAAATGACTTTCTATATTTCACATTATCTTAAACGTTTATATTGTTTCCCCCTGTTTCATTAAAAAAAAATAAATAAAACCTTTTGCAAAACCTTGTGTCACCACACTTCGATTATTGTTATGCTATTTATATGTAGTCCACTGCTATGGTATCGAGGTATCGTGCTGCCTTGTCACGCAGCGGGCCCGAATTCGATTCCCGGCCGGGACAGACTCCTGGGTGAGGTTTTTTTCGGGGTTTTTCCTCACCTGTAAGACAAATATCAGGAAGCTTAGGGCCCAACGGTCCCCAAAAATCATCCGACCGTCAATCATCATTATCATTATCATCATAATCATCATCTACATCATCCTTCACGGGTGTGGAAAGAAACGGGAAGCTACCACACCTATAATTCCGTAGTAAACTGCAAAGCATAGCATGAAAAAATGCTACGATTACAGTGGAAGACCTGTCCTCGAGCAGAATTACTATGGATGGATATATATAATTACCTAAACTTTGACTTGTCGGAAAAACTTCAGCATGTTCATAATTCTTGAGTTTATTACATTTCTAACTTCCCTGTTATTACCATATTTCCGTGAACATTAATAATCTCTCATAGCTCCGTCTTAGCGATCATCGCAAATTGCACTCTTTTTCCCTTCTTTTCAATATTCTGCTCTCTTACACTCTTACTTACCTGGCGTCAAAATTTGATAAATGGTATTTTTCACCGAGATTTTGGAAGCAAGTAGGTCCACAGAGTAACAGTATTGACTAACAATCCCTCTCCACAGTACCTCTTGTCTTGTTACTTCTTTCACAGTAGCCACTGCCCGATCCAGGAAATTCCTCACTCAAGATATCAAGGGTTTCTGCACACTTGACACTTTTAAGTCAACCTCATACAACAATTACTTGTTGTTATATAATTAATTTTTTCCACAACTAAATTTATTCTGTCATTACTAGTTTTATTTTTCTTATTTTATCTTGTATATTTTATATTGTATTCGTTAAATCTATAGTAAATCAACATAAAATGTAGATAATAATTGTATTGAATGTATACTATGTAATCATTTATGTTTAATGCAATTTAGATAAGTGATTAAAGTATTGTGAACTTTAAGTGAGTAGTACACAATTCCTTAAGGCATTACCTCCTCGAGATAAAATAGAGCTATTATCTATTTATTATCAATTGGCGGACATTGATGGTATTTCATATTCTTTCGAGTTTACCAGAACAGTCTTGGTTTATCAGCGCATTGTGCTGTGTGATTTAGCGCTGAAAATGAAGGAGATATTAACTATCCGAGATGTCATCTGGATTGTTGCAGAGTAAACTTTTTTATGTTACGTATATAGATGTATATATGTAGTTTGATGTATACCCAGTAACATTAGTCCGAAAATTAAGTTTTAAAATTGATAAAACAAATACAGATCAATTGTCTCTCGTAAAAAGAAGACACACTTACAAAACATTATAAAACAACAAAATACCGAATTTAAAAATATATATATATATACAGCATATATATTAAACTAGATCAAATGTTATATGATACATATTACCTAACAAATAATTCTAATTTTCGTTATCAACCTCGGTCTTGGAACTTTTCGATAGTTTCCCGAATTTTGTATTATAATATGATACAACACTAAATTAATTAAAAATGATGGCATTTTGGGGAAATGATCATATAAGATCAAAAGTCATAACAGACAACAAACCTCTAGAACAAGCAACAAATTTTAATTATTTGGGTTGTAATTTTACTATAAACACAAAAACTTAAAGAGACATAAATATGAAACTGTCGACATTTCAAATGATATGCGGAACTATACATAAAACATTAAAGAACAAAATAAGAGGAGATACTAGATTGAAGTTTTATAAAATATTGGCAGTTCCTGCATTACTTTATGGGAGAAAAACTTGGGAAATGACCAAAAAAATACAAAGTATAAATCAAAGAGTAGAAATGAACTTCCTTTGAAGAACAAAAGGCTGCATAAGATTGGATCGGATAAAGAATGAAGATATAAGAACAGAGTTAAATATATATCCAATGAATGATAAAATCAAATAATATAGAGAAAATGGTTTAGATTTGTAGAAAGAACGAATGTAACAAGATTACCAAAAGCAGCATTTAATTGTAAGCCAAGAGGTTCAAGGAATGTAGGAAGGCCGGTGAAAAGATGGACAGAACAACTGAGAGGTAGAACAGGCAATTTTCCTAGCCCGTGAAGTGAAGAAGAAAAACAAGAAGACTAAATTAAGTAAATGGTATAGGTTCTTTTTTCCCATTCATAATAATTTTAAATATTTGAAATATTAAACATTTTCCCAACAGAATTCATTAAATATATGGAGTACTAAATAACACAATGTCTGGAATGCTCATCACACTATAAAGACTGCACTTAGATTGATTTAAGCCTATAATGCTCCCAGAAAAAAGCTTCAAAGAGCATAGTAATCCCACATATGTTGAAGGGTTATTGTTAATACCTAATATATTAAACATTTCTGGTAAACTATGAATTTTTTTATTCCATGCTCCCATATGAGCGTCTATTTTTATTTTTATTTAATGCAGCAAAAGCAGATACGTGTTTTTAAATCAGATAATGTATTTTTATGAAATGAATATGAATAACGACCATATGTATTACTAAATACATCTAAAATTCACTATAGATTTGTTTTCTATTATTTCTATTGCTGTTGCTCTTTGATATGTTAAGCAGAATTTGAATGAATGAGTGATTAGCACCCGGATCCTCAATCAAGAAGGGCTCTAAAATATATGATGATATCATTCCGTGAAGACATTATTTTTTATTGTTATTATTATTATTATTATTATTATTATTATTATTATTATTATTATTATTATTATTATTATTATTATTTAATGCATGTTAATCGTAGAACAAAGTGCATTAGAGGTTGAAATGGCGATAGAATAATTGAAGTTGTTTAAAGCATGAGGTTCAGATGAGATCCCAGCAGAACTGTTAAAATCAGGTGGAGAAAAATTGATGGACAAGATACGCCAGTTGCTTAATATGATTTGGGATAAAGAAGCTCTTCCAGATGAATGGAAAGAATTAATTATCATACCAATTATATAAGAAAGGAGATAAAACTGATTGCAACAACTATAGGGGCATCACATTACATTAGAAAAAATGTATGGAGCGATGGTCAGGCCAGTAATGCACTATGGTAGTGAGATTTGGGGTTCCAAAGAACGGAAGTACTAAATAAGGTATATATGCATGTTCTAAAATATATTACAGGACTATAAGGCCGTTTCTAACTGTGAAATTTTATATGAATTCGGGTCGTTCCAGGACGACATAAACTGTAAAATTCGTGTACTCAAATACTGGTTGCGAGTAATTCAAGGTGAACAAACAATGCTTAGAGCAATTTGTTACGACCACCAAATTAAAAACATAGATGTTAAATTTTGGGCAGACGAGGTTAGGAGAAAACTCCAAAAGATTGGGATGGGCTGGATATGGGAAAAGGAACTGAAAATCGCAAGAACGTGTGGAGAAAAATGAGGAGGAGGTACTTAAATATAAACCAACAAGATACGTACTTTCGCCGAATGTAAAGGAAAACGCTCACTGTGTTACAAAGAGACCTAAAACACGTCTGGGGAAAAGAATCGTATATACTCAACCTAGGATTTAAGGAGAGATCAGGGCTTGCTTGGTTTAGGCTGGGGCATGGAAATTTCTAAAAATTAGCGACGATCACGATATGCGAATATGTCCAATGTACGGGAACTTTGAAGATGAGATACATATATTAGGAAAATTTAATGATTTAGAATATTGGAGACGTCAGTTATTACCGGAAAGATTTCTAAATTCAAATCGGGAAAGACTGGCATGCTACGAGTTATTGGTAAATCCAGAAAATTGGATAAACATCGGTAAATTTCTGGACTAAACGCGGAAAATAAGGACAACACTCATTCATGAATAAATATATGTTATCAAAATGCAATACCATTAATTCTTAACAATTATATATAAATTAATTAGTGTAATAATGCTATTGTGTTATTATTTAATTGTAATATTATTGTGTTTTCTTTATGTAGTTGTAATGTTAATTTTTTTTTAGTGTATAATGCTATTGTGTTATTATTTAATTGTAATATTATTGTGTTTTCTTTATGTAATTGTAATGTTATTGCTTTTGTGTTGTTGTATTTTTCTCTACACTAGTACCAATTATTACTTTATTGTAACGGACTGTCAACAGCACGTACGGCTTACTGCCCGTGCGACCCATATTTGTAAATAATATTGTAAATATCTTACTTTTTGTCTAATAAAGTCCTACTACTACTACTACTACTACTTTCAACTTCGTACAAAATTCTAACAAATACGAGTATATTAGTATGCAGACTTACTCCTTATATTGATGAGATTCTAGAAGATCATCAATGTGGATTTAGAAGAAACAGGTCTACAACACATCAGATTTTTGGCTTAAGACAGATTTTAGAAAAGAAATGGGAATATAATGGTACTGTACACCAACTATACGTAGACATTCAAAAGGCATATGATTCAATTAAGAGGGAGAAGTTGAAGTTATATAGTACCCTGCTAGAGTTCGGAATTCCTAAAAAGTTAGACTTATACGAATGTGTCTAAATGGCACAAAGAGTAGGGTGAGTGTAGGCAAAGAGCTTTCGGATAAATTTGAAATCCAGAATGGGTTGAAGCAAGGAGATGCACTATCTCCTCTACTGTTTAATTTTGTACTAGAGCATGCCATCAAATCTTTAGAGGATGAAGAAGACCTACAACTCAATGGTAATAATAAGCTGTCGGTTTATGCTGATGATGTAGTACTATTGGCCGATAGCGAGGAGATACTAATAGCCAACACACACACACACACACACACACACACACACACTATTGAGTAACACTAAGAAATTAGGACTGGAAGTAAATATCAATAAAACTAAATATATGGTCACACGTAGAAATTCATTATATAATGGAAATGGACAGCTAATAACAAATGAGGGAAATTTTGAGGAAGTGGCTGAATTCAAATACCTAGGAACAATAATCGCATATAGGAATGAAATGCACACGGAAATTAAACATAGGCTCAATTCTGGAAATGCGTGTTATTATGCATTACAGAGACTATCGATGTCCCAACTCCTTTCAAAAAACGTTAAACTGATAATATATAAAACTTTTATTCTACCAGTTATGTATATGGATGCGAAACATGGACTCTTACTTTAAGGGAGGAAAGGAGATTACGAGTATTTGAGAATAAAGTTCTTAGGAAAAATTTTGAACCAAAGAGAGATGAAGAGACAAGTGAATGGAGAAGACTGCATAACAGTGAATTACATGGTCTTTATAGGAAGCCAGATATAATGAGAACAGTTAAGTCCCGTAGACTGCGATGGGCAGGACATGCGGCACGAATGGGGAATGAAAGACATGTATGGAAGATTCTTGTAGGAAAACCAGAGGAAAAACGCCCAGTTGGTAGACCAAGAATGAGGTGGGAGAATAACATTAACTATGATTTGAGGGAAGTATGTTATACAGGGGATGATTGGAAAACATTGGCTCAGGATAGGGATATATGGAGAGCTTATGTCCGCGCGGCCATGGACCTACGGGTTCGATAGTGCCAGTGAGTTAGTTATTATTAATAGTACTATTATTATTACTATTATTATTATTATTATTTTCGCTATTATTAGTAGTATTACTACCATATTAGTGTTGCATTGTAAACGGGTAGATTTGTCGTAAGTAATGTCACGAGTGCTTTCCAAATCATCGATAAAGTCACGAGTCACGAAGTGACGTGAATTTATCTAGGGAATTTGGAAATCAAGAATGGCATTTTAGGACTATTTAACTAATAAAATCAAGCTGTTTACTCAAAAATCATTATTTAAATACAGTTACCATTATTTTAATATGTATATATATATATATATATATTAATTTAATGTAAACGGCGATGTTTGAAAACAAACCAGAAATGTGAGGTTATGTATAATCACGGTAACTTGATCATATTTACTGCCAAATAGGATCGCAATATTGTAAGAATGTACCCTAGTGGAGAAATAATGAAACATATAAAACGGTATATTATAATCAACATTATAGGTTATATAATTTATTTTTTAATAAACAACTCAGTAAAATCACGGAATCTGTTAATTATTTGCTATGTTCAATGTATTTGTGGAGAAAAATAATGATCTGACCAGTTCAGATTATTAAAAAGTAGGGGCTTTCTTTATCAAAAAAAGCAGGAGCTGATAAAGATAAATCGATAAAGAGTCACGTGAAACAAGACTGTCATTGATTGTAAAAGAAAATTAATTGAAACGTGATAGGGCATTAACTACCATTTGGGGCATGAGTTAAATAGTCAACTGTAATACCAAGTTGATAAGTCATGGATAAAATATAACTTACATAGCAGAGATAAATGTCCAGCCAAGAATAAAAACAAAAGATAATCTAAAAGTTCTCTGGAAACTATATCAGTCATTTTGAAAAGGGGTCATCTCCAATTTTTCTGAAATTCACTTCTTTCATTCCATGTTTAGATACCAGCTTCCATCGATTCCGTGTGAGAATGGATCAACTACACTATTGCTTACTTATTCAGTAGCAATTTCAGATTCAATGCTTTATCCTGAACAAGTTGAATCAAAATTTGATCAGCTGTAAAATTTGATCAGCTGTAGATGATCCGTTTTCGAAATTACTGATTCAAATAACCTATTAACTTAATTAAAACACGTCATATTAAATAATGTTATTTTGTGATTTACTAGTAATTTCACTAAATGTAAGATTGGGAGATTTTGAGTATGTGTTCTGAATGTATTATTGTTATATTCTTGTTGTTATTAATTTTATTATTATTATTATTATTATTATTATTATTATTATTATTATTAATTATTATTATTATTATTATTATTATTATTATTATTATTATTATTATTATTAGTGTTGTTGTTGTACTCACTAATACTATCGAAACCGGAAGTTCATGTCCGCGCGGACGTAACGTTTCCATACATCGTTATCCTCAACTAATGTTTTTTCAATCATCCCCTGTATAATTCATCTCCCTCAAATCATAATTAATATTCTTCTCCCACTTCAATTTTGGCCAATCTATTGGACGGTTTTCCTACAATAAGTTTTTATCGCCCCTCTTTCATTCCTCGTTCGTGCGACATATCCTGGCCATCGCGGTCTACGAGGGTTAAGTGTTCTTATTAAATCTAGTTTCCCTTAAAGGGATTAGTATAATAAGTATTATTATAAGCTTGGAAAATGATCAACTAAAATATTGATTAGATTATATTTCACTGTAAATATAGGAAATTTATTTCAAGGAAATTTCAACTTAGCATAAGCAGAATATTTGGCAAACATTATAGAAGAACTCGAAGAATTGCATTTAGAAGATACAATTAAAGTAGACTTTGAAATTATGAGAATTATCGTTAAAGATAAAGTGATTCCACTACAGGCCATAGGAGACCCTTGGGATAGTAGGATGTTAAGGCTCCCACTTTTTCTAGACAATCGGCACTTGACGTCAGCCGGGTTGTGAGCCCTGCGTGACGGTCGCCTTTACCCCCAGAACATGCCTATTGTACTCATTTCCGTTATAGACTGAGTCGACCCCAGAGCCATGGTGCCACCAGGAGGTTTGGGTTAGTTTAAAAATCCTGACCCTAACGGGACTAGAACCCTCGACCTTCAGGTTTGTAGCGCATTGCCTTAACCATCTACGCTACGGCGTGCCCCAAGAGAACTGTCATTACATCTTTAAAATATAACAAGAAATAATGTTGAAGAATTCCGGCGTGTAACGTATTGAATAAGGACTAACAAACTATTCGAATTAATAAGAAGCATTTGTAAAAGATAACTAATGGAGAATAAATGCAAATGATGTAGGTCTATTCTTACTTTATCTAAATTATTTATTTACGAAAAATGGACTCGGTCTACTATGCCTGTGAGCCTCTCATATAACATTTCATTTCCTAGAGATCAAAGAAGATGCTCCTTAGGGAATTGAAAATATAAAATGTATTCAATCGCTTGGATCTCCAAGTTATGTTCTGTAATTCAAGTACAATGAAAATACATCAGTAGAGATTTATTTCACAATATTCTTAATTATTTTCAGCAAATTCGTAATGTGTTTTTTTTTGATCATCTTAATCTTCATTCTAAGACAGCGAAAGATCATGCAAGGAAGGAAAGATCCAAAAATATAACCTATGTTACGCGCATCAGATGATCTGTATTTGACCCATTCGCTTCAGGTTTAAATGCTCAATAGATTTCCCCATAAACCGAATTTAAACCACCTTAAATTATGTAGTCTGTTTTCAGACATTAAAAACGAACAAAATATAACGGTATTTGAAATCTCAATGAGAATGAAGGCTAAAACACATTCCTCTACTACTCATAAATATTAACAAAAGATTACCCTGCCAAGGGATGTGCAAAATATTGCGAAATATATAACAGGCAGAGTTATACGATTGTAATAATCGACAACGTTAACTTTCAATGCGGAAAAACTGTGAACTAAAATAATGTGGTAACAGTGTGTAGGAGTTTGAGGTAGTAGACCTTTGTGTCAGGCTACAGTGACAGTGTTTATTATCCGTCAGTCGTGTATAGTCACTTGTTAATGATAATACCAAGTGCGAACGTTAGACCCTATATTCACAGTATATACACATTTAAGCCTGATAGACAGTAGTTGGAAATCAATGCTGATTTATTTTCTCTGTACGTCGCATTTTCCAGAAACCCGTAAGCATACAAACTCTGAAGTTCTTTCATTAACTTAATCTCCTATTTCAAGTAGGTTTACCACTATATTTTGCCACTGACTATACCACTTGCCCAGTCATTCGCTTGTACCAACGGTGGAAGGAGACACTTTCCCCATCTTCACCACAGCGCAATAGCTTCCCCTCACCGGCTAATAAGTTAACGCGGTCGAGTAATACCACGTCTTCTCAGACGAATGGGTTAATACGTAAATCCCAGAGATAAACTGGGAACATCGTACCTCACAGCACTGAATCTAATGAACTTCTTCTTCTTCTTCACGATTTAGGCTTATTTACTAGCATGTTCCGGCTCCAAATTGCTGCTCTTTCCATCTTTTCTTTGGTCTTCCCAAACTTCTTCTTCCTCGCGGTGAATAATTGTATGCTGCTTTGTGTATTTATTATCAGTCATCCTTGCCAAGTTTTCTTTCCAGTTTGTTCTGTATTTCTCTATTGTTGTGTTTAATTCCTCTACTTTATAGTTGATGTCTTATTTCTGTGTTGTGTTTTTTGTCTGTTCTTTGATATCCTGCTATTGGTCTGCAGAACGGTAGTAGCGTACTAGGGGACACTTCAAAATACTTACAAGCTCCAAAGAGATAGCCGGAATCTAACGAACATGAAACCAAAAACGGAGGGGGAAATTTTATTCCTGGCCGAATTGAACAAGTATTAAGTTGGACCTATAGTTTATTAACTTTATATTAATATTGATTTATGTAACATAATTTATTGTATATAATTATTGCTTATTCATTATAATATTTCATTTCCTATTTGTATCAAATTCGTTGTATTTAAGCTTAGGCTGTACTAAAATATGAATTGAAATGAATTGGAACTATATTATAAAATTAGGAGAGATAATATTGCGGTGGCAGCAGATTTTTGTTTCCGTGCTATGCGTCCTATTGTTAGTCTTCTTCGTCTGCAATAATGATTTCAAACAAATGAACGAATGGGATGATTCCATTACAAATGTTGGCAGGGGAGTGGGTTAGTGCATAATATGGTTGAATCCTCTGTTTAGATTTCTATTATATTCTATGTTCGTTTAGTTTTAAATTTATCAAGCTAACTTCAAGTCTTGATCTAATACCTTGCAATCAATGATTATTACCCGATCATCGAAATATTCTAAGATATAAGTATTTTAATTTTTTGTATAATATTTTACTAAGAGTAACAATTATCATATACAAAAATTATGACGCCATCGTGAGTACCGTGTCGCCAGGGAGGAGCTATGATTATGTAGAGCAAAAAACCTCATTGATTTGGGTTTCGGTTTCTCTATTTTTGAAGTATTATTACTAATAATGATATTTAACACCTTATGTCAATTACGTCACGAATCAAAGCTGGGAAACAATATCAGAATATAGCGTTGAATTTATTTGTTCCATTATTGCAAGACACGTTGCCATTATTCTGCTAATCGCACTTCTAACCAAGTTTTCTGACAGCAAAACTGGTGTAAGGAGTACGCCGGCATTCTGAAGTTTAGCAAAAGCGGATAGACAAAAGCTAGCAAATTTTAATCTCACACTGGATCCATAAATTTATTTCCCTTTCAAATAAAGTCATAATCAGAACTTGTCCTGAAAAAATGCATCAATTCCACCCCTGTGGTCTGAAGATGCCTCATAAATAGCGGGCCGGGGTTCGATTACCGATCGGGGTTTTCCTTCATTTGTAAGAGAAACTTCGGAAAACCTTAAGGCCAAAATGGTCCCCGAACATCATCTCATTACAATTATTCATATCATATTCGTCTTCTTTAGTAAGAATCAATAAATGGGGTATCTTGACTTTAATGTTCGTTTTATAGGAGGTTGCTCCGGCGTTAAGATGATCACTCATTGAGGGTGGACCTCCATGACCTTAGTGCTCCAAAAAGTATTGTGTGACTCAGAGTTAAGAATTCTCTTCTGACAGATCATTCCCCTATAAGGTCCGGGTGAGTGGTATATGTAAAGTCCCTATAACTAACTCACTGGCACAATCAAACCCGTAGGTTCATGGACATAAGCTCCCATATATCCCTATCCTGAGCCAATGTTTTCCAATCATCCCCTGTATAATCGACTTCCCTCAAATCATAGTTAATGTTATTCTCCCATCTCATTCTTGGTCTACCTACTGGGCGTTTTCCTACAAAAAGCTTCCATGCACGTCTTCCATTCCCCATCCGTGCCACATGTCCTGCCCACTGCGGTCTACGAGACTTAAGTGTTCATATTATATCTGGCTTCCTATAAAGACCATGTAATTCACTGCTATGCAGTCTTCTCCATTCACTTGTCTGTGCATCTCTCTTTGGTCCAAAACTTTTCCTAAAAACCTTATTCTCAAATACTCGTAATCCCTTAAAGTAGGAGTCCATGTTTCGCATCCATATAACATAACTGATAGAATAATAGTTTTATATATTTTCAGTTTAACGTTTTTTGAAAGGAGTTGGGAAGTCAAGAGATTCTGTAATGCATAATAACACGCATTTCCAGAATTGAGCCTATGTTTAATTTCTTTGTGCATCTCATTCCTATTTGTGATTACTGTTCCTAGCTATTTGAATTCAGCCACTTCCTCAAAATTTCCCTCATTTGTCATTAGCTGTCCATTTCCATTCTGTAATGTATTTTTATGATTGACCATGTATTTAGTTACAATGATATTTACTTACAGTCAAATTTCTTAGTGTTACTCAGTAGTGTGTGCGTGTTGGTTTTTTAGTATTTCCTCGCTATCGGCCAATAGTACTACATCAACAGCATAAACCAACAGCTTATTAATACCATTGAGTTCTAGGCCTTCTGCATCCTCTACAGATTTGATGGCATGCTCCAGTACAAAATTAAATAGTAGAGGAGATAGTCCATCTCCTTGCTTTAACCCATTCTGGATTTCAAAAGTATCTGAAAACCGTTTGCCTACACGCACCCTACTCTTTGTGCCATTTAGACACATTCATATAAGTCTAACTAACTTTATAGGAATTCCGAACTCCAGCAGGATACTATATAACTTCTCCCTCTTAATTGAATCGTACGCCTTTTTAAAGTCTACTTATAGTTGATGTACAGTACTATTATATTCCCATTTCTTTTCTAAAATCTGTCTTAAGCTAACAGTCTGATCTGTTGTAGACCTATTTCTTCTAAATCCACATTGATGATCTCCTAGAATGTCATCAATATAAGGAGTGAGTCTGCTTACTAATATTTTTGTTAGAATTTTGTACGAAGTTGAAAGTAATGAGATGGCCCTATAGTTGTTGCAATTAGTTTTATCGCCTTTCTTATAAATTTGAATGATAATCGATTATTTCCATTCATCTGGAAGAGCTTCTTTATCCCAAATCATATTAAGCAACTGGCGTATCCTGTCGATCAATTTTTCTCCCCCTGATTTTATCAGTTCTGCTGGATCTCATCTGAACCTGATGCTTTATACAGCTTCAATTTTTCTATCGCCATTTCAACCTCTATTTCACTAGGTTCTACGATTAGCATTTCTGCTGTCTGTAAATTATCCTCTTCAATATCCTGTTCTTTATGTACCATTAGTAATTGATTAAAGTAACGTTTCCATCTATTTAATATACTCCTGGAATCTGCAATCGTATCCCCATATGTAAAGTACCTGTAAATGAGGATATTAAACTAATGTAAGGAGAGACAAGAGAAAAAAAACCTAGTCCGTGCTTGTACTGAGAACATCAGCTGCGAGCACGGTAGCCATTAAAAACCAGGATAAACAAAAAGACTTTAGAGAGTATGTTTAAATTCCTATTTTGAAACCGTTTTAAAACTGTTCGAATTTCAGAAAAATATCCTCGTTATACATTATTTAACACTGACCTGTGCATTCATGACATTTTTAAAATGCCAGTTGCCCTTATTGGAATTAAACTTTCCTGTTATGAGTACGATTTATTTCCTTTTAGTGTATAGAACTAAGACACGCGAAACAATAAAGCATCCTTTTCTTTGATGTAAAACTCATTTCCTTAATATTGAAATCCGTGTTGCGGAAAATTAACAAAGGATCGCGAGTCACTTGTTCCAGTGCATCCTAATCGACTTGCCTGTTCAGCAGACAAAGAGAACATCTTTGTAGCTGTTTTCAACAATCGATAAGTACTCAGACAATGACGCAGAATTCACAATTAAATTATATACTAGTTTTAGTTATAATACAAATAAAATTATTCTATAATAATTTACGAATTATTATAATGACTTCAATCGGTAATTTTGGTGATTGCTTAGTGACATTCACGTCATATATTTCCCTTACGGGGACAATAGGGTTGCGTCAAACTACAATGTGACTGCCATATAGGCTAATATCATTGCTTCACAATGTTTGCATATAATTTATTCGAAACGTAAAAAAAAAAGTTATATTGTGTAAGACCTACTGTACTCAAATTGTTCTAACTAGAAAGTAAACAATCAATTAAGTTAATTTTAGTTTTTTAATAGGCCTATTGAAAATTAGTATATAATTATTGCATTTTTTTTGCAAATGCCCCAGGCTGTCTTTCAACATTCCTGGTGTTCTCTCCTGGCATGGCTTACTTGTAACCCACTTCTGAGATTGGGGCGCCTGGAAGGCGGGTTACGTTGCCCCGATGATATGATGGGTGATGATGATGATGATGATGATGATAGTGGTGTGTCAGGAGAGTCCCAAATCCTAAGCTTAATCTAAGATGAATATGAATGATGATGATGATTGCGATGATGATTTCGGGGACCGTTTGGGCCTTAAAGTTTTTCTGACATTTGTCTTACAGGTGAGGAAAAACCCCGATAGAAACCTCACCCAGAAAAAGTGTCCTGACTGGGCCCACTGCGTGACAAGCTACCTCGAGACCACAGCAGTGGACTATTATTGAATTTGTTTATCTCCATTTTTTCGTTAGAGCAACTTGAAAATATCATTAGTAGTAATGTGAACATTTAAACTCGGGGCCATACTCAAGCGCCATAATATTTGTTACATCACAATTTATTTTAAACTTAAAAAACATACAAAATATATTAGAAATTAGAGTATTATACTCAAGCAGATGTAATTAAAAAGTGGATACAAACAATTACAAGAATATGATGATCTTGAAGAAGATTTTCGGGCTGTAGGCCGTCGTCGTGAGGCTTGTAGTTCCCCGACGTTTCGCCAGAGACTGCGTCTGGCATACTCAAGGGTTGTCTTGAGACTGTCAATTTTGTCCGCTGTCTGTCCTATTTATACGTTCACCGCGATGTGTTCCTAAGTTGTATCTGCCTTCTGATTGGTCAGCGTCAGGGAACTACAAGCCTCAAGACCACGGCCTAGAGCCAGAAAATCTGTACTCTCCTTGTCATCCAACAAAATTTAAAAAACCCTTCACTATAAGCACGTTAATTATTGGGTCAAGACCTTCACAAGGTCGGCACCATTACACACTTAAATATTCGCTCTAGGGGATTCTTCAAGATCATCATAGCAACTACGGCCGTGAAAGTCTACGTGAATAAATTACAAGAATAATTTACTAACTCATCATAATCATAATTAAGCAATTAAGTATAAAACCAAGTAGCCAATTCTGGTCTTATTTTCCATAAAGTTTTCTTCTAATTGGTTGAACTTCATTTTCAACTGGGCAGTACTTTAATATTAAATTAACCAGACTTTATCCGATAATTCTTCTAACTTGTATTCTATATTGTTTCTGTAATGTTTATTTTTCCACGAATGGGTTCAACCTCAAATTCTGATTATATATATATTCCATAGTAATTCTGCCCGAGGCCAGGTCTTTCACTGCAATCATAGCATTTTCATGCTATGCTTCCTACTTTACTAGGGAATTGCAGGTGTGGTAGCTTCCCGTTGCTTTCCACGCCGCTCAAGGATGATGATGATGATGATAATAAAAAGGACTATGATGATAATGAAAAGGATGATGATGATAATGAAAAGGATGATGATGATAATGATAAGGATGATGATGATGATGAAGACGATGATGAGGGTCATATGATTTCGGGGACCGTTTGGGCCTTAAAGTTTCCTGACATTTGTCTTACAGGTGAGGAAAAATCCCGATAAAAACCTCACCCAGAAAAACTGCCCCGACCGGGGATCCAACCCGGGCCCGCTGTGTGACAAGACAGCACGCTACCTCGAGACCACAGCGGTGGATATATATATATATATATATATATATATATATATATATGTGAGTGTGAATGTGACATGATAAGAAACATAAATGCCTGGACGGGATTTATTTTTGTTATCATGTGATATTAAGCTTGCATTGCTCAATGTCAAAACTTTAATTAATTAATTCCGGAGCTTTACCACCTAAGAGAAATAGGAATAATTTTTTTAAACTTAAATCAGCTAGCTCCAGCTAACAGAGGAACTTCGAGTAATTTGGACCCCTGTTTTGAATTTGTTTTGTTTTTCTTCTTTTAATTACGGATTTTCCTATGATATTAAATAAAATTAATTAAGTGAATGATTTTTACAAATAGCATCCTAATTGATAAAATATACGTATTCCTATAAAGTGGACCCAGAGGGTCACATTAACCGAATTCCTTTGTTATGTTTAATTATTTTCTACAACCACCATGTCACATAATATCAAACTAAACCCGTCAGTATTTTAAAACAGCATCTACATAATATAATATATTTAGGAGTTTTTCGACATTTATAATATTCAATAGTAAAATTAAAAATTGATTCTTAGCTTGAAGAACTTTTAAAGTGCTCATTTTCATAAATATCACAAATAAACCCTTCTTCGCACTAAGAATAACAGAAACTGATCTTGAACCTGTCAAAGTTGATGAGGGGAAGAAGTTAAACTTTTTCTGTTCGAGGGCAGCACCAATTAAGGAAAATATTAACAGGGCCCACTCAAACAGATGGGTCCACATTTCCCGAACTTCCCTATAATACCTTATAAAGATGTATTATCGGTATAACGGACTAGTTTTTAGTTGGATCGGCACAAGGAACAAGCTTCCAAGGGGCAAAACAAGAGGACGGACCATCTTATCCTTAGAGTTTAATACCCGAGGAACTTTAATCCAATTCTCTTGAGATGGCAAGCCATCAACATCTTAAATACAAATAGCCGATAACCTCTCCAGAGGATATTCTTCAAAGTACATGCTGAATTGATTATATTTTTTTAATAAAACTCTTCTTTAATACAAAGATTTATCTTGAACCAAACAATTTGTTAAATATATAGGCATATAGACTATTTGCTCTATGAAGTCGTCTTCTTCAATTCAGGGCCGCCCAAACTTTTTAATAGGCCAATTGTGCAATTGATCGCGGGCCGGAACATAAACATCGTTACTATTATTGTTGCTACTGATACTTTTATTACTACTACTATTACTACTATTATTGTTGCTACTGTTACTGTTATTATTATTATTATTATTAATATTATTATTATTATTATTATCATTATTACAATAAAATTACATGAACATATAGAAGAATGTTAAAACGTTTATAATACAATGCTGCAATTAAAATTGTAAAAAAAGGTACAAAACTTAATATATTTACAAATAACACTAATACTTTGTTTCCATGATCCTTCACAAAGTACTTGCTGGTCCAGAATTCTTTAAACTTACTACACTCGGAATCTATTTGGCGTTTTTTTAAATAATTTTCTCAGTTTAAATTAATACTATTTTTACAACTATTCCGTGCACAGGCTAGTGTTTGATTAACAATACAACAAGCGAAATAAGTAATGTTCAAAGTTTGGAGTGGGGGAGAAAACGGTAAATAAGGGATGAATCAACTCTACTACATTGTCAAGACAAGCGGTGACACCTCAACCCCACATTCCTGAGAGCTGAATTTCACACAGGGATGTCCAAACTAAATGTTACATTTTAAAATCTAAATTTAAAATATAAAATTAATTTGTTCATTTCAGTGCTTAGGCGGGCCATACGAAAAGCCATGGCGGGCCGGATGTGGCCCGCGGGCCGTAGTTTGGACGGCTCTGATTAATTTAAAGATAATTTCTTTATCCAGTATTAATTATTAATCTATATGCAATGCAAGAGATTTTAATGTTAGTTACAACGAAAAATATTAGCAGTGCTTTGTTTCTGCGGACGACTGGGATGTATCATATCGGCACGACTGGCACAAATTTCTCTGAAACGCTGTCTACACAACTTATTTTGGCAGTTATAAAGTTAGTGTACTCAGACATTCTGTCAACAGTGATCATAGAATCAGAAGAATTAAAACTGTTGAGACAAGCAAATTAGCAAAGAGAGAAGTATAAATCATTAGACGAGAATCTTAAGTGTCTCTCATGCTCCGCGTAATATTGTCGCCATGGTAACATGCCACTTGACTCACAACACTTGAAGCAACCACGTCTGTGACGTCATTGGAAGCCAACACAAATTTAAGTCTTCCCCACTTTGCAATTACCTAAGTCAATATTATGCTATAATCATGAACATAAACACTAATTAGTAACTGCTAAGTTACAAACTTAGGGAACCTCATTCTGCTTTACATCTTGTGTAGATTATCTCGCCCCCCCTCCCGCTAAGGTTAAACTTACAGTATTACAAATGTTCTTCTAAATCCTTCGATAGTTAACTTTTGCATACGTATCCGATCGAATTGGGATTTTGAGGTTCATCTCATGAAAAAAAAAAAAAGATCATATATTTATCGATCCTAAATAGTAAGATGTCCATGGATGCGGTCTCGAGGTAGCGTGCTGTCTTGTCACGTAGCGGGCCCGGGTTGGGACAGGCCCCTGGGCGAGGTTTTTTTCGTGTTTTTTTCCTCACCTGTAAGACAAATGTCAGGAAGCGTAGGGCCCAACGGTCCCCGAAAATCATCCGGCCATCATCATCCTTATCATTTTCATCATCAATCTTCACCGGTGTGGAAAGCAACGGGAAGCTATCACATCTATAATTCCATAGTAAAGCTGCAAAGCATAACATAAAAATGCTATGATTGCAGTTACAGACCTGCCCTCGGGCAGAATTACTATGGATGGATGGACATAGTAGACTCCGAAAATGACCATAACAAAAATAAATAAATAAACGCTCCACAATAATGCTCTTGCAACCGATTTCTGTTTTATTCGGAACCAACCTCGGCATATAACAATCTATTAAGAAACAAGTCGAATTCGTTGACTTGCAAAATCGGACCAAAAGGAGTGAAAAAAATACTCTAGCGGCCGCGATTTTCTATATTTGCAATGAAACTCAGTGTATGGAATTGGAATAAAACTAAAAATATATTCTCTAACCATCAGCGGATCATTAGAAGTAACAGTTTATCTGAAACCCGAAATTTAAAAACGGATCAAACAATTTCTTTCCTCGCAATATATACGACTTTTTTCCATTCCATTATCTCAGTTTAACCTCTCGACTTATAATAATTTACATGTCACACACCATCGGACCTTACAGTGAGACTACCTGTCGGGAGAGGGATTTTTAAACTATGGATCACACATTATTTTTTGTCGACACAAGGACATGGAGGGCCTCCCTGAATGAGTGATCAGCTCAAAATCAGGACCTCATCCGAGACAGCACAACATAAGACGAAACACACAATTCACACACACACATTAATACAAAACATGGCGAATGTAATAATGATGATTATAAATGATTTTTGGAATCTTAAAGTTTCCTGATGATATTTGTCTAACAGGTGAGGAAAACCACCGACTAAAACCATCATCCCGACCGGAGATCGAACCTGGGCCCACTGCGTACGAGGCATCGACGCTTACCCCGAGGTCACAGCGGTGGAGATACAAACGATTTAATTAATAATAATAATAATAATAATAATAATAATATAATAAGTGGGTAAGTGGCACTCGAAAGAGCATTACGTTTTAGGTTTATAATTTGTCTTTTATCAGTTCGTTCAACGATCCCGTCCAACTTCTGCATTGTTTGTAATGGTATCACTCGCATTTTTGTTCACATATCTTGCATTCACACGATCACTCTGTTGGTGGAATTTCGTATTTTTGCTCATTTAATGGTGATATCCATGTGTTGCCAGGCCTATGATAGCGTGCCTTTGTGGTTGGTTGATACCGGTCCACTTCCTCTTTAATTAATTAAAAACGTATATTCCAGAAGCCATAAAAATGGACCATAAATTCGACTTGCTGAGAAATTCGCTTAGTTTACGCAATTCCTGCGTAACAAACTTTTTTCAAGGTCCGACAAACTCACATTTAAACAAAGGCTAATGATGGAGGTATTCTTTTATCATCATCATCATCATTCCAGGGATTAGGCAATTGCCCGTTCCGACTTCATAATGCATCAGCCCAATGTCTTCTAGGTCTTCCAACATCACGTCTTCCTCTTGCTTGATAATTTCTTGCTAACAATGGATATCTCTCCTTACTCAATCCATCCATGTGATCAATCCATTTCTGTCTGTAATTCGTGACTTTATCCAATAAAGGCTGTACTTACAATTCTTCTCTTATATCCTCATTTCTTATTCTATCAAGTCTTGTACATCCTTTTACTTGTCTTAGGAACCTCATCTCCGCCGTCTGTATTATATCCTTCTGTTTTTTCACTGGAACCCAAGTTTCACATCCATACAATATTGTGGGAACCGCCATAACATTATACATTTTTATCTTGGTTTCTTTCCTAATTTTATTTTTGAATGTTCTCTGTATTGTTCCACACACCGTCTGAAATGTATTTATTTTGGAGTCAATATCTCTTTTCACATTGTAGTCAACATCATAGCCCAAATATTTGAAACTAGACACCTGTTCTATACTTTGATTAGGTATTCTTTTATTTAACTTTTATTTATACACCCTTTAACATCATGAGTCATATTGTGACTGTTTATTATAGGCCTATTTAATAATATTACGAAATTGTGAATGTAATTAAATAGGTCCTGATATCCAAGTTTCAACGAAAAATTTGCCTTGACGATTGGGGTTTGGCAGGAAAAACACTCGGTCATGTTTCTCGGCGGCGTGGCGCGGTCTTCAGAATATCATTTTCAAACGTTACCGCATGAACCAACTAGTTCGGTGAAAATAATTATTATATAGGAAATAATTTTAGATATCTTTCTACGTAACCGCTTAATCAATTTGAGACAATTTTACATAGCGTAACAGGGTTTCTTTAATATACTTGTGCAATATGACACAAGTGTGTGGCATCGGGGAATAATACTTTATGCCGCACATACGAGATAGTTTGAATAGTTAGATATCGGCCGATATAGCAAAAAAATTGTTTACATTTTTTAGAGAATCGTACATTTCATCGCAGTGGACTAGTGGTTATGCTCCTTGCCTCTCGTCCTCAGGGTCGCGGGTTCAAACCCGGCCGGGGTCGATGCATTTTTTTAGGATGGAAAAATCCAAGGAGCAAGTTCTCCGGGAGGGATTTTAAGCCGTGGGTCCCGAGTCTGAAGATTTTCAGGCTCGTAAAAAATCCTTAAGTCTGAATGAAAAGGCCTCTAAGCAAAATTTACCTAATTCTCCCGTCCTAATACTACCTTGGTTTCCCAGATGTTAGTATGAGGCGGAACGCTGATCACGGACCACTCAAGTGACATCTATACCAAAACAAGTGTAACTAAATTAGTATGGTTCAAATTCTTCCTGTAGGGGGAGAGCGCCTAAATTTCTGTTAAGGGAAACATAGGCTTACAAGATTACAAGGAGATTAATTTCAACAAGAAGTTCAAAATGTTGTAAGTCATTAAAGTTTTTTATCGTTGCAAAGGCTGCTTTTTTCTATTACTTTGTCCACACTTTCTTCACTTCTTGCAACTGGAATTCCCTACCACAATAAGTAAGGGGCTGCCGGACATTGACTTCTTTTAAAAGAAATCTAAATTTGTATTTGCTCTAACCTCGACTTCATCATTACCCAGTTTAAGGTGCATATATATTAATTGGTGTCTCTTGTATAATTTATCATATTTTTACTATAATTATTATTATTATTATTATTATTATTATTATTATTATTATTATTATTATTATTATTATTATTATTATTATTATTATTATTATTATTATTATTACCATAAGTATTAATACTGTTATTATCATCGTATAAAATGTTTGTACATGAAATTTCCATTACAACATTTAATATATTTTTAATTCTTTGTAATTAGTATAGTGTAGGCCAATATATAATATATATTGTCAAATATGTACTTTTAATTTGTGCTGATTGAGTGGAAGAGAAGGCCTCATGACCTTAACTCTGCCAGAATAAATAAATCATTATTAAATTATTATTATTATTATTATTATTATTATTATTATTATTATTATTATTACAAGGCCTATATGGCCACACATAGAAATTCAGTATATAATGGAAATGGACAGCTAATGACAAATGAGGGAAATTTTGAGGAAGTGGCTGAATTCAAATACCTAGGAACAATAATCACAAATAGGAATGAGACGCACAAAGAAATTAAACATAGGCTCAATTCTGGAAATGCATGCTATTATGCATTGCAGAGACTTTTGATGTCCCAACTCCTTTCAAAAAACGTTAAGCTGAAAATATATAAAACTATTATTCTACCAGTTATATTATATGGGTGCGAAACATGGACTCTTACTTTAAGGGAGGAAAGGAGATTACGAGTATTTGAGAATAAAGTACTTAGGAAAATTTTTGGACCAAAGAGAGATGAACAGACAGGTGAATGGAGAAGACTACATAACAATGAACTACATGGTCTGTATAGGAAGCCAGATATAATAAGAACAGTTAAGTCTCGTAGACTGCGATGGGCAGGACATGTTGCACGTATGGGGAATGAAAGACGTGCATGGAAGCTTCTTGTAGGAAAGCCAGAGGGAAACGCCCAGTTGGTAGACCAAGAATGAGGTGGGAGAACAACATTAACTATGATTTGAGGGAAGTAGATTATACAGGGAATGATTGGAAAGCATTAGCTCAGGATAGGGATTTATGGAGAGCTTATATCCGCGCGGCCATGAACCTACTGGTTCGATAGTGCAGTGAGTAAGTAGTATAGCGCATAAAGTTAATTTGTTTTTGGTCGTAAAATGCAATACAATATTCTTATGCATATTACAGTGTTTTCCTACTTGATTATTGAACCAGAATTGTGGGAAAAACAAGTAAATAGGAAAAATTCCTTTCAGAATTTTTATTAGCAAACTCTCGGGGGAGTTCACAACTATATTCTCGGTATAACGCAGTTGTCTCGATAGCAGCGAATCATAGTTCAATCCTCATTCGAGATACCTGTGAGGTTTCTTTCGGGGTTTTTACTTACGACTGCAGACGACATTTGAAGAGTTAGGAGATCAAAGAGCACGCAGAATCTCCTGAGGATGTCTACCGCAGTAATAGACGAAACGTTGAGTGATAATAAAAGCAAACCACGGCCATTTAGCCCGAAAGACATAAAATACATTAATCAAAACATCTGCCGTGAAAGTCTGCAATTCTATAATTATAATTTAATTCGTTTTCGACATACTATTGTGTGTGTTATTACATTACAATCTGCAACATTAAAAATTAAAACGATTGTTGTTCATTAATTTATCGGCTGTATCAAACAGCATGTACTTTTTTTTACGCGTACTGCGGGGAATAAAACAGAGTGATTATAAAGTCTCAGTACTTTTTAAAGAAATCGCTTACATATCGTATTTATGTTACAACCATTCGAAAGATACAAATATGTTCACCACTGAAGATATTGTTGCTGCGCGTTTAAGAGGCCAGTCGTACGAGGAAGTTAGAGACAGATTCCAAAGAAAACCATCACGGGAGACGTGTATCTTGATATGTTGCAACTTTTCTTACAGCCACAGTTACAGCAAGATGGTATCATTAATACAGTGGAGATGCAACAATATGGAGCACCACCACACTTTGCTCTGGCTTTACGCGGGTATCTCAATGACAGATTTCCCAAAAGGTGTATTGGAAAAGCATCTCTCGTATCTGGGCACCTCGTTCGCCAGACCTCGCACCCCTGGACTTTTTTGCTTGGGGGTTCATCAAGCAACAGGTGTACAGAACCAAGTTTCCTAATCTGCAAGTGCTGAAGAACGCATATGCCAAGCGAGTGAAATGATTACAGAGGATATGTTGGTGCATGTTTCCGGGCGACGGTGCGTCGTTGGGAAACATGTTTTGAGATTGATGGGGGTTATGTTGATCACTAATTTCATATTAGAAACTACCTTATAATTTTTGTTTTATTTGCGCTACGTTATCCACAAAATGTACTGGGACTTTATAATCACACTGTATATTCGGAAGTTAAATGTCAAAGTATGCTTCTTAGGCTAGACAGACAATAGTTACAGTATGGTAATTAAAATAAAAGGAGGTTGTGAAGTAGATTTTTCTGGTGCGATCGTGTACCTAAATTATGATTGGAGGATAGGAGATAGAAGCAAGACGATAAGTAGTTTGGTGTAAAACAGCGGTTCCCAACCTTTCTCGACTCGCAAACCCCTTCCACAACGATCTGAGTTCGGTGAACTACTGACTTTCAAATATACGTACAGAAGACGTGCATAGAATTTAATTCCAAGTAAAATGTTTAATAACATTAAATTAACTTAACCCTTAACGGTTAAAACCTACAGTTACTCTAGTTTACGGATTAAAGGTTACGCAACGTGTAGGCCTAGTTGTAACGAAATCAAATGCATTTCTAACATAGTTACATAACAGAAAATCAGGCATTCGCGGTAAATATTAATTTATTGTGGAAATAATGTGATAAATTCCAGATGTTACACATATGCAACAAGGAGCATTATTGGGTAAAGTAAATTTGAAACAATAACAATAATAATAATAATAATAATAATAATAATAATAATAATAATAATTAATAATATAATTATTATTATTATTATTATTATTATTATTATTATTATTATTATTATTATTATTATTATTATTATTATTATTATTATTACATGCTGCAGAAATGAAGGTACAACAACCATACCTAACCTCGAAACCCGCATTACGGAAGAGTTTTGGCGAACCCCTGGAAATATTTTGCGAACTCCGTGGGGGTTCGCGAATCATATGTTGGGAAACGATGGTGTAGAGGTATGTATAATTTGTAACAGCAGATAAAGAGAATGGATTTTTCTACGACTATTTAACTCATGCCCCAAATAGGAGTCAATGACCAATCACATTTCAATGATTTTTTATTTACAACCAATCACAGTCGTTTTTCACCTCGATTTTATCAGTTTATTTTTATCACTGTAAAATCCTTCTTAACATTCTGAATAGGTCATAGCATTATTTTGCAGTGACTGCATGTGGCTATCAGATTGTATATATAGTGCACGAATGTAATCTTATCGTGGATGCGGGAGATAACATAAAAACATTTGTAGCAATTGATTATACCACAAAAAATAAGAAAGAAGCCGCTGTTTTCACTTTCTTAAACGTATTTTTTTCCAGGTAATAAATTTCCAGAAAAATATAATTGACATATTTACATTATAGGACATCAGAAATTAATTAATATACAGTTTGATGTGTTTCTTTTTTTCTCCGCTAGGGTGCATTCTTACAATATTGCGATCCTTTGGCAGTAAATAATATGATCTGGTTGCCGTGATAAACAAGTGAAACAGAACTTTTCTCATTTGTTTTCAAACATCGCCGTTTACATGAAATATATAAATATTTTAAAATAATTATATTTAAATAATGATTTGTGAGTAAACAGCTTAATTTTATTCGTTAAATAGTCCTAACAAATGCCACTCTTGCTTTCCAAATTCTCTAGATAAATTGGAAATCACTCGTGCCATTACTTATGAGATGGAGCCAAGCAAAGTTCGCGGCAGTATGAAGAAGTATGATTCACTTACGAATATTGAAAATAATCTGATACACGTGTTATCAATGTTACAAATTACTCCATCCTTAATGTCTGTTAACAATATGTAGCAATAATCAAAATGGGGCATCCGAGAGTGTTTGAACTGGAATTATTTTCATATCAACCAGAAGAAATTTGCTGAATTTATTTTAACAATGCATTACTGAAAATACCTTTTTTGCCTTTTCTTTATTTGAATGTTCCAACTTAGATTAGAGTCAAGACAGAAACCCAAACTTTTAACAAATGGCTTATAAAGTTTAGTTTTGTTATCTAGCATAACGGCAGCAGATTTATATTGTTTAATGGTGTGCATTAGGCTTTAGATGTCCAAGGATTATGACTTGAATTTTCTCTACATAGAGTATGTTTAAGTCCAAGGTCCACTGTGGTACTTGTAGGCTTATAAGACCAATGTTAAATCTATAGATGTGACTTACATCACTTTAATTTTAACCCGAGCATTTATGAACTTAATTCAATTGGCTGAAAATATGAACATAGTGAACGCGACATTGAACCTATAAGACGGGTCTATTAATAAGAGCTCACTATGTGCCCCTCCTATTCAATCGTACATCGGCTACTCACTTATCAGTTGTGTTCTTTCATTGGGAGTGCATCTGTGAGCGGGAGGAGGAGGGACCGCCTTTGTACACCTAGTGATCACTTATTAATAACCCTGCTATAAGAGTTCTTTGACTCATAGGATAGATTTCTCAACCGAAGTCTAAACCACGACCAGGATTTTCCAATTTTTTATTGTTTCCATAACACCTATAAAACGACTGAAAATTCAAAGAAATTGTTATGAAACCATAGACATGATTCAGACATTTGTTTTTGTAATTAACAGCCGTAGATTTTCAGTTTTTATAGTTGTTATGGAAACAATACAAAATTTGAAAACCGCGGTCGAGGTTTAGACTTCGGTAGAGAAATCCACCCATAGAGTTAGAGGAATGTTTAAAAAAAGTTAATGTTTATCTACAATGCAGTTGTGGCTTCTGTAGCCGCATTTGAGGGGCCTATGGTGTATGGTGAGGTAAGAGGAGAGGACGAGTGTGCAGGTTCTGCTAATAACTACCCTCAGTTTTGAAAACATAATAGTCTTTACACGTTGAATTGCTTTATCTACTAGCTTTGTGTTAGTGAATACTTTTATTTTCTCATAAGTTTGAAGTATTCATTATAGAATAGTGTTGTTTTTATAACAATTAATTTCATTATTATCATTAATAAGAAAATGTTTTTTGCTTGGCTACTAGCTCCCTCCCCTACTCGGCAATGTTACCTCCTGCCACGTCCCTTAGGATTCACCAAGACGGCTACAGTTACCAGAACTGGACTATAGTATAAAATCTGTGCATTTTTTATCTGAAGATATATCCAATGTGAGTAAATCCGACAATCACTCGAACAAACTTCAAAGTTACAGCTTAATTCATTTTATGAGTGTATTAACAAGACTTTTTTCTACAGAAATATAGGTTAATTTTTCACCGCCTGAATCTAACTTTTTTTTATGTTTGTCCTTTTCCTTTGACTTCTACAAAACCCATTTTATCTTCCATCTCGATCTTTCTTTGTCTGGAGGTTGTAATTTGGCGACTCTTTGTTGTTCTAATTTTCCTTGATGATTAAGTTCTTTTTTTCTTCCACTTTATAGCAATGAAAGTATTAAGTTACCAAGTAAACCTTTGTTCTTTCATTTGTTGCTTCCTGTAGCAACAGAAAAATAAATAAAACAATTCTAGGTTAACGCAGCTCATATAAGGGCTAAGGAGGTGCCGCCTCTAATTTCAAATATTTGCTTTCAAACAAATACTCGTCCAAATAGAAGCATGTAATTTCCAAGAGATAAAAAAAGTAATTGTTGTAGAGCAGTAATGAGAATAAAAGTATATTATAAGATTCTAAAGGATGGTTATTCACTGCTAGTTCTTAAATATTTCACCAAGTTCAGCTGATGTGTTTATTTCAAAATTAATCCCTTCTAATGTAGTGATATAATTTTGACTGTCATATCCTATCTCTCTATCTCTCTCTATCTCTTACCCTCTCTCTCTCTTACTCTCTCTCTCTCTCTCTCTCTCTCTCTCTCTCTCTCTCTCTCTCTCTCTCTCTCTCTCTCTCTCTTTCCCTTTATATGCATATATATATATATATATATATATGTTTTTTTCAGGATTGTTTCTGTTATATACACAGGTATCCTCAACCAAAATATACAATTATATACATTGTATTGACTTAGGCTTTCACGGCCGGAGTTGTTATGATGATCTTGAAGAAGATTTCCGGGCTGTAGGCCGTGGTCTCGAGGCTTGAAGTTCCCCGACGTTTCGCCAGAGACTGCGTCTGGCATCCTCAAGGGTAGTCTTGAGGATGCCAGAAAAGTCGGGGAACTTCAAGCCTCGAGACCACGGCCTACAGCCCGGAAATCTTTTTCAAGATCATCAATTATGTATATTGTTTTTTTAGCATTAAGTTTTTTTACAATGTATGAGGAGCTGGCCCATAGCATCAACCGCAAACCTGGAGGGCCGGAGAATATTTCTGGAGTCCCCGCAGATCAGTTGCTTTCACTGCAGCTAAGACTCTGATTTTTTGTTACTTGAACTTGTTTAGATTTATTGGTATAGAATTATTATTGTAAGCCCTCTATGTTAAAGACCACTTTCAAGACTTAAAAATGTCTACAATTGTGCCTTTACCATGCTATATAATTGAGGCGTTGACATAGGAAAGGTCCATCCATCCATAGTAATTTTCATGCTATGCTTTGCAGCTTTACTAGGGAATTATAGGTGTGGTAGCTTCCCGTTGCTTTCCACACCGGTGAATGATGATGATGATAATGATAAGATGATGATGATGGCTATATGACTTCGGGGACCGTTTGCGCCTTAAAGTTTTCCTGACATTTGTTTTACAGGTGAGGAAAAACCCCGATATAAAACCTCAACCAGAAAAAACTGCCCCGACCGGGGATCGAACCCGGGCTCGCTGCGTAAAAAGGCAGCACGCTACCTCGAGACCACAGCGGTGGACAATATAGTAAGTCAAAAATTCAAATTTTAGAGGGGGAGCAAAAAAGAGTTTTGACACTTTTAAATTTAAATATATTTTGTAAAGGTAATATGGATACTTTGTAACTATTTTGCAAATACAATTCCTTATATACGTAGTAGTGTCAAAATTATATTAGGCCTAAAATTAATGTTGGCAAAATTGTTTTTTGCTTCCCCTGTAAAATTTGATTTTATGATTTACTACCTTTCTCATGTCAACACCTCAGTTAGTTTGTTTTATAATTTAATTTACTTTTAATTTACTTTTAATACTTCTAAAATAGGCCAGAATACAAGCTGCTGAAATGAGATTCCTCAGACTAATAGCAGGATATCAAAGAACAGACAAAAAACATAACACAGAAATAAGACAACAACTAAAAATAGATTAATTAAACACAACAATAGAGAAATGCAGAACAAACTGGAAAGAACACATGACAAGGATAACTGAGAATAGAATACCAAAAGCAGCATACAGCTATTCACCACGAGGAAGACGAAGTTTGGGAAGATCAAAGAAAAAGTGGAAAGAGCAGCAATTTGGAGCCGGAACAGGCTAATAAATAAGCATAAACCGTGAAGAAGAAGAAGAAGAATGAAGAAGAAGAAGAAATATAGGCCCTAACTATGTATACCTGAATTATAATTTTTTTTTTGTTATTGTGTAACTTTCTGTATCAATATTTTTCACAACAAAAATAATCTTCGGCTTTCTAAAATTGTGCGCTTTTTTCAAGGAACAGAGAAGCAGCCTGGTGCGTTAATCTCCAACCTGGAGGACCAGGGATTTTTATTTCGGGGTTTTCCCCTAGAAATATTTCTTTCACCACAACTTACGATACTCTTTCTGCTCACCCACGTTATCCAGAGATGGACCTCAATTCCAAGTACTTACAAATGGACCAGATGAGTCTGGAATTTTTAACATGCTGTATCTCCTCCCCCTTCTCCTATTCCAACTGGGCTTGGAACTGGCTTCGGTGAGACAGATTCCCAAGTAAAATACTAGAATGGGGCCATATTATAGTAGAAGAAGAGGCTGCAAAATTAAGTGGACTGAAGGTGTTTTAAGCAACATGAGGGGATGAGGACTGGTCTACGGAGATTAGAAATACAGAGAGATGTGGAGGAAAATGAATATAGATTAATTTCGTCCAGGAATATGTTGAGAAGTAAACCTACTAAATAAATAAATAAATAAATATAATAATTATCATTATTTATGTATTTATTTAAACTGACAGAGGTAAGGCAAAATGGCCTATTCTTCCATTCGACCAGTGAATAAAAATTATTATTATTATTATTACTATTATTATTATTATTAATATTAGTTATTCTAGAATGGATAGAATAGGAAATAAAGAAATAAGGGTAATTATGGGTGTACAAGAGGAGCCGGACATCATGGACATTATAGAAAAGAAAAGATTACAGTGGTATGGCCATGTCAAAAGAATGCCAGAGCAAAGATTGCCAAAAATTGTTATGGAATGGATCCCAATGGAAAGGAGGAAGAGAGGAAGACCGAAGAAAACTTGGATTGAATGGTACAAATAGCTTTGAATATCAGAGGAATGGATTAAGATCAATGGATGGACAGAGAGGAATGGCGTTTGGTTTCCGGAAGACGGCGGCAGCTGCCATGATACCGGATGATAATGATGATTATTATTAGTATTATTATTATTATTATTATTATTATTATTATTATTATTATTATTAATTAAAAAGGTGGGCAACTAATTATTATCTGTAGATAATTGTAGCAAGATTGCTTTTAAATAAAAAATAAATCGCCTTTCCTGCACAAGTTAATTACTTTGACAAACCTTGGAAAGAGATAACACAAATATAATCAGGTTTGTAAACACCCTATCAACAGGAAGTAATAGCTGTATATATGAGATGGGACAAAATACAAAAAAAGCTGGAGCACATATTTGAATATCTCTGTAGGGAATAGATTTGATACTCTCCTAGGGGTCTATTCTGCTGTAAGCATCTCATTTTACTTCATGCTATTACACAGTACTGTACAACTCTATTACGTGACCTGACACAAATAACCCTGTCGCACATATTGTCTACCTCTCCTAGATGCACCGCTGCATAATAATTTTGGTTCAATACCCTCTGAAAACTTACACTTTTCGTTTGCTTTCATTTATTTGTATACACTTTAAGTTAAAATATAGTTTATTTGTTACGCGGCTCCTCTTCAATTTAACTGAAACTGTTTAGTAATTAGAAATTTATTTTCATTTTAAGGTGAGCTTTTTAAATGAAAAAATTCATTCATCTCCCTAAAGGTAAATTGTATCCATCATTTTAAACGAATGCGAAAGTCTCGGATGGTACTTCTTCGTGGAATTAAGGCAGCTACATTGAAACATTTTGACAAATACTGAGAAATACACGAGTATCAATTTGAAATCCTCAAAGTTTTAATTAAAAACACCGTTGGTATTTTCGCAGTGGCTTCAACGTCCCCTATATCTCTAAACCAGGGTGAAGGTTCGTCGACCTCGGTGGTCTAGTAGTATTGATTCTTGTCTCTAGTTCCGATGGTCCCCTGTTCAAACCCGGTCGGTCAATGGATTTTTTTAGGATGAAAAAATCCATGGACATTTGGCTGCTATTAGAATAAAAAATCCATGGAACCTCTCCTCCATGAGGGGCTTCAAACTGAGAGTTCCGACTCAGAAGATTTTCCGGTTCTTAAAAAATCCCAAAGCCTAAATTAGTGCCTCTGAACATAATTTAACCGATCTTTCCCCATCCGAGTAATACCTTAGCTGTTTACTAGATGTCTCATTGAGGCGACGCGCTGACCACATTTCACTCACTGACATCTGTAGGGAAATAAGCGTAACTAAATTGCTTGATCAAGGAACTCCCTGTCGGAGCACCCATGTCTCCAAGAGGGACATATGGGATTATATATATATATATATATATGTGTGTGTGTGTGTGTGTGTGTGTGTGTGTGTGTGTGTGTGTGTGTGTGCCTGTGTGTGAGAGAGTGTGTGTGTGTGTGTGTGTGTATAGGCTTACAGTCTAATTTTATAAATTCAGTTCAATTTGAAACGTAGTTGGGAAAAAAACTGTTCCATAAATTTCTTCTTGCAGAAAGTACCCAGTCTTATGCATATAAACAAACAGTATTAAGTATTTGGAAAGTAGCTATTCAAAATTAAACTTAATTTCACGCGAACAATAGCCAGCCAACTAATTATTATGATTTTCTACTTAGAAAATAGTTTGTGCTATCATATTCTACTACAGCCTATATAATTAATTGTGTTACTATTGATACTCCAAAATCGCCATATTATTTAAAACAATTACACGTTCATTAGTCAATAATTGTTACCTCTATCATTACGCTGGAAGAGAAGTTCTTATGTTCTTTAAAGTACCTAAGATAAATAAATTATTATTATTATTATTATTATTATTATTATTATTATTATTATTATTACTACTACTATTATTATTATCACTATTATTATTATTATTATTATTATTATTATTATTATTATTATTATTATTATTATTATTATTATTATTATTATTACCGTCCACCGCTGTGGTCTCGAGATAGTGCCCGCCTTGTCACACAGGGGGCCCGGGTTTGATCCCCGGTCGGGACAATTTCCTGGGTGAGGTTTTTTCCGGGGTTTTTCCTCGCCTGCAAGATAAATATCAGGAAATTTTAAGGCCCATCTGGCCATCAATATCATATTCACCTAATTAACTTATGTTTAGTTTAAGGCCTCTCCTGACGCATCATTACCATCATCATCAACTCTCATATCATCGGGGCAGCGTAACCCTGCCTTCCAGGCGCCCCAACCTCATAAGTGAGTTACAAGTACATCATGCCAGGACAGAACACCATAAATGTCGAAATGACAACCTGGGGCATTTGGAAAAATATTTTATTTATTATTATTAATTATTATTATTATTATTATTATTATTATTATTATTATTATTATTATCATCAATTTGTTAGTAATAAATTAATGATTTGTTACTTTGAAAAAAACACCAGAATAGAAAGTAGAAGGTAGCTACTTCGAATTAAACATAATCAGGTGCAAAATGTTTAATTCCTACCTAGTCCTGCATTTAGCATATTTTCAGAAATTTTTTTATAATGTAATAAATGTTATTATCATCTTATTTGCGTACTATGTTTGTGTGAATAGGCCTATGTAACTTCAGTTCCTGTAAACTAAAGTGGAGTGACTTGAAATAATACCGTACCTGTACAAATGATAACTACAGGCAATAATAATAATAATTACTATTATTATTAATAATAACAATTATTGTTATTATTATAAATTATTATTATTATTATTATTATTATTATTATTATTATTATTATTATTATTATTATTAACAAAGTTGCTCTAAACTATTTTAATAGGAAACTAGTAAAAATGTAATTTAAATGAAATTAAACTTTGTCAGAAATAAATTAGCATTAAACTATTTAGTATATGTTTCGCTCGGCCACGAACTTTCGGGTTCGATAGAGCCAGTGAAATAGTTATTATTAAGAAAGTTGATATAAACTGTTTTAATGGGAAACTAATAAAAACGTAATTTAAATTAAATTAAATTTTGTCAGAAGTAAATTAACATTAAACTATTTCTGATTAGTATTTATTAAAATGGACGAGCAAATAAAAACATAGGCCGAGTTAAAGTAGCACTGTCGGTTAACCCAACTGCGGGGTTTTGGCGATTTAAATTAATGAAGACAAATTTTATATTGAATGTAAGATTAATTTCAATAGCATCGTTATATTATTTTATACATCAATATTAATGTTCTCCGCTGTAGGGGTAAGTCCTTTGCCATAAACGCAGCGGGACTAGATTCGATCCTCGTTCGAAACAAGCTCATTATATTACGTTATTTCAGTTTTTTCCTCACCTACAAGACAGATAATATCAGGAAACTCTAAAGCTCAAATAGTCCCCGAAGGCCATCATGTTATCATATTAGTTTTGTTTAGAATGATGTGTAAGTAAATATTGTATTTATGTCAAATGTGTGTTGTCCCGGAAGTGGCCGCAGCATTCAGATGATTGATCATCCTTTAAGGCCCCCCATTTATTTTATGGTAAAAAATGGTATGTGATTCAGAGTTAAAAGGGGCACGTCATAGCATAGTTGATTAAGACAATACGCAACAAGCCAGAAGGTCGACGGTTAGAGTCCCGGTGCGGTCAGGATTTTTAAACTGACCTAAAATTTCTGGCGGCACCATGGCCTTAGAGTCACTTAGCCTCTAATGGAAATGAGTACCAGACGATTGCTCTGGGGGGGCGTAAATGAAGGTCGTCATACAGGGCTGACAATCCGGCTGGTATCAAGTGCCGATTGTGCAGAAAAGTGGAAGCCGTAACCTCCTACTATCACAAGGGCCTCTTGAGGCCTGTGGAGTAATCATTTTACCTTTACCTCACTGAGTTAAAATGTCTCTTCCTACAGCTCGGAGTTAAGTGGGGCACGTAAAAGTATCTGCAAAGAGAGATTAGAATAAAGAAGAGAGAAAGAATGTAATAATAATAATAATAGTACTTAGTTATCATAACGTTTGGACCGAAATCCAGTTTCATAGGACTGGAGTGGTTAGTTCCAGAACTGGTTCATCCGCCCTCTCTGCCGTTGGGAAAAAAATCCTCTTCCGCCGTCGAAGCCGTTGACCTACTCAGTTGATCCGCGGATGCTTATTTGGCAAGGCCTTATTCGCACCTGTCCTGTATATCTACAGGAGCTTCCCCTATCAGCCATTGGGACGCGCCGTGTCGGGGTTGAGGACCCCCATCCTAGTGTCTTACATGAGGTTAAGTCTAGCTCTTACTTAATTCAGAACCAAACCCCCATGTAAGCTAACCAGGCTAATCTATTTAGAATTAAGGTGAATAAGTGGCAATCTGACCAAGAGGACAGACCGAAGAAAAAAACTCGAACATCTTGGACAGATGATAGAAAAAATCTCATAGCAATAGAATGAAAGAAATTTGGGCTCAAAGGAAACGCCTCTAAGTACTTTGCGTAGTCCTACATGGGCTCATCCGCAATCAAAAAAAAATTATTATTATTATCATTATTATTATTATTATTATTATTATTATTATTATTATTATTATTATTATTATTATTTTAAATAAGGTAAAACTGTTATTTTTCCTATTATATAGATGTGAAACTTGCTCTCTTACTTCAAAAGAGGAGAAAATATTACGAGTATTTGAGAATAAAGTTTTTAGGAAAATTTTTGGACCAAGAAGAGATGAAGAGAGATGTGAATGGAGAAGACTACAAACTGTGAACTATATGATATTTATGGGAAACTAGATGTAATAGTAACAGTTAAGTATCATAGACTGCAATGGACAAGATATGTGGCACAAATAGTGAATGAAAGAGGGCCATGTAAACTTTTTATAGGAAAGCCAGAAGGGAAAACTCCCAGTAGGCTTGTCAAGAATGAGGTGGGAGAATAATATTAAACTGGTTAGAAGATCACGGGACTTCTAGGCTGTTACGTCATGGAATAATGATTTTAGGAAGGAGAATTATACAAGGAGAAATTGAACAAAAAATAGTTCAGGGTATAGATGTATGGAGAGCTTATATCCTCGCAGCCATGAACTTCCGGGTTTGAAAGTGCTACTGAGATAATTAGTTATTATTTAAAATAGGATGGTATTTTAATGAAATACGGCTTGTTGGTTTTTATAACTAAGAAGATTTAACATTCAAAACACTAACTAACTAACTCACTGGCACTATCGAATCCGTAGGTCCATTGTCGCGCGGATATAAGCTCTCCGTATATTCCTATCCTGAGCTAATATTTCAAATATCCCTGTATAATATACTTCCCTCAATTCATGGTTAATATTATTCTCCCACCTATTCTTGGTAAACCAACTGGGCGGTTTCCCTTTGATTTTCCTACAAGCAGCTATCATGCCACTCTTTCATTTCCATTCGTGCCACATATCCTTTCCATCGCAGTCTAAGTAGTCTTCTCCATTCGCCGGTTTGTTCAGCTCCCTTTGGTCCAAAATGTTTCCGAAGGATACGTCTATACTCTGAATCGTACACAATATCTATGACTAGAGTATGGAACTCACTTCCCAGTCTTGTCAGGGACTGTCAATCGCTATCATTATTTAAATACAAATTAACTGATATCTTAAGTTTGACACAATGAAAACATTAACTGCATAACAACTATATTCAGCATTTTGTAAATAATCATCTAGGAAGTTTTAATTACTTTATTTTATTTTATATTATCCTAATTTTATTATATTCCATGTTTTTGTCAGTATTAGCTAGTATTAGATCACATCACCATTATCTTTTGTTTACAGTAGTCTAAATTTTAATATCTTAAAATTTTAATAAATCTGTAATTTTTGTATAATTTTACTATTCGCTGGTTGAGTGGAAGAGAAGTCCTTATGGCCTTAAGTCTGCAGCTGAAATAAAGCATTATTATTATTATTATTATTATTATTATTATTATTATTATTATTATTATTATTATTATTATTATTAGTATTATTATTATTATTATTTATTCTAAAATTCTCGTAATACTTTCTCCTCCCTTATAGTATAAGTCCATGTTTCGCATCCATAAAACATAACTAGAAGAATATATGTTTTCTGTTTAACGTTTTTTTAGAGAAGTTGAGACAAGAGTCCCTGTAATGCATAATAGCATGAATTTTCAGAATTAACATTGAAGAGTTCATTAATCTACCTCATTAGAAGCAAATATTAACCCTTCTAAAATGTATTTACGTAATTTTTGTTTAAATTATTTTGTAAGTAGAGATTACATAATACCGGTATATCATACATTGGATATCACTTCAGCCCTACATTAATGAAATGTTGGAATGAGTAGAGTTGGCGTGAATGTCCAGCAGATAAAACACATCACCTGTTAGTGTCATTTGCATAAGAACGAAGCATCAACTACTGTGTGTCATGAGTCATGAAGATACGTCTAGTAAATTGTGTGTATGTATATATATATATATATATATATATATAAAACGATGGACAAGTTGGTTTCATCCTCGCCTCTGGTTCCGAGAAAAGCTGGTTCATATCCGCCCGGATTGAGGAATATTTGCAAGTGTAAAATCCTGCATATAATTTCGGTCGGAAGGGAAATAATCCTTGGGCCCCATGTTTTAAATATATGGCTCGTAAAAGAACCTCAAGTCAGAATAAAGAGATATCTGGGCAAATTGTTTTGGTCTTTTCACACCCAGAATTGAACGGGTATGACCTGAGATATAAAAGAACGCCGTCAAATAAATAAAGTGTATATATAGGCCGTATACACACACACACATATATATATATATATATATATATATATATATATATATATATATATATAATAGGCTTACCGCTATGGTCTCGAGATAGCGTCACTTCTTCGTACACAGCGGGGCCAGTTCGATCCCCAGTCGGAGAATTTTCCTGGGTGATTGTTTTTTTCGAGGTTTTTCCTCGTCTGTAATACAAATATTAGGAAACTTTAAGGCCCAAACGGTCCATAAACATCACCTGGCAATCATAATCATCATTATCGTATTCTCCATGTTTAGTTTGAATATGTGCATGTGTGTGTGTGTGTGTATGTGTGTGTGTATGGGTGAGTGTGTATGTGTGTGAGAGAGAGAGAGAGAGAGAGAGAGTGTGTATGTGTGCGTGTGTGTGTGTGTGTGTGTGTGTGAATGGTGTTTTTCGTCTTCATATTGCGTTTTCTCTGAGAAGGCCCTTACATTGAGCTGATCACTCATTCTGGAAATTCCTACACGTCCTTGTATAGTCAAAACGCATGTGTGTGATCCATAGCTAAAATCCCTCTCCCGACAACTCGTGCCACTGTAAGGCTCGAGTGGCGTATGCCATGTAAAAAGTATGTAATCATAATAATAATAATAATAATAATAATAATAATAATGTTTTATTTATTCTGGCAGATTTAAGGCCATAAGGCCTTCTCTTCCACTCAACCAGCACAAATACAAATAAATATTTTACAAATATAGATATACACTATACTAGTTATAAACAGATAAAGATACATTGAATGTAGCAATGTAAATTTCATGTACAAACAACATTTTATACGATAATAACAATAATAATACTTACGATAATAATAATAATAATAATAATAATAATAATAATAATAATAATAATATAATAATGATAATAATATAATGATTATTTAACAATGATGATGATGATAATAATAATAATAATAATAATAATAATAATAGTATGAATATGATAAATTATACGAGAAGCACCAATTATACCAAATATCTTACACTGGGTATGATGAAGTATTAATAAAGTGAGAGTATAAACTGCGTTAATGGCATGGAATGGAATATATCATAGTGTCTTCACTTGTATGGAGTAAATTTAACTTTCTTTCTTCGACTTTTCTCAGTATTAGCAGAAATCCCCCGGCGTTAATCTGATTATTGCGTTGTTTCATTGATGGGTAAGAAAATTGGATACTGAAGAAGAAGCCAGATCTGTATGCATAAAGCCATTAAATTCTGTGAACAGGTAAGATATAAGGAATCTAAATACTTTACGTAATGCTACTCTATCGATTTTGAATATGGGGCAAGTGTGAAAGTTTCTTGTCCCGCGCCGTAGTCGAGTGGTTGAGGCAAGATCCCTAGGCGCAGAACTACGTGACTTGCGCTGGTTCGAGCTTCCATGAGGAAAGAAATTGTATCATGGAATTTTGGTCAGTATGGAACGTTGCCCACCTAAGCATCGTGAGGCATTTGGGTAGCTAAAATAAGTAGTGGCTCCAAGCTGAGAAAACCAGCTATAACGGCTGAGGGAGCCAACATGACCACATGTGGCTGTATTATCGTCTACCTCTGTGATAAACGTATGTGGAAGTAAGGCGTGCAGCCGGCTGGTAGGCCAATAACTTTCTAGGCTTGTCGCGCCATGGAGTTTTTTTTTTGTTAAAGTTGACCGAAACTTTCTGGGGGTACTACGGTCCTGGGGTCGACTCAGCCTCTAGTACCGGACACTTGTTCTGGGGGTAAACGTGACCGTCACGAAGGGCTGACATCAAGTGCCGACTGTCTAGAAAAAGTCGGAGCCTTATCCTCCTACTACCCCAAGGACCTCCTGAGGCCTGTAGTGGGATCACTTTAGTTCACTTTATTTTTTTGTTTACTATTGACTGTGCCTCATCCTATTTCTGTTGTTAGCATATTGTACAGCCTTTGAAATAATTGTTGGCGCACAGGTAATTTTCAAGTCCCAGAACGAAGCCGCTGCGCATGATCAGAGGTCAGTTGTTTGGTTCACAAGTATACAACTATTTGAGAAACTAAAATCCGTTCTATTTCGTAGTGTCGTGCAATATAAAATAATTTCGCGTATATAAGTTGTGCGGTAAATGCTGTAAATTAAACAAAGCAAAAAAAAACTAAGAAAATGAATTGAGATAAGGACGAGAGAGGAAAGAAAAAAGCATGACAGCGGGATCGAACACGCGACCTCCTGCATGGGAAATAGAAGCTCCCTCCATTAGACCACAACCGTTCCCTGCTAGAAACTGTCTGTATGAAGCAATACTCCAGGTCTTACCAGTATAATGAAATTATATATTAACTTGTCTTAATTTAAATTAATCAGACGCATTTTACATTAGTAGTGGAAATAAACAATCCTGTTGTGCCTTGTGTTTTTTAAACAAAGTAACGAGATTTTGCAATTGTTATTCATTATATATATATATATATATAATATATATATATATATATATATATATATATATATGATAACGGCGGCAGAAATGAAATTTTTGAGATCTGTTAAAGGGTGCACTAAGGAAGACAGAATCAAGAACACAGAAATAAGACAGGAACTTGAAATATTTGCAATAACTGATAAAATAGATACATATATAGACAAAAATGGAAGCAACACATAGACAGAATGAATGAAGATAGATATCCAAAACAAATAACAAAATACAAACCTAAAGGCACCCGAGATGTGGGCTGACCTAGAAAGATATGGACTGAAGTCGGAACGGGTCAACAGACCTAATCCATAAATGCAGATGATGATGATGATGATATATATATGTGTGTGTATGTGTGTGTGTGTGAGCTGTTTCCTTTAATTATTTATTAATTTCCCTATATATATATATATATATATATATATATATATACAAATTTATTTATATAACGAAGCTTGGTGACGTGTAAGCATTATAAAAAGTAACGAAGTTAAATAAAAAAATTCCTGACCAGAATCTAACCTAGGCCTGCGTCGTCGCAAGAAATCATCTTACCGAGTGCTCTACTGAAGCAAACGATACAAATACTGCATCAGAAATAAGCGCTAATTTACTATTGATTGGTTTAAGAGACCGTTACTTACTTTCAGTCATCTGATAACTCTCTTAATTAGAAATTCAATTAATAAATGTATTTTTTTTTAATTCTTTCAATAACGATTGGTATAAATCTATGTCGCCGGATTTGACCTCAAAGGAGACAGCACATGTAACAACTTACTGGTGTGAATCGCTCTCCAAAACTTTTAACTTTCCACCCTGAAGAGTTGCGCCATCATTTTTTTCAAAGGCTGTACAATAACTGCACAATCTGAAAGGAATAATGTAGGCCAATTTGATAATTTCTATGTAAATGTGTATCCAATTAACTTTATTCTTTGTTGTTTTATGAAAATGTTAAAATTTATCAAGTTATATATTTGCACGCAGGAAAAGTGGTTATATCAATGTTATTTCGCAAAAGATTTTTCCTGTGTGCACAATATTGCACAACATGGACATAATGTAGTCATGCTCTTATCGGGGCCTGTGTTGCAAGAGGATTTGTGGTTTTCCACCTCCTTCCATGGATAATCATTAATGACAACAATTTGGTGGACAAGATCCCAACATTGATAAACATTTCATCCCCGCACAACCTCATCCCCCACCACTTCAGTATGTAGACCTGATGTGATATCCAATATATTCTGTACATTTTGAGTTCCAAATGTTTAAACAAAAGTGTATAGTCATCAAATAACACTGGTCAACATGAATTTTGCTCATGAGTACCAATAGTTGTACTTAATACAGTTTTTTATCGTGTTTTCAAATATGTATTTATGTATTTGGAATTTCTCCATCACACACAGTTTTTTTTTATTTCAATTGATGGATTTAAATAATTATTTTTTTAATAAACGTTTTTTCGTCCATTTGACCATTGTAAAATAAAACCAAATGAGCTAACTCAAATGATTTCAGCTATGGAATAGAGATATCAAGGCAAATGGAATCCTAATATGCTGGCCGAGTATTGTTGGACCATCAAGAGGGATGCTCCACAGGCCATATATAGCAGAAAATCATCATTTCTTACTTTCTATATGAGTCCGAATGTTCGAATATTGTGTAGTTGCGAATGTAGAAAATATTAAAGTGTTTGAAATTATAAATGCCTGTCTCTCGGAAAACTTGTGTGATGGAAACAAACCGATATCATATTTGAATTCAGGAGGAAAAATACCGTCAGAATCACATATATTTCTTTCTGAGACAAAAGAAAATATTTTTTGTTGCTTAGTCTTGAACCGAAAGTGCGTTTTTCGGCTCATTACTGCAGCGTCGTTATCCTCCCTAGACTGTGAGATTCATGAACTATGCCAATATTCCTTTCTCTATGCATCTACCCCCACTCTCCCTCTTTACCTCTCCTGGTGCGCTGTTCCTACGGCGCATCTCCCCTCTACCTCGGAACCTTCAAATACGTTATGCACAGCGAGAACGTTATCAATCATCATTCATTCATTCATCTATCCATTCCGGGATGGGATCGGACTTTTAAGTGGACAAGGTCGTCTGGAGCCGCGAGTGGCGGAGTTTATGTTGGTCCTGAAGACCGGGGAAGAAGCCGCCCTGGCTTGGACTCTAGCATGAATGTGGTATGTGGTATGATGTGGTTCTTTGTCATGTAAGAGTATTATTTATTTATTCACTTTCTTTTTCTTTTTGAATGATCAAATGTTTATCTTGGTTATGTTTTTACTTCAGACTTCTTGTTTACATTAAATATCATTTTTATACTTAATGTTCAACGTGATTTATGTGCATGTAGCTGTTTATATTCCTATACGGAAACTCGCTCAGTTAAGAGATCATTCCAGCTCCCTTTATTTTTCTGTCTAGCTTTCCTGATTGATAATTATAGTGAAAACACTCATTTTAAGTCACGCTGTTGTTTTGAGAACTATTATTGAGTTATGCTAAAACGCTTAGGTAAGAAAGATGAATCAATCCTTGCCTCCTATGGGCCCGGGGCAAGTAGCTTTGTGATTAATAACCTTGGAGGTAATCAGATCTATGCTAGTAGAAGCAACAGAAACAAAAGACGATCCAGAGCGGCACGTAGGGTAGCGAGTAGTGAGGTAATATCCCGCACAGTGTAATAATTATATTCAAGATGATCCAAGGTAATAAAATAAAGAAACAAAACATTTATTTGCTAAATTTTAATAATACAAGTTAAATTAAACAAATCAATTGTTTCATCACTTCTTAGTCAGATTATTGTATGGATTATTATTATTATTATTATTATTATTTTAGGGACGAACATAGATCTCTGGCAACAAATTACTTTGGGTTTGTACTGTGCAAGCGTGTTTTTCATCTATGTTGCCGTGACTATGTTGTTCGTTGTTATGATCTGTGCCTCCTTTTTACTCTTTCCCGTCTTTTCTGAATGTACCTTTCCTCCACCCTCTCTCTCTCTCTGCGCGCTTGTATTGCGGGAGAGAGGAGACCCGTGTGTAGCGACATGAGAAGTTAAGCAGTCTTCCAGGCAGTCTGCTGGAGTCTTCATCTAAGATCGGAACCTTTTGTTTCGGCGTAGGGCTCCGAATAGCGAATCCCTTGGCCGCCTTCAAGATTTTGTATTCATTATTTATTTCGGCTGGAAAAAGGAACTTGGTTAAATATTTTCTTGAATGTATATTAAGGATCAATTGTATTGTATGATTGAGATGTTTATTATCAACGAGAATATGACAGATTCAAAGTATGTTTAATTTTCATTATGTTCTCTATTTTGGCTTACATTCACTATTATTGTTTATTTAAAACCTTGATTTATTTTTATATTAAATATATTTTAGTTAAATGCTGTATATAAACTTTACCGACTAGACCACAGCGACGGAAATATTTATATGCAATATAAAATCAGTCCCGCGCTTTTTCCGAGCGGTTTAACACATCCTACCTTGGTACACAATTACAGGACTTGCGCTAATTCGAGTCTCCTTTGGGGAAGAAATTTTCTCACAGAATTTCGGCAAGTGTGAAACCGGAGCCCATTCAACATCGAGAGGAATTTGGGTAAATATAATTCTTCTTCTTGTTCTTCATCACGGTTCAGGCTTATTTACTAGCCTGTTCCGGCTCCAAATTGCTGCCCTTTCCATCTTTTCTTTGGTCTTCCCAAATTTTTCTTACTCGTGGTGAATAACTGTATGCTGCTTTTGGTATTCTATTCTCAGTCATCCTTGCCAAGTTTTCTTTCTAGTTTGTTCTGTATTTCACTATTGTTGTGTTTAATTCCTCTACTTTTAATTGTTGTCTTATTTCTATGTCTATGTTTTCTGTCTGTTCTTTGATATCCTGCTATTGGCCTGAGGAATTTCATTTGAGCAGCTTGTATTCTTTCATATTGTTGTGTTATCACTGTCCATGTTTCGGATCCATATGTAATTATAGGCATTGCCATAGTCTTGTATAATTTCATTATAGAGTATTTCCTGGCTTAATTTTTCAAAGTTCATTTTAATATTCCTGTTATATAATTAAACTTATTTAGTTCGTTATTTTTATCTGTTTCCGCTGTGTATGATATTTCGCAACCTAGGAAGTTATATCTTACCACTTGTTCTATTGTTAACTATAATAAGAATTTTCTACAGGTTGAGAAAACAGATTGTCTGAGGGAACCGACATGCTGACTACATGCCACCCCTGACTACATGCCACCCCTATACTGGCTGGATTATCGCCCAAATCTGTAATTAATACGTATTAAGTGAGGGCAGCCGTCGGCTGGTAGTCAAAGGAATATCTAATTCTGTCACATCATGGATTAAATAGCCTTTAAAATTAAATATTCTGCCTAAAAAAAGTCATATATATGCCTATGTGGCTCTTTTGTAGGTTACGTCTCAATGAATAATGTTAAGTTATATAATTAATTTATAGAACAATGTGGCTCTGAGTGTACACATTGGGACTTGTAGTAAAGAAATAACTAAATTGTGTGAAGAATTTGTTTGGTGTTCCTGAGCTGTCAAAACAAATTCTGAATGTAATGTCATTGTCATATTCATTTCACCATTAATAACCATCTCTTAAAAGTCCCTAAAAATTATTCCAAGAATTTGTAAAAAAAAAAAGTAAAGTAAAGTGATCCCACAACAGACCCGGAGGTCCTTGGGGTAGTAGGAGGTTAGGGCTCCCACTTTTTCTAGACAATCGGCACTTTATGTCAGCCGGGTTGTCAGCCCTGCGTGACGGCCGCCTTTACCCCCAGAACAGGCGTCTGGTACTCATTTCCGTTAGAGGCTGAGTCAACCCCAGGGCCACAGTGCCGCCAGAGGGTTTGGGTCAGTTTAAAAATCCTGACCCCAACGGGACTTGAACCCTCGACCCTCCGGCTTGTAGCTCAGTGCCTTAACCACTACGCTACGGCGTGCCCCCCCAAGAATTTGTACAACAAACTAAAACACCGCTGTGGTCTCGGGGTACCGTCAATCTTCGATCCCCGGTCTGAACAAGTTTCCAGCGTGATGAGTTTAGTATTTTTTCTTCACCTGTAAGACAAATATCAGGGAAACTTTAAGACCCAAACGGTCCGCGAACATCATCTGGCCATCATAATCACCATACCATATTCGCCATGTTAGTATGAATATGTATGAATGGTGTGTTTCGTCTTAATGTTGTGATGTCTCGGAGGAGGCCCTGAGATTGAGCTGATCAGGCCTACTCATTCCATGAGGTTCTCCGTAACCTTGTTCGGTCAAATAGTAGTCTATGTGTGTGATCCACAGTTTAAAATCCCTCTCTCGACAGGTCGTGCAACTATAAGGCCTGGATGGCGTGTGACATGTAAATAGCGCCAATAAATTGAGAGGTTAAACTGAGATAAAAAACTGAGAAAGAAAAAATAGATGCAATGTTATAATTAGTCTGCACAGCCTATATGCGAACGTTCATTGACGTAATGTGACGTAAGATTATGAAGCGAAACAAAATAAAATTTAAGTAACATAACATTAAATAAAATCTAATTTTCGAATAAAAATACAAAATAATGAACGTGATATATTATGTCAAACTGATGGTTTTCGAAGTTGCTAATCTATTAATGACAGTTTCGATTACATTTAGGTCTAATTTTGACACCTTGCATCCTTCAGGAGGTGACAAGATCGGGATAAATAAATGTCCGGGCAGCGCCCGGTAATCAGTTAGTATTAAATAAAATTTAATTTGTAGTCTAATTTCTTCTGGATCTTCTCCAAGTGAGTCGATATGAATACTTAAATATTAAACATGCTTGAAGACATCAGCTTTCGACAGAAAAAGTGAATAATGATTAAAACACAGTAAGAACTTCCTCTATTTGCAATTCATGCAATCGAACAAACTTTTCCATTTGGCCAACGCCCATGAGAATCCGTGATAAGATTTGATGTTCATTTTTATTTCTCCTCCTTTGCTAATGGCTGGGAGCCAAAGAGATTTTTCACGGATTCTTTTGTCGAACTCCATAACCCTGAGTTAAGTGGTGGAATTTCTAACTTTATTTACGATGCGAAGGTTAGTGGAGTCCTCTTCAGGATCGCGCCTGCGGAATTAATGTTACCCGGGAATGTGCGCAATCTAGCAGAATAATCATGTATATTGTCCAGATAGTACACTATACACTATCTACTATAACTCATGCTCACCCTAAACTGCATCGTCCTGAATATCGGCATGTAAGAATAATGTAATTTCTATATGTACTCTACAATGCCTATTTTATAATCTAAGTAGTGTTTGCCGTAAATTAAAGAAGTAAAATAAAGATGAATCTGTCACGAAAGTTCCACAGAAATGAGACCGAGGCTGAACTGGTTGTAGTCTCTACCTAGCACATGATTGTACAGAAATCACTTGGTTACATAACGGAGTCCCTCGATCTCAGTTCCTGTTTTATTAATAGGATTATCGCTATTTCCCTTACCAAACTACTCAATTGTCCTCATGAAGCTAATTGGACTAGGTTCCAGACCCTATGAAATTAAAATTCTATGGTATAACCGTCCACCGCTGCGGTCTCGAGATAGAGTGCTGCCTTGTCACGTTGCAGGTCCGGGTTCGATTCCCGGTAGGGACAGGCTCCTGGGTGAAGTTTTTTTCGGTTTTTTCCTCATCTGCAAGACAAATGTCAGGAAGCTTAAGGCCCAACGGTCCCCGAAAATCATCCGGCCATCATCATCATCCTTATCATTAGCATCATCCTCTTTCATCGGTGTGGAAAGCAACGGGAAGCTACCACACGTATAATTCCCTAGTAAAGCTGCAAAGCATAGCGTGAAAATGCTATGATTGTAGTGAAAGACCTGCCCTCGGGCAGAATTACTATGGGTGGATGGATTAATGGGTGGATGGTATAAGCATATCGACTCGGACTACAGAGGTTGTCATTTACACATGATAACCGTTTCACCACAGAGTTAGTAACTGAAGAAGAATAAATGTAATTATAAATTATATAGAGCTGAAAACAATTGTACATGAAAGCTTTCACAGGTCCATGGTCTCCCGTGACGTGTTACACAGTGAAGTGTGCTGATGTGTTAGATAATTATGTAACATGTCCTTGGGACCGTGATAATATGGGTTCTGACAGATTACAAAGAAAAGTAAAAAAAATATGCAATTATTATTTGAAGTAGATTCTGATCTGTTTACTTTTTTAATTTTTCATTGTTAACTATTAGAACACATCTTATCAAGGTTTAAAGACATGTTACATATTTAACACATCAACAATACATTACTCTAAAATAAATCAATTGAGAAGTCCGTGGGCTCCTTATATCAAAATAAGCCCATTGGTGCTTTTGGATAGGAAAGTGTTTAATTTGACGATGTATTACATATTCAATTATATAATTAACTATTAAATATATTATATATATATAAATGTGTGTGTGTGTGTGTTTGTATATGTGAGGTGGGGGTGACAACGAGTCACAATATTATTGTCCTTTTCACTATACCAGCTGTGATGGCACACTAAATGTGAGTGACCAGAATAAAAAGAAATCCAAAAGAAGGCGTCTAGCGGTTTCAATGACGGAAGAAGAATTTGATTCCCAATGGCAGATAAGGTCAAAGACATGACCTACATAATATGCTACTTTCCAGACAGAAATTAGTTTTTCAAAGGCTAAGTAGAAAAAACCTGATTATAAATTGCCTGATCCTCCAGGAGAGAGTTGATGAATCAACCTGTTTCGGAAAATTAGTAGCCTATTACTAAATGACCCAAAGACAAAATATACGACATAGGCAAAGAAAAAGGTATTTGTGAATTGGTACATGGAATATGCAAGGTTTAAATAATGAACAAGTGTTTAAATCTGATTCTAACTATAGCTGCAGGCTTTATAGGAAATGTTTTACCATTAGAAGAAGTATATGATGAATTTTGAAGAGAACGAATTTTCTACTTGTTATTATTCAGAGGAATAATTATGAAACATGTAAGAGCTTCTAAAAAAATGTAACAGTTAATAGAACTGCACAAGGAATTTCAAAGGACAATACAATAATTGTGGGGAAGGGAAAAATGTAAATAGGGAGTATTAAATAAAGATAGCATATAGTGAAGTTATGCTTCTCGGCTTCTTTGTAGAGTACCGTTAATGTGATTAATGAGTTTTCTTAATCTATACTTACTTTACTCATTGGCACTATCGAACCCGTAGGTTCATCGCCGCGCGGACATAAGCTCTCCATACATCCCTATCCTGAGCTAATGCTTTCCATTCAATCCCTGTATAATCTACTTCCCTCAAATCGTAGTTAATTTTATTCTCCCACCTCATTCTTGGTCTACCATATGGGCGTTTTCCCTCTGGCTTTCCTACAAGAAGCTTCCATGCAAGTCTTTCATTCCCCATACGTGCAACATGTCCTGCCCATCGCGGTCTATGAGACTTAATTGTTCTTATTATATCAGGCTTCCTATAAAGACCATGTAGTTCATTGTTATGTAGTATTCTCCATTCACTTGTCTGTTCATCTCTCTTGGTCCAAAATTTTCCTAAGTACTTTATTCACAAATGGGGGACACGCCTTAGCGTAGTGGTTAAGGCACTGCGCTACAAGCCGAAAGGTCGAGGGTTCAAGTCCCGGTGGGGTCAGGATTTTTAAACTGACCAAAACCTTCTGGCGGCACTATGGCCCTGGGGTCGACTCAGCCTCTAACGGAAATGAGTACCAGACGCTTGTTCTGGGGTAAAGGCGGCCGTCGCACAGGGCTGACAACCCAGCTGACATCAAGTGCCGATTGTCTAGAAATAGTGGGAGCCTTAACCTACCACTACCCCAAGGGCTTCCTGAGGCCTGTAGTGGGAATACTTTACTTTACTTTACTTTACTTTACTTTACTTTACTTTATTCTCAAATACTTGTAATCTCTTTTCATCCCTTATAGTAAGAGTCCAGGTTTCGCACCCATATAATATAACTGGTACAATAATAGTTTTATATATTTTCAGTTTCACGTTTTTTGAAAGGAGTTGGGACATCAAGAGTCTCTGCAGTGCATAATAGCACGCATTTCCAGAATTGAGCCTATGTTTAATTTCTTTGTGCATCTCATTCCTATTTGTGAATTCAGCCACTTCCTCAAAATTTCCCTCATTTGTCATTAGCTGTCCATTTCAATTATATAATGTATTTCTTCGTGTGACCATATATTTAGTTTTATTGATATTTCTTAAACTATTATTTTCAAAAATCCTCATAACTAAAAATATAAAAGCATTATGTTAGAGAAAGAAGATACTAGCCTTTCACGAACAATTCACTTAAGGAACGAATATACTCGTCTTCCATGAACAATACATTTTCCTTAAATACCATTTATGTTTCTGAGCAACTATAAATGACCAGGTTTAATTAAATTCGTGCAATTTAAATGTTTATTGCAAAACAGGTTACATTTTTATGTTTTCTATTAAGTAACACTAAGAAACTGGAACTGGGAGTAAATATCAATAAAACTAAATATATGGTCACATGAGGAAATACATTATATAATGAAAATGGAGAGTTACTTAAAACTACCCTCATTTGTCATTAATTACTGTAAGTAGCTTAATAAAAAGAGGATATATATCATGATTATCCTAATGTCTACCTTCTCAACATCAGGGTTAGTCTTGAGAACATCCATTATTAACGTTTACTAAGAGTTAATTTAATTTAGAATCCTCTGAAAGATTTTAAGTTAAATTAAACTAATAACCTTCAAAGTTATAAATACAGAAGCTTCTTTAAGTCTTAAGCCCTATTAGCTTCCTACCCCTACAGAATTGCAATATGTTATCACTTTTTTTTAATATAGGGATTCTTCTAGTAGAAGAGTTTTATCATAAGTAATGCAACGAGTGATTTACAAATTATCAATAAATTCACGACTCACGAAGTGAGGAGTAAATTTATCTACAGAATTTGGAAATCAAGAGTGGCATTTTTTAGGACTATTTAACGAATAGAATTAAGATGTTTACTCGCAAATCATTATTTAACTACAGTTATTTTAAAATATTTATATATTTAATGTAAACGGCGATGTTTGAAAACAAATGAGAAAGGATTGGTACACTTCATTTGCTTCTTTTGTTCATCACTGCCTCCAGAACATATTATTTGTTGCCAAAGGATCGCAATATTGTAAGAATACACCCTAGTGGAGAAATTTATAACCAACATTATAAGAATTAATTTCTGATATCCTATGATGTAAATATGTCAATTATATTTTTCTGCAACGTTATTTCCTGGAAAATAATTCGTTTAAGAGAGTGCAAACAATGTTTTTTCTTTTGTAGTATAATCAATTGCTACAAATGTTTTTATTATGGTCTCCCACAAGCGCTAACTTCCGACATTCGTGCACCATATATACAATCTGTCCACCGCTGCGGTCTCGAGGTTGCGTGCTGCCTTGTCACGCAGCGGGCCCGGGTTCGATCCCCGGTCGGGGCAGTTTTTCTGGGTGAGGTTTTTATCGCGGTTTTTCCTCACCTGTAAGACAAATGTCAGGAAAACTTTAGGGCCCAAACGGTCCCCGAAATCATATGGCCATCATCATCATCCTTCACCGGTGTGGAAAGCAACGGGAAGCTACCACACCTACAATTCCCTAGTAAAACTGCAAGCATAGCATGAAATTCTTCGGGCAAAATTACTATGGACGGATATACAATCTGGTAGCCACATCTAGTCATTGCAAAATAATTCTATGACCTATTCAGAATGTTAAAAAGGAGGAGCTTGATTTTAAAGTGATTAAATTAAATTGATAAAATTCGAGGCGATAAACGACTGTGATTGGTTGTAAATAAAAAATCATTGAAATGTGATTGGTCATTGACTCCCATTTGGAGCATGAGTCAAATAGTCTCCTTAAAAGATTTACAATCTTTCACTTAATCCTCAGCCATTCAACTATTTGAAATGGTGATTATTTTCAACTAATCATAAAGATATTGGAACCTTATCTTTCATTTTAGGGGCCTAATCAGGGATAGTAGGATTCAAAAACCGCGGAATAATAATTACACAAAGGATTGACGTATATAAATTAATTAAACATACTCTTAACTCGAGTGCTATTATACAATAGACTATTGTCATCCCAACTTCACTCAGAGTAACTTTATAGCAGTTATTATTCCAGTTATAAAGATGTGAAACATAGTCTCTTACTTTAAGGGAGTAAAAATGTTAAAAGTATTTAAGAATAAAGTTTTTAAGAAAATATTTCGACCTAGAGAGAGACGAACAGACAGGTGAATGGAGAAGACTATTCAATAGTGAGCTACATGCTACTTATGGGAAATCAGATGTAATTCAAATATTTAAGTTTTGTATACTGAGATAGGCAGGGCACGTGGCACGAATGGGGAATAAAAAAGGAATAAAAAACTTACTGTAAGGAAATCGAAGGATAAGGGCCCAGTAGGCAGGCCAAGAATGAAGTGGGAGAATAACAATAACCATGATTTCAGGGAGGTGAATTATACAGGAGGCGATTGGAAATCATTAGCTCAGGATAGGGATGTATGGAAAGTTGATGTCCGTGCGGCTATGAACATCCGAGTGCGATAGTGAGAGACAGTTAGGCCGCTATTTAGTTCGTTATGATTGCCAAGAGTTGCTTGTATCCATGAACAGAATATGATCAAACAGTTTAGCTTTAGAAACTGAATTTGTTTATTTATTTATTATCAATTTTGTCTTCAGTCAATATCTGGTCTTGAGAATGACAGCTTGGCTGTAGAAACTTGTTGACCATTTTAAAACATTAATTGGTGAAATGGGCATATTGACTGTATATATATATATATATATATATATATATATATATTTTATCACCAAGAAGATCACTTGTGTATTAAATATGTATATAATGTTTTCCTTTGTTTTCATGGCAAGCTACCATACCACATTTCTAAATATTAGAACCCGTTTATTTTTGGAAATCCATACAGTTTCATAACCGAATATAAAATAATTAAACAATACATTTTACAACATTAGATTTGAAGTAATTACATGAAAACCCATAAAACTTATTTATTTTACTGTCTGACTCGTCAGAAGCATAGAAAATATAATTTCTGCGTTCTAAGAACAGTTATATCAAATGGAAGAAAAACATCAACTTTGATATAATTCAGAACGTTCTCATTTACGTTTCGTATAAAAGTGACATTAAATGTGATTTTTACAAACTGGTTAATGTTACCTTTGTTACATTTTTACATTCAAAATATAATTACATTCGTTCTTTCACACTATTTATTCTTCTTTCAAAACTTTAAACCTTTGATGTATTATTATTGTATCTTTACCATGTTGGAACTAAAGTATAGAAAACAAAGTAATATACACCAAGTTCTAAGAAAATGTGTTTTATCTCTTTGAATATAGGCTACAAGGTAGAAATTGCTTTGAAAATATGAATTTCCTGTTATAACAATTCCAAAATACGACAAATAGAAAAAAATCAGGATATTAATAACATAGGATAATAAATTGCATCTATCTATACCGTATCCATAATGGCGTGTCTGCCCAGTGTTGGGCCTTGGACTCTCCTTTATTCAGAGTTACTAAACCAAGTTAATTTAGTCACGCTTATTTCTCAAATATGTCATGAATATTAGGCCTATGCGCCAACACACCGACCAAATGAGACATCTAGTAGGCAGCTAAGGTATTACTAAGATGATCCATCCATCCATAGTAATTCTGCTCGAAGGCAGGTCTTTCACTGCAATAATAGCACTTTCATGCTATGCTTTGTAGTTGTACTAGGGAATTATAGGTGTGGTAGCTTTCCGTTGCCTTCCACACCGGTAATGGATGATGATAATGATAAGGATGGTGATGATGGCCGGATGATTTTCGGGCACCGTTGGGCCCTAAGCTTCCTGACATTTGTCTTACAGGTGATGAAAAACCCCGAAAAAAACATCACCGAGAAGCATGTCCCGATCGGGAATCGAACCCGGGCCCGCTTCGTGACAAGGCAACACGCTACCTCGAGATCACAGTGGTGGACACTAAAATGATAAAGGTCGGTAAATTTTTCTTACAGGCCTCTTTATTCAGTCTTAAGGATATTTTACGAGCCTGAAAATCTTCAGACTCGGAACCCTCCCGGAGGTGTTAATCATTGGATTTTTCCATCCATAAAATTCCAACAATCCCGACCAGGTATGAACACGCGATCCTCAGGACCAGAGGTAAGTAACGAAACTACTAGTTCACTGAGGCTGACTAAATTGTATCTATAACAAAGCGAAATGTCTTGGTGATGACGTGTGAGAATTGTTTTCGGGAGAATTCGGTTAAAATTGATATCCTAGTAACATAATTTATTAGTTATGATGATCTTGAAGAAGCTTTTCTGGCTCTAGGCCGTGGTCGTGAGGCTTGTAGTTCCCCGACGTTTCGCCCAAGACAGCGTCTGGCATCCTCAAGGGTTGTCTTGTCTCGTGAGGCTTGTAGTTCCCCGACGTTTCGCCAGAGACTGCGTCTGGCATCCTCAAGGACCACGGCCTACAGTCCGAAAATCTTCTTCAAGATCGTCATAGCAACTCCGGCCGTGAAAGTCTACGTGAATACATAATTTATTAGATTTTAATTGATACTTGTATGATTTCGTGTTAGATATTTAAATCACAATGTCAGTCCCGATGAAGTCGTGATTACGGTAACATGCTCGCTTCCAGTTCCAAGGATAGTGGGTTTAAACCCAGCCGAAATTGATGGGTTTTAAGGATAGGAAAATCCTGAGCATGGCTTCCATCGAAGGCAAATAAAGCCATAGATCCCATGTCCTAAATTTGCGGCACGTAAAATAACATCGATCCTGAAATAAGAGGCATCTGATGAAAAATTGTCCTTTCACGCCCAAATTTCAATTGCTACGCTAATGACCTAACTGTTAAAATTCTCGTCAAATAAAAATAACTAACTCCCTATCCGACTTCCCCTTCATGTCATAACACTTAATTCCCATTGAGCCTAGAGGAATCAGCAGAGTTAAAAATTAGACAACTGACTTATAAATTACAATTAGCTATCCGCTGTATTCATACCACCTAAAGGATACAATGAATTAATATCATTATCCTCCTAAAAGAAAACTAGAAGGAAATAAAATAATCTGAAATATTAAATAAAATTATATCACTGTTTTCGTCTTTCCTCCAGAAGACTACTGATAAAATCCAGAGACCGGAAATTCCGAAGGTGAAAGTCTAATAGCTAATGAGCGGAACCTTATCCAAGCACGGTCCGGATGCAACTAACCGTCTATTGAACACCAGTTTATTTCAAATCCATCTCTCAGTCACTTCCAACAGGGAGTTAAAACTTCTTTCAGGTCTCTTTCCTCACTCACCTTTCTGTAAGTTCACTAGGAACCAAAACGAGCTACACAATCTGACGCAGATTTATTCTCTAATCTGCTACAGTAACTGTCACAAAGATTTAAAAATAACTCATCTAATAAGAAAATGTCAACTATTGTATGTCGAAACCTACCTTAAAATGCCTCCCAGAGAAGCGTTGTGATGTACCAAGACCGTGTTCAAAAAGTATCTGTCGTTTTTAACTACAAGGCACAGAAATCGAAGCCAGAATCCAGCAATGAAAACCTACTGTGCATAGCAGATGGACTCCCTGCGAGAGTAAAGTTAGGTAGTAGTGTGGCGGGTCGGGGCGTGCCGGCAGGTTGTCAAGGTTGGTGTCTGGCGGGACGCGGCGTGCAGATTGATTGTTAGGGTTATCCATTTCACCAAATCTGGAGTTGTATTGCTTTCCTGTAGTTTAAATGAGAGATTTGGCGCTGGATTTTAGTGTCTTGCAGTTAAAAACGGCAGTTTTTTAACACGGTCTTGATACATCACAAAGCTTCTCTGGGAGAAATTTCAAGGTAGGTTTCGGCATACAATGGTTGGCAGTTTCCTTGTAAGTTTCTAGTGTCTACCGCTGTGGTCTAGAGGTAACGTCGTTAAGTTAAACGCAGCGAGCCTGAGTGCAAGTTCCGATCGGAACAAGTTTTCTGAGAGAGACTTTAAGACAAATATTAGGAAATGCTAAGGCTCAAAATAGTTCCCGAAAACTATCTGAGCATCACATTCAGACTTTAATGCACTTACGGCCAATGCACATGCGCAATGTAAATGCCAATGTATTTCCTTTCTTTTGAGAAAAAAAAAGGCAATACATTCCATTACTATAGTCCGTGAGGGCTAAAGTGTCTAGAATATTTTAGAAAGAGAAAGAGAGTACTCACCATCTTCTTTCTCACTCATACACATATCTCTTCACGGTGACAGCGGTAGGGCAGACACTCCCTGTAGTGAACATAGATCAGTGGTGGCATTCCCTTCTTCTAAAGACTAATTTTACACTAATATAATATCTCACAAACTACAAACGAACTCTGAAACAGTCGCCACTGACAAAAATTACGTGAACAAAAGTGACTGGGCGAAAGTGGGGGTGGAGTTTTTCTAGCATTCCTAAGTAATTTTACAAGGGTAGCCCATTATAGTACACATGTCACTCAGATGTCTAGCGAAGGGTGGAAGAACAATTCTCTAGACAAGGATAGCAGAAATCCTGCCAACTTACAACTTTTACACTTACATAATTCAGACTTTCATATTCGGTTCAAGATTGCATAAAATGAAGGGGGCCATATTGAGTGCCGGTACTTGATTAGCAAATATTAGACTGCGGTTCCTGGTGTGCTTCTCGTCTAATTTATATACAACTGGCATAATAGAACTCTCAATTACTCAATGATATACGTTACTAGTTTTCTTTGTATCCTTAGGCTTGCTGATGAAAATAATTATACGTTTTCAACTTTACTTTTCATTCTTGCTAACGATACCACACTTTAGATTATGTTAGATCAGGATATTTTAGATTATTTCGAATGAAAGGTAAGTAGGGCCGTTGTATTGTTTTAAGAGAATGGAATGCAGACCACTAAAATAAGTTGTATTTATTTAAAACATGAGTACAAAGTAGAATAATATTTACATTTACGATACACGTGTAAAATCATAAATTCTTTTGAAGGTGCAAATTGCTAAGGCTGGTAATTACAAACTCGGCACTCGAGCTATCCAGAGAGATAACAGCGCTATAACATGTAAAAGCCAACAGTTCTGTGTAATTCGATCGAGCCCTCAGGGTAACATTTTACAATATCAGTCTCAATCTATCGATTTCAATGAATTATATTATTCTACTACAGATTAAAACAGTGTTAATAATAATATATAATAAAAATACGTGCTATATCTGACTACCCAAAGTAGATTCTCAGATTTCATCATGATCATCATCATCATAAGCATCAAGGATTAGACCTTAAGGTATGTTCCGATCTCATGTTATAATTGGTCTGTCCATCTTTTACTGGGTCTTCCTACATTTCTTCGTCCTAGTGGTTTGTAATGAAGAATACAGTATGTTTCGGAATTCTGTTGTTATCCATTAATCTCTGTATTGTGCATTCTATATAATAATTTAAATATTTAGTTCTCTTCGTACATTTTCATTTCGCTTTAGATCTGTTACTGTATAGCCAGCCACACTCCTCAAAAAAAAAAGTCTTTTTTTTTTAAGTTTATAATATTCGTTTCTAGTTTTAGGTTAAAATCCAGTGTTGCAATTCATATAACACTGTTGGAACCGCCACTGTTAATAACATTTTAGAAGTGTCTCCTTTCTAGTTCCTTTCAAACTTCAGATTTAAAATACCTAATTCAATGTGAAATGAAATGGTTGTTTAAAAACAAAGCAATACATAGTGGATGGTGGTACAAAATTTTAGTCGCTATACTGAGCACCAGAGTCCTACATCCAATTCGAAATCTCTCAACACAAAACATATGTTGATAAGGCATACTGTCGATAACGATTCGTCTGTCGGATGGAGAAGTGAAGCGTGGAGGTCCCCTTGGTGATTTTCGACAGAAGTAGACTAGGTTCCGGCGTCGGGTTTCACCTTCTACTTCTTCTTTATCATTATCTCTCATACAATACACTTTGCACTGTACATAAACATAAACATGTACTCTATATTCCTTTTTATACACAACAAAAAATAGAAGATCTACGTAAACTGGTCTGCCGAATCTGTGCGTAAATTGAATAAATATATAACACCATCTATCTAGCCAGTGTGGAATCCATAGGACGAACTTTGCAATGGGTGACATTAGAAAATACATACACACATTCTAGAAACACACAGACTAATGGCCGCACTAAAAATTCTTACGTAAAAACAAAATATATGTAGACTATAATCTACTTTTTTATGCATATTGCCTATTAAAATGCGTATGCTTACACATGCTTTTTAAGTAGCATTCTTAATAAAAAGACCTGGAGATGCATGCTATACCGCTCTTGTAATGTAAATTCATTATTATTATTATTATTATTATTATTATTATTATTATTATTATTATTATTATTATTATTATTATTATTATTATTTGTTGCGACAAGAGTCGCTCTCTCTGTCGGTAATAGCAGACACCTGCCGTCTACCATTACGCTAATTGATGTAGTTCATCTGACTGCCGCTTTGTAGGCGCCTGAATATAGTATCGCTGAGTTATGTTGGTAGCATTTGGTTATACTGTTGCCAACTTCTGCGTATTGTTCAGGTCTGTAGATGACTACAACACTCTTTCTCAGTGTTAGCCGGGCCATCGTGGGCAATGGTACCGTTTTGATTGTTGGAGGTTGAATACCTCACTCAGTTTGTGCAGTCCGTCGAGGGCGACGGTCCTGTTTTAGTTAAGAGGTTTAGGAACACCTCATGTGTGTATTTAGAGCTCGTGTTAGGAGCTCTTTGTGCGTGTAGGATCGCAGTGTGCGGTGGGCACAATCACGTGTTTATTGAGGATCACGTGCTAACTGATCCGAAATTGATAACACTGGGGAACAAAAAAATATTTTTTTCTTGGTGCCTGGAAATTTTCACCTGATTCTGGGTGTATTTCGGCAACTGCTCTGATTCCAAAAATTTCATCCATTTTGTTTGCAGCAGCTCGAGTTTGCAAGATATTGATGATACTGCTCTTATGTACCACCATTGTAAATCGATTGTTTGCATAATACTAATTGATTTAATCCAAGTTATATATTCATGTTGTTTGTTGCCGTTTTGCATATGTAATTTTAACTAATTTTGACAATTGTTTATCCTTTTTCTAGACTGACATGGCTTCAACACCGAAGAAAATGTAGTGAATAATCCTGATGTGTTTTGTTTCATCTGTGGGGAGTACACATTCACTCAACAAAAGAAAACTTATAACTGACTTTTGTAAGAAGAGCTTATTTGGCCTTATTTCAAAGTACAAAACTGGGAGATCAAGATAAGCCTTGGGGCACCTCACATTGTATGTAAAACGTGCACAGAGCATCTACGACAATGGACAAATGGGAAACGGAAAATGCTTTGAAATTTGGGGAACCAATGATCTGCGAGAACAAATTAACCATAGTGATGACTGCTATTTTTGGTTCAGTCAATGTAAAAGGGCATATCAATAGCAAAAACGGAAGATAGATGGGTGTATATCCCAATCTACGCTCCGCAAGACGCCCTGTGTTCCACATTCAGAGGAGATACCTGTTTCCAATTTTTACCAGTCTTCCAGAGTCACCAGAAGAAGAGGATGATTCAACTGAAAGCTATTCTGAGGAGGGAAATGACAGCGGATTTCCCAGGACCCTTCATCAGTTTCATCTCCGGTTTTAGTCAAGCGGAACTGAACGAACCTCATAATGGGATCTAAGTCTTCCAAAGAAGTCATCTGAGTTGTTAGCTTCCTCGGCTGGCAGAGACAAGAAACATGTCTGTTACCGGGAACAAAGGTCACAGTCTATACGCAAAAGAGAAACAGAATTCCTGCCATTCTTCACAGTAGAAAAATCAATTTGTTTTTTTGTATGAATGTTGAAGGACTGTTAATGAAGCTGGGTGTAAGAAAATACACACCAAGTGAATGGGCGGTTATTTATAGATAGCTCCAAACGCAGCCTAAAATGTGTTCGTTTGCATAATGGGAAAATATACAGGTCAATCCCAATTTGGTCACTCAGTTTCTATGCGTGAAAATCAACATACAATAGCTACAGTGCTAGAGAAGATCTCTTACCGTGATCACCAATGGGTTAATGTGTGTCGATCTCAAGATGGTGAATTTTCTTCTAGAGGACAAACAATGTTGGGTACACCCAAATACCCATGCTTTATAATGTTTATGGGACTCTAGAGCCAAAGATCAACATTGGGTAGTAAGGGAGGCAATTAGGACGTGTTGATTGGGAAGTAAGTAGCTTGGTATGGGTGAGTTTTTTTGCTTTTTTAGAAAGAAAGCATGACCGTTGGATGAAAAAAAACATCGTTGGCAGAACCTTTGGAACTTTGGTTGACAAGAAACAACATCATCTTGCCACCACTGCATATTAAACTTGGTTTAATGAAAACAGTTCATCAAGGCTTGTTGAATTGAGAGATGGAACATGTTTTGGCTACATATGTTACAAAATTTCCTGCACTGAGTAAGGAAAAAAATAAAAGCAGGTATATTGGATGGACCACAAAATCCGCCAACTTATATAATGACCATCAATTTCAAAGACTCAATGAATGATTACTGAAGCAGCCGCATGGTCCTTCGTTCTGTATGGGTAGTGAAGAATTTCCTTGGAAACTATAAGTCTCCTAACTAGTGATTGAACTAGTGGAGAATATGCTCACTGCTTTTTGTGCACTAGGTTGTAAACATGAGCATCAAATTACACTACCTACACAGTCATTTGGATCGATTTCCAGACACTCTTGGAGATGTAAGTGAAGGAACAGGGTGAGCGTTTTTTTCACCAGGAATTAAGTACAATGGAAGAAAGGTATCGTGGACGGTGGGGATATACATATGATGGCGGGACTATTGTTGGAGCATCCACCGAGAATGTTCCAAGATCATTGCATCGCGAAGGAGAAATCACAGAAACGGGGATTCTGCGACCTTGATGGAGGAAAATTCATGATTCTAACGAGACTAATGTGTAAATAAAGTGGGTAGTTATATAGATACAGTTGTTTCATGAAAAAGAAAGTAAGTATTTGTTTTTTGTATTTAATTGTATGCGAGTAATTCATAGTTGTATATGTGTGGGACAGATTTTGAACTGGTATATAATTTGAATAAACTCTATCTCAAAAAACTAGAGCTGATAGGACGAACTGAAACTGAAATCATTTGGAATCAGGGACCCAAATATACCCACTAAATAGGTGAAAAACATTTAAGGAACCAAAATCACTGTTCCCCAAGTGTAATATTCCATATGATGGCAGGGGCGCCTATGAATGTCGAATAATATGACACAAGATACGTAAGTGATATGAAAATGTGGAGGATAACGACTTCTAGACGAGTAGATTAGTTTAAAATCACTGATTGCTCAAGCAAATCCTATATAATACATATATTGTAACGTATACATACCTAAATAAATGGGATATACTTAATGATTCTATGTTTCCTGTTCAACCAATATTTTAGACATTGTTGTCATGAGACTGAAAATAAGATACAGTAATAATAATAACAATTAACAATTTATGTGGTGCCAGATCCACCATTAATATTTTTATATTATCTAATCGATTTTTTCTAATCAAACTCAAATCCAAATCGTAGTCTATTGAAAAAAAAAATGACGGTCTACAGTACCATCATGCCATGTACACATATGTAAATACTTTCGGGTAAGAAAGTATTTCACACAACAGTGCCGATATTGCGCGTGTGACACATGACAAGTTAAGTGAAGAAAAAAAAGTGCCGTTTAAATTTTTATACGATCAATAAGTGCTGTCGTTAACAACACCGCGTAGTGTTATTATTAATGGAAGAAAATAATACACATAGTAAAGACGGTGATTTCAGAACACTAACTAATATGATAGGCATCAATTTGTAGTTATTGTATAGTATATGTATTTTATGTATTATGCTCATGAATGTTATTTCAGGAAAAGAAGATTTCTTAGTACGATAAGCTTGTTAGTGTATGTTACAAACACTGATGACGTATTGTTCTTTGTCATGAGATTTCAAATATGTAAGTCAACCACCCCAGTCCCCAACAAAACGGTTAGGGTTGGAGCCAAAAGAAAAAATTATAATTTATTATGTAACAAAAAAAAACGAGAGTGCTTCTCAATTTAATTAATTTCAAAGCCTCAAAATCACTTAAATAAAAAGCGGGCAATTTGTAGCAAGTCATTCGCTCAGCCTCTTATTTCAGAAAAATAAGTACCTTCATCAAAGTGAATAATTATGAACCCGTAATTATCATCAGAATTAGGGCATATTTATATTCAAATAATTGTAATGAAAGTAGGAATTCATTTGTAACAAAATTAAAATCATATAACCTACCACAAAATAATTTAAACAAGCAATAAATAAAACATTAGTATAAAGCAATTAGCGCCAGTCATAGACATGGACCCTTGCTATTGTAGCGAACAAAATTAGTAAACATCATACAATGGATCCATAAGCCCTTATACAATGGGGAAAAAGTCTGCAGTTTCCTTTCTTAAGAGGATTTACAAGACTGCTCTATTATCAACTTGCTATAACAATGCTAAGCCCAAAAAACTTCTTACAAAGGGCTGGGAAGTCACAAACTAGCAATTGGATTTCCCTAGGTAACTTGTGGAAAGAGTTAACCCCAAACTAATTTCAACTAGTACATGTCGTTAACAGCGGGTGACTTCCTTGCGGCGTAAGGTAGATGCCGACAGTAGATAGCCGCGCCCTTAAGGACCACTCCATTTGAAAATTTTATATGATGAGGCAACTAATTTAAAGGGAGGGAACGAGGCCACAAACTTTAAGTTTAACACCCACGATAACGCCCTTAAGGTAAAATTTACCAATCAAAATTAGTATAACATATAAACCGTTTGTGAGACGATAAGACTTTTGGTGGAAGGGACTAATGCCGGCCCACTCGGAATTAATAAATATTTTTACTTAACGAAAATTAGTGTCAGTTCAGAATGTGCCAAGTAGTTAGTCAGTTCTGTCAGTTCAGCAGTTCTGTTAGTACAGTCAGTTCAGTCCAGTCAGTTCAGCAGTTAGTTAGTTAGAGTTCAGTTCTGTCAGTTCAGCAGTTAGTTAGTTAGAGTACAGTCAGTTCAGTTAGTTCGACAGTTAGTTAGGCAGTTCAGTAGTCGGTTGCGAGCAGAGTCGCGACTGGCGAATGTGCCGGTAGATAAGTTACATCGCTTTACATAAGATACACCGCTTGGTTGAGTGTTATAACCATTATTAGTTCTGACCCACCAACAGCCTTCTCGTCAAACTCGTCGTCCAATACGACGAATGTAATTCAAGTGACAAATAAAAGTGCATCGTCAATTTCAAGACATCACACTGGGCCTACTGTTTTTTTTCCCTAAGTGAACATCCTTTCCTCACGGATTCCCGAGATTTTAGTCCATTGTTCTACCAGAACCTGAACCCATCTAGTCCGGAGCACAACTGTCCATGAACCCATATCCTTGGACCTAATTCAAAACCTTAAAACCCGATTACAGTCCTTTTTCCTTTATATGGCGGCCCAACTACGGCGCTTCGAGGAATTGCTGAGCAACCGTCAAACGAAGAGTGGATAGGCGTGTTCCAGTAGTGAATATCCTACGAACGTGAGGAAGAAGACCTGGGGGAAAAATATGGCAACCAGGGGACCTTAACAAGGACAGTAAGCAATAATAGAAGACATCGAAAGGTATCAGTGAAAAAAAAAAATTATTTTAAAATTTATTGATAAAGAAAATATATAATGTGTCGAATTGAAAAGTGTGCATGTCTATGGAAGATGGATGTAGAATGGAAGGAAAGTAAAAGAAGTGAATAGAATAAAAATAGAATTAATAAGTAAAAGGATAGTGGATATAATAGGAGACAAAGTAGGAAATAAACTAGGAAAAGTAGTTAAAAATAGATAAAAAAATGGAGGGAAATCTAAACCCAGCCAATTCCAACACAATTATGGAGTTGTGTTATTAGAAATGAGGAAGGAGATCAAACAGGAAAGAGAAGAACGGAGATTAAGAATGAAAAAATTAGATGAAAACATAGCTAGGTTGAAACAGGAAAATGAAATAGCTAGATTGGAAAAGGAGAAATTATATGAAAAACATAGGGTTGGAAGAGAACGATACTTTGAAAATTTTTCAGAATCAGGGAAACAGGATCAGGAACCAGAAATTAAAGAGAGCAAGGGGAGTGAGTTCGAGGCCACCTCCGAAAACACAAACGATATAGGTGAAAATAACAAGAGTCAGTTAGAAAAGGGAGAAATATTAATTGAGAGAAAAGATGAAGTTAGTAAAATAGAGAGAAGAAAATATAAATGGGATAGAATTCAATAACAATGCATCAGGGTCTATGAGTGAGAGTATGAATGATAACATAATATGTGAAAAATCTGATGTAATTATGAAGCAAGGAATGTCTGAAGTAACAACTAAAGCTTGTACGAGTGACATAGGTATTAAAAGTTCCCAGGTAGCCACCCAAAACAGATTGAATGATGTACAGGTAGACGAACATTGTACTAGATACAAGGGTAAAATAAACTCGAAAGTAAAGAATGAATATTATTTAAAGTACTTTGTAGACATGGAAACAGACAATCCTTGGTCCATAAAAATACGTGGCAGAGACAAACCGTCGATCAAGGTGATTGCAAATAACATGTTTGCAAGCATGTTGATCACGAACGATCTAGATGTTGAGTCGGTCGTAACCCGCGAATCTCAGATCGAAATAATAAATAATAAAGTTAGAATTGTAGAAAATTACGGTATAGTTCCCAGAACTTACAGATTAGAGTCAAAAAGGAGATTTAATAATGTAGATAATTTTGATAAGAGCCTAGTAATTTTGCACGAGCTCGAAAATGAAATCAATGAAAGACAGACTCAATAACTGATGAAGTACATGTAGACAGTCATCGGGATCGAACCCAGGACATATCAAAAGGAATCGGAGACATTATTATATAACAATAAAAATTATAATAATGAAGTAGTAAATAAGAGAATAATGTAAAATACATAAAGAATATGGGTATATAATGTTAGTTTCTTGCATGAACGTTGTAAGATAATGAATTAAGAAAACCTAATATTAATTAAAAATATTAAAAATGTCATTATAACGCCTAAAAAAAACGAGTAGCGGGCACACGTTTATGACAGTTCCTATGATCTAATTTCTTATGTTAAGATTTGATAGATAGTAATTTGATAAAGAAGATAATTAAAGTCACTTTAAGACATATATGCAATTATTAATATAAATACATATGCATCACAGTGGGCATATAACACATAATACTGTCTCACGATAAATGTACTGGGAAAGAAAATATATTTAATTAAAAGTTCGGACCAAGTGGATCTGTGAACAATAAATATTGAATGGAAATAATTAAACGCCGTATACGATAACAATAACCTAGGGATATATTTAAATATCTTGAATTTAAATCAAATTTTATATGTAAAGGTAGCATTGCCGACGCGATCGAGTTGAGAACGCTAAATATTTTCAATATTATGATGATTATCTATATCTTAAATAAACTTGAAATCTTGATCAATAAAACGATAATGAGATAGGCCAACGCCAAGTATCAATCAAAGTTCATTGAATATATTCATTTATTTATTTTATTAAAAGGATCCTCGTTAAGGACGACGACGATTATAACTAATGGCATTAAGTATATGCAACAACGTATTTAAGCATTATGCAGTTTCAATTGAAAGTCGAAAGACAGAATAAAGCGATAAAGCGCGTAAAATCGTTTATTAATATATACAAGGTTTGATTTTCATGATATGGCGACTCGAGAAGTCACCTTACTTATGCGTGTACGACGTGTTATTGGAGTAATATTTGCGGGCATGGAGACCCGATATTACTTATTCTATTGAGAAATATTGATTGATTATGATGATAAATACTTCGTGAAGAAGGTCATCAACGCTGACAGGTAAGCGCTGCTGACAATGGATGTCATTTTACTAATGATGATATAATGTTTGATGAAATGGTCATCACGCTGCGGGGACAGCGATGCTGACATGTGTAAAACTTTGTATTCGATATGAATTTTATTTATTTTGCGCGCGATGGTATAAATGTTGTTCGACTGGTAAATGATCGAATTAATTATGCTTGATTTAAATCTAATACTTATGATGCCAAAGGAAATGATAAAACGCAGTAACGAGGATAATTATTCCATATTTAAATGAATAAATAATAAGTCGTGAATATTAATAATATTCCATATGATGGCGAGGCGCCTATGAATGTCGAATAATATGACACAAGATACGTAAATGATATTGAAAATATGGATAACGACTTCTAGACGAGTCGGTAGTTTAAAAAAAAACCGATTGCTTCAAAGTAAATCCCTTATATAAATAAATATATTGTAAAGTATACATATACCTAAATTAAATGGGATATAATTAATGATTCTATTGTTCCCTTGTCAAACCAATATTTTAGACATTGTATGTCACGAAAATATGAAAATAAGATACAGTTAATAATAATAACAATTGAAAACAATTTATTAGGTGCACAGATCCACCACTAATATATTTTATATTATCTAATCGATTTTTTTATAATCAAAATCAAATCCAAAATCGTAGTATATTGAAAAAAAAAAATGACTGGCTACAGTACCAATCTATGCCATGTACACATATTGTAAATAATATTAGGGTAAGAAAGTATTTCACCAAACAGTGCCGATATTGCGCGTGTGACAACATGAAAAGTAAAGTGAAGAAAAAAAAGTGCCGTTAAATTTTTATACGATCAATAAGTGCTGTCGTTAACAACACCGCGTAGTGTTATATTAATGGAAGAAAATAATACACATAGTAAAGACGGTGATTTTCAGACACTAACTAATATGATAGGCATCAATTTGTAGTTATTGTATTGTATATGTATTGTATGTATTATGCTCATGAATGTTATTTCAGGAAAGAAGATTTCTTAGTACGATAAGCTTGTTAGTGTATGTTTACAAACATTGATGACGTATTGTTCTTTGTCATGAGATTTCAAATATGTAAGTCAACCACCCAGTCCCCAACAAAACAGGTAGGGTTGGAGCCAAAGAAAAAAAATTATAATTTATTATGTAACAAAAAAAAACGAGAGTGCTTCTCATTTAATTAATTTCAAAGCCTCAAAATTACTTAAATAAAAAGCGGGCAATTTGTGACAAGTCATTCGCTCAGCCTCTTATTTCAGAAAAATAAGTACTTTCATCAAAGTGAATAATTTATGAACCCGTAATTATCATCAGAATTAGGGCATATTTATATTCAAATGAATTGTAATGAAAATAGGAATTCATTTGTAACAAAATTAAAATGATATAACCTACCACAAAATAATTTAACAAGCAATAAATAAAACATTAGTATAAAGCAATTAGCGCCAGTCATAGACCTGGACCCTTGCTATTGTAGCGAACGAAATTAGTAAACATCATACAATGGATCCATAAGCCCTTATACAATGGGGAAAAAGTCTGCAGTTTCCTTTCTTAAGAGGATTTACAAGACTGCACTATTATCAAATTGCTATAACAATGCTAAGCCCAAAAACTTCTTACAAAAGGCTGGGAAGTCACAAACAAGCAATTGGATTTCCCTAGGTAACTTGTGGAAAGAGTTATCCCCAAACTAATTTCAACTAGTACATGTCGTTAACAGCGGGTGACTTCTTTGCGGCGTAAGGTAGATGCCGACAGTAGATAGCCGCGCCCTTAAGGACCACTCCATTTGGTCAACCCTGAAAATTTTATATGATGAGGCAACTAATTTAAAGGGAGGGAACGAGGCCACAAACTTCTAAGTTTAACACCCACGATAACGCCCTTAAGGTAAAATTTACCAATCAAAATTAGTATAACATATAAACTGTTTGTGAGACGATAAGACTTTTGGTGGAAGGGACTAATGCCGGCCCACTCGGAATTAATAAATATTTTTACTTAACGAAAATTAGTGTCAGTGCAGAATGTGGCAAGTAGTCAGTCAGTTCTGTCAGTTAGTTAGAGTACAGTCAGTTCTGTCAGCAGTTCAGCAGTTAGTTAGTTAGAGTTCAGTTCTGTCAGTTCAGCAGTTAGTTAGTTAGAGTACAGTCAGTTCTGTTAGTTCGACAGTTAGTTAGGCAGTTCAGTAGTCGGTTGCGAGCAGAGTCGCGACTGGCGAATGTGCCGGTAGATAAGTTACATCGCTTTACATAAGATACATCGCTTGGTTGAGTGTTACAACCATTACTAGTTCTGACCCACCAACAGCCTTCTCGTCAAACTCGTCGTTCAATACGACGAATGTAATTCAAGTGACAATAAAAGTGCATCGTCAATTTCAAGACATCACACTGGGCCTACTGTTTTTTCCCCAAGTGAACATCCTTTCCTCACGGATTCCCGAGATTTAAGTCCATTGTTCTACCAGAACCTGAACCCATCTAGTCCGGAGCACAACTGTCCATGAACCCATATCCTTGGACCTAATTAAAACCTAAACCCGACTATAGTCCCCTTTCCTTTAATATATATATATATATATATATATATATATATATATATATTAAGCTTGCATTGCTCAATGTAAAAAATTTAATTATAACATATATATATACTGTCTACATATATAGGTTTTATGTCTAGAAAATAGCATTGTTTTATGGAGCAATGTTTCTAGCAAACGTGTCTTTTTATGTGATATTGGTATATTAGTTAATTAATTTTAAATAAATAGTTAAGTTAAATAGTTTCACTCGAAACTTTGCCAAGAAAGAGGGTGCCCAATTTATGAGAAAAGTATCATTATGGAAAGTATATTTATGACACGCTTTTTTAATAAAGTTAAGGGGTTAACTCGAATTACTGGAACAGCGGCTAAAGGGCATGCCACTGTACCATCCGTTGTAACGACATTTGATATCACGTGTGGTTTAGAATGTTCTGAAGCTGGAGAAGATAAAATATAAGTATTATTTATGTAATATAATTAGTAATATTTGACTTCCAATTAAAATGTTTGTGTCTTACAAAATAAGCAATTTTAGGATAATAATTATAAACTATTTATTATATTCCTATCTTATCTATAATTGTAACAAGCCTTGCCAGCTACTGGCGTTTTTTAAATAACAATCTATAAAATTCCAAATGATAATTATGTTTTAATAATCACATTATAATGATCACGAATTAGATTTAGTAGAGGAAGTTTGGGTAATGTGGACCCTTCGGTTTGAGTGGACCCTGTTAGTATCTATTTTAATTAGTGCTGCCCTCAAATAGAACATATTTTAACTTCTTCCCCTCATCAATCTTGACATGTTCAAGTCCAGTTTCTTTTATTCTTTGTGCGAAGAAGGGTTTATTTGTGATATTTATGAAAACGACAATTTAAAAGTTTGTCAAGCTAAGAATTCTTAATTTTTGCTATTGAATATTATAAATATTGAAAAATCTCTTAAATATATTATATTTTTAAGATTCTGTTTTAATATACTGACGGGTTTGGTTTCATATGTGAAATGCCGACTATATAAATTAAGTGAACATGAGAAAAAAATTCGGTTAATGTGGACCATTCACAAGGCAGTTAAAGTGAATTTAAATCCAGTTTACACGAATAAGTATATGTTATCAATGAGGAAAACATTCACTTAATTAATTATATTTCATAACCTTGTAATTTTATTAAACCTAAAGACCGTCGATGTCTGCAGATGAAGACGTGTGAATGTTATAATCAACAATACTTTTTTCAAAACATTAAATAAATATCAACACTTTTTAATTACGATCAGCCATAAATATGTTCAGATTAATTTGTGCCTGTCTGTCTAAATTAGTAGATTAAATAAACTTAAAAATAGTCTACAAATTAAGGTGTTCTCTGGGGTTCACTTTATCCAAACATGGAGGTTAAAGTGGACAATTCTTGTAATGTAAAAAAGTTTATAAATTATGAAGATGTTTCCATATTTGAATAAAATAACAATGCTATTTCATAGTTATAACACTAATGATAATCACTGCAATTAAACGAATTTAAAATCTCTTAATTAAAAGAAGGAAAACAACAAATTCAAAATTGGAGTCCACATTGCCCGAAGTTCCTCTAGTAGTAGTGAATACAATTGTGCCATTAAATTATATTGAAGCTGTACTTATGCTAGAAGGAGAAAAGGAGTTGTATTTCCATCTCTGTCACACAACCTGCGGCGTCAAGTGGCAACAGCGTTTCTATAAGAGCAATGCTATTTTTTAGATATGAAAACAACTATAAAGTGTTCGGAAATTTCCATTGAAAATTCTATGGCTTGTAGAGGGAACTCGTAGGATGTTTTGTTTTTACACGCTTTATATTAGCTTGACCTGTATCTATCTATTCTATGTAACGGAATCTTTCAACGCGATTTTCACCCACTTAGAAACATTGGATCGACTTGAAACTTTGTGTACTTGTAGAGGATCCGTGACAATACAATACTTTCATATTTTGTTTCTAAAATCCTGGCCAGAATCATCCGAAAATCAAAACAATGAAAACTGGTATAATAGATTGCGGACTTGTCGAGTTTTTAGTCAATCGTTGTAAGAGCTCAGTAGGTAGAGCAGTGAACTCTTAGTGGTATATAATTTCAGTAATCCATATGTCGCTGGTTCAGATCCGGCTGGGAGGGATTTTTTTATAGAAAAATATTACTTTTAGCTCATACTACAATAGTATCGAATTTAAAGATATTTACATTTTTATCTTATTCTGTAAAATATTAAAACTAAAAAATAAAAAATAAATAATAGTTTTAAAAAACTAAAAGAACACGCTTTATTAGAAAACTAAAAAATGAAAAATAATTTTAATTTCCAACACTCTTGGGATAAAATAAAGTGGTCAACAAAAAAAATCATCTCCAGCACATATAGAATAAAAATTAGAGTTATCAACAAAATAAAATAATTTTACCATCAAAAGCGTGGGGTGCTTTTTATGATTTTTACATTTTCTTCTTAGAGAGCTTACTTTTACCAATATCTGTTTATTATCAAATATATTAATTGATATAGAGCACCCCACGCTTTTGATGGTAAAATTATTTTCTTTTTGTTGATAATTCTAGTTTTATTCTATATGTGTTGGAGATGATTTTTTTGTTGACTACTTTAAATTTATCACAAGCGTGTTGGAAATTAAAATTATTTTTCATTTTTGAGTTCGGTTTTCTAATAAAGCGTGTTGTTTTTAGTTTTTTAAAACTATTATTTATTTTTTAACTTATCCGGAAACTTACTGTTTTCGTGTTGCAGGTACAGTGCAACAAGTTCGCATTCTACGCTATACACCATAACAAGAATCAAATCAAAGAGAAACGAGTTAAGATATAGAAAGCCCAGTATAATGTTAAGAGCGACTTGTTTACTTGGCTTCACTGCAGATGGCGAACTTTAATTCTTGCTTTCTAATTATGTTCTCACAGAACTGTTTGAGGGAAGAAGCAAGTCTCTTATCGGCGTGGACGACAGTTTCATTAAGTAAGAGCGAACGAAAATTAAATTCCAGGCCCAGCAGATTTTAAAATATATTAACTACATTAATTTCTCTTCATTTCATTTCAAATTTTACTTTCTCTTCACGTATTAGCCTATGAAAAATAATAACTAAATTAGTAATTAAATCTAAGTCAAGGAAATGTTTCTAATTATTGATAGAAGGTAAGTATTATTATGATTTTATATATCTGTAATGGCGTAGCCCATTGTTGAGCCATAGCCTCTCCTTTGTAAGGGGTTACTAGACCAAGTTAATTATAAGGTACCTTATTTGCTCACAGATGCCATGGATGGTATGCGGTCAACACACCAAATGAGACATCTAACAGGCAACTAAGGTATTACTAGGATGTGATGTCGGTAAATTTTACATAGAGGCCTCTTTATTCAGGCTTAAGGATTATTTACGAGCCTGAAAATCTTCAGACTCGGGACCCACATCTTAAAGTCACTCCCAGAGGGCTTGCTCCTTGGATTTTTCTGTCCTAAAAATCCATCGATCCCGGCTGGGTTTGAACCCGCGACCCTTGGAACTAGAGGGAAGGAGCATAACAATTAATCCACCGCGGTCAATTACACTGAGCAACAAAAATATACATTTTTTTGGCTCAGGAAGAAACATATGTGATTCTGATAATATTTTTTCTCCAGAATTCAAATATTATATCGGTTTTTCTCCATCACGCAAGGTTTTCGAGAGACAGAAATTTATAATTTCAAACACTTTAATATTTTGTACATTCGTAACTACACAATATTCGAAGATAGGGACTCACCTAGAACATAACAAATTATTATTTTCTGCTACATTTCGCCTGTGGAGCATCTTGATGGTCCAACAAAATCGACCAGCATATTATGATTCCATTTGCCTTGATACATTTTTTTTCCATAGCGGAAATCTCCTGATGAAAGTGTTTCCAGTTTTATTTTACAATGAACAAATGTAGGAACAAAACATTTATTAAAAATATAATTATTAAATCCATTAATTGAAATTGAAATAAAAAAACTGTGGGTGATGGAGAAATTCCGAATACATATTTGAAAACACGATGAAAACTGCATTAAGTACAACTATTGGTAGTAATGAGACAAAAAAACATGTTGACCAGTGTCATTGCTGATATTGCCTAAATTCAGTCCACTTATGTGATCTCAGGGTTGCGTCGCTGCCTTGTGTAAGCTGCGGCCCGCGGTTCGATCACGGGTCAGGGACATGTTTCCTGAATAATTATTTTTCGGGATTTTTCTTCACCTGTGAAATAAATGTTTTAAGGAACAAACGGTCTCCGAACATAGTCTGGTCATCATAACCATCATTCAAAATTTCACTATTTGGCATTAACTGTACATTTCCATTATTACTCGTTTAAGGAGTAAGCGCAGTTGTTGACGGAGGGCACTGCAGTCGTGTTTATGCAGGAATAGAACACGTGACACTGCTATCTATGAGGGCAGAGGGGAATGGGACGTGGGACGCTGACAGTGTACACTGCCTTATATGACGTCACGTGTAGCAACAAACAGAACTTCCTAATTCTTCCGCCTGCAGACATATTTTGAATGACTAATAAAACAATATATTTCTATATGTGACCATATATGTAGTTTTTATATTTATTTTCAGCCTCATTTTCTTAGTGTTATTCAACAGAATGTTCGTGTTGGGCTGAGTATATCTTCGCTATCGTCCAATAGTACTACATCATCATAAGTAATGCCACGAGTGATTTCCAAATTATCGATAAATTCACGACTCACGAAGTGAGGACCATTTAACAAATAAAATTAAGTTGTTTACTCACAAATCATTGTTTAACTATAGTTATTTTAAAATATTTATATATTTACTGTAAACGACGATGTTTGAAAACAAATCAGAAATGTGAGGTTATGTTCATTCACTGCTGCTTGATCATATTATTTATAGCCAAATAAGATCGCAATATTGTAAGATTGCACCCAAGTGGAGAAATAATGAAACACATCAAACTATATATCATAATCAACATTACGGGTTATTCATTTATTTTTTAGTAAACAACACAGTAAAATCAAGGAATCTTTTCATTATTTGCTATATTCAATGTATTTGTTGGAGAAAAATAATGCTTTGGCCTGTTCAGAACATTAAAAAGGAGGAGCTTTCTTTATCACACAAGCAGGAGCTGATAAAGGTAAATCGATAAAGAGCGAGGTGAAACACGACTGTCATTGGTTATAAAACAACATTAATTGAAACTTGATTGGTCATTGACTAGCATTTGTGGCATGAGTTAAATAGTCAGCATAAACTAACAGCTTATTAGTACCATTGTCTAATTAATTAACTAACAAACTGGCACTATCATAGGTTCATAGCTGTGCGTATATAAGCTCCATAGGCCTATATCCCTATTATGAGCTAATGTTTTCGATCATCCCCCTATATTCGATTTCCTTCAAATCATGTAGAGCGTCTTTTCTCCCACCTCATTCTTGGTATACAATCTGGGAGTTTTCCCTCTGGTTTTCCTACAAGAAGCTTCCATGCTCCTCTAGGCCTATCATTCCCCACTAGAGCCATATGCCCTGCCCATGGCAATCTACGATACGTAACTGTTTTTATTATATATGTTTTCCTATAATGGTCATGTACTCGTAGCTCACTGTTACGTATTAGTCTTATTCAATAATAATAACCTGTCTGTTCACCTCTCCTTGGCCCAATTTTTTTCCTAAGACATTTATTATCCAATACTCTAATATTTCGTCCTCCCTTAAAGTAAGGTCCATGTTTAGCTCAATATATTATAACTGGGAGAATAATCTTTTTCTATGTATTCGATTTAGCGTTTTTTGTGAGAATTTGGGGCGAAACACTAATACCATTGTCAGATATATTATTTCTTAATTATGAGTTCATTTTTAACCACCTATACAGCTTTCTCTTTCTCCACTAACCTTCTATTACCCCAATGACATTCTAAGGGTCGATTCCTTTAGGTTCATGATCGCGCGGACATAAGCTCTCCATACATCTCTATCCTAAGCTAATGTTTTCCAATCATCCCTGTATAATCTACTTCCCTCAGAACATGGATAATGTTATTATTCCACCTCTTTCTTGGTCTACCAACTGGTCGTTTCCCCTCTGGCTATCCTACCTGAAGTTTCCATGCACATTTTTCATCCCTCTTACTTGCCACATGTCTTGCCTATCCCACCATACGAGACTTGACTATTCATATTATATCTGGCTTCCTATACATATCATGTAGCTCACTATTATCTAGTTTTCTCCATTCACCTGTATGTTCATCTCTTTTTGGTCCAACATTTTTCCTAAGAACTTTATTCTCAACTACTGGTAATCTCTTTGCTCCCTTAAAGTAATAGTCCATGTTTCGCATCCATATGACTTAGAGAATAACTGTTTTATATATTTTTTAGTTTAACATTTTTTAAAGGAACTGGGAAGGCAAGAGTTCCTGTAATGCATTTCCAGAATTAAGCCTATGTTTAATTTTTTTGTGCATCTCATTCCTATTTGTAATTATCGTTCCTAGATACTTGAAATCAGGCACTTCTTAAAAATGTCCTTCATTTGTGATTGGTTGTCCATTCCCATTATATAATGCATTTATATGTGTTACCATATATTTAGTTTTATTGATGCTTATTTCCAGTCCCAATTTCTTAGTGTTCTTCAATAGAGTGTGTGTATTGGTCCTTAGTATCTCCTCGTTATCGCTCAATAATACTACATCATCACCATAAACTAACAGCCTATTAATGCCATTGAGTTGTAGGCTTTCCTCATTCTCCAAAGATTTTATGACATGCTCTAATAGTGAGACAGTAAAAATTCTAGGAGTATTTATTGACAACAACTTAAATTGGAATACACAAATAAACCATACATGCAAAACAGTCTTCTCAATAATACATTCATTAAATCGCGTAAGAAATTGTCTGCCATTCGCTCTAAGGAAAATGTTAGTAGAAACACTTGCAATGCCCCATTTTGATTATTGTGACACTCTTTTTACAGACTTAAATATTATTTACACTCAAAGACTTCAACGTGTTCATAATTCTTGCGCACGTTTTATTTGTGGTATTCGCAAATTTGACCATGTTACACCGTCCCTAGAACAATTATCGTGGCTTCGTCTAAGAGATCGTAGAACTGTCCATTCACTATCCCTTCTCTATAAAATCCTTCACACATCATCGCCTAATTATTTATCACGCCGCTTCATCAGACTATCCGACACACATAATCTTGACACTCGATCCCATCAGCACATTGTCCTTTATATCCCTCCTCATCACACTGTATATTATTCATTATCTTTTACGGTCTCACTTACCAAAACATGGAATTCCCTTCCGCCCTATGTCAGAGACTCTCAAACTATAACATCCTTCAAAAACAAATTAAATAATTATTTAATAACAAACTAACTTACACACCTCACTGATAGTATTCTTTTAACAATTAATAAACTTAATTATCTATGAAAATAATATTAAGATTAACAAATATTTTCTTTTGTTTTGTTTTAAATGTTGTACAAACGTAAAATTAGTTTTCTATATCTCATTATTTTTCTTTGTTTTATATATACATTAGACAGGGACAATTTAATATGTCTTCATTGTATACATTTTATTATTAGTTTTAGTCTTAATTTTAACTAACATTAACTAGTTGCATTATAGATCGTAATATAATATATATTTCTTTTTGATCAAATTTTTATTTAGTATTTAATATTAGAGTTGATTGTGATTGTTATATTCTGATGTAATATATGTTTGCCCTGGTGAGTGGAAGAGAAGGCCACATGGCCTTAACTTTACCAGGCTAAATAAATAAATCTAAATAAATATAATACAAAATTAAATAATAGAGGAGATAGTGCATCCCCTTGCTTTAACCCATTGTGAATTTCAAAAGTATCCGAAAACCGTTTGTCTACACGCACCCTACTCTTTGTGCTATTTAGGCACATTCGTATGAATCTACTCTTTAGGAATTCCAAACTCCAGAAGGATACTATATAACTTCTCCCCCTTAACTGCTAAGGGTTATAGATGTAGGTATATATTTAGATTTAGGTTTATGTTTTCATACTGGTATAAATAAGAAATTTTCGGATATTGAGGTGTATTCTAGTATAATGAATAGAGAATGTTGAAATTAAATAATGTAGACTATATTGGTGTTACAATTCATTGAATATAATGTCTTGATGTTATATATTGTCTACCACAACTCAGAGTGAATAGTTAACAAAGCGAGAGCAAAGAAGAGGGAAAGGAACGATTTCAAAAATAGACTTGTGAAGAGGAGACGATGAAAATGTATTGCAGACTTAAAGATGGAAAGTAGGCTTTTCTCTTGGCGTCTTCATTTGATGTTTCCTTTAAGATGAAGCTGGGAGACACTCATGCGTAAAGAAAACGTAATCCATCCTACGAGTTCACAAAGTCCACTCTCCGAATATTGAACTTTGCTTCGTTCCTAGCAATATTTTATATTCCACTCCTCCCCATTACTCATTTCAGATGTATGTACAGAATTGGACGAAATAAAACATTGAATGCATTATGTTTTGCAGATGATACAGTAGTATTATTTTACAGAGAGGACAGGCCACAAAAAAAAAACAATCTATCAAATAAATAATACATAAATGCGATGGGTAGGGCATGTGGCACGAATGGGGAGTAAAAGACATCCCTGAAAGCTTCTTGTAGGAAAATCAGAGGAAAAACGCTCAGTTGGTAGACCAAGAATAATGTGGGAGAATAACATTACCATGATTTGGAGGGAAGTAGATTCTACAGGGAATTATTAGAAAACATTAGCCCAAGATAGGGATATATCGAGAGCTTACGTCCATGCAGCCATGAATCTATGGGTTCGATAGTGCCATTGAGTTAGGCAGTTATGTAAGAAATATAATATGATAATTTCAAAATAAAAAACTAAAATAATGGCGTTCCATTGAAGATACCCAGTAAGAACAAAAATAGTAGCCGAAAAGATGATGAAGTATTTAAACAGGTTTCGCACTTCCAGTATTTGGACTGCGAATATAACTTATAAAGAAAAATAAGATAAATAAGAAAATGCAGAAATTTCAACATATTTGTGGAACAATCAGACATACACTGAGGAACAATGGAAGGAAACGCAGCTAAGATTTTACTCAACGATGGCACTACCAGTGGTGATGTATGGGAGTGAGGCTTGTGTCCTAAAGGAAAAAAAGAAAATTCAGGCAGCGTAAATGAGCTTCCTACTGGCTGTGAAAGGCTGTACAAGAGAAGAACATAATCAGAATTGAGAATATTAGAGTGGAAATAAAAGTACAACCACTTCTTCAACAAATAGAACAACACACGAATAATTTGACATAGCATCTGCAAAGAATGACAGAAGATAGGATACAAACGATGGCATTGATGTATAACCCTGGATGACGAAGATCGGTAGGAAGACCAAGAAAAAGCTGGGCTGAACAACGTGAGATCGGCATAGGCAATTACCTAATCCGTGAAACATGATGTTGATGATGATGTACAGCACAGTACAAGTGTAATTATAACATATTTTTATTTGTGTACCATTTTTTTACTTAGTTTCATATGTTACAAGAATGGAATACATTGTTTTACGAATGAGTTGAAATTGAAATCGACTTGGATATAAATTTTCAATGAGTATGTAAAAGTATTTCATTCGCGTATCGTACGGCATTTTATTTCATAGTGTGTCCAAATTCATAACTTTATTAAAATTAATTATAAATAAATAGCCTCATGGGCTAGTGGTCAGCGGTTCTGACTACTCTTCATGAGGTTCCGGGTTCGTTTCCTGGTCAAACCATGGGAAAGTTTCCTTAAGGGAATTATTCCTGTGGTTGCCCATGGTCTGGAATTTAGGATAACTTTAGGTTAAGAACTCTCCTAGCGCTTCATCATCATTTATCGTCCATTATATCATCGGGGTCCACCGCTGTGGTCTCGAGGTAGCGTGCTGCCTTGTCACGCAGCGGGCCCGTGTTCGATCCCCGGTCGGGGCAGTTTTTCTGGGTGAGGTTTTTATCGGGGTTTTTCCTCACCTGTAAGACAAATGTCAGGAAAACTTTAAGGCCGAAACGGTCCCCGAAATCATATGTCCAACATCACCATCCGTATCATCATCATCATCTTTACCACCCTTCACAGGTGTGGAAAGCAACGGGAAGCTACCACACCTACAATTCCCTAGTAAAGCTGCAAGCATAACATGAAAATGCTGTGATTGCAGTGAAGGACCTGCCTTCGGGCAGAATTACTATGGATGGATATCATCGGGGTAACGTAACTCCGCCTTCTAGGCGCCCCAACTTCAGAATTGGGTTACAATTACGCCAATCCTAGGAGAGAAACCAGAAATGTCGAAATAACCTGAAGCTGTAAAAAATGTGTAAATAAGACATCGGTTGAACTATTATGGTTGTCACTTCAGGGTAGCCATTTTTAAGTCATATCAAGGGAGTTTTTAATGATTGTGAAATTCTGTAAATATTTCATAAGTAATGCCACGAGTGATTTCCAAATTATCGATAAATTCACGACTCACGAAGCATTTGGAAATAGGACTAATTAACGAATAAAATTAAGCTGTTTACTCACAACCATTATTTAAATATAGTTATTTAAAATATTTATATATTTATTGTAAACGGCGATGTTTGGAAAAGATTAGAAACGTTTATTATGTTTTCTTTGTTCAAAACTGCAACCAGATCATATTATTTATTGCCGATGGATCGCAAAATTGTAAGAATGGACCCTAGTGGAGAACAAAATGAAACACATCAAACTGTTTATAACCTACATTATAGGTTATTAATGAATTTCTGATGTCCTATGATGTAAATTATATTTTTCTGGAACGTAAATTCTTGGGAAATGCGTAATACGTTTAAGAAAGTGCAAACAATGGTTTATGTTTTGTGGTATAATCAATTGCTACAAACGTTTTTGTATTATATCCCGCAAGCAAATTGTGGTTACATTAGTTCAATATATGTATATATACAATCTGGGAGACACTTTCATCTAGGATTCTTATACCTTAATATATAAATTGTTACATTCAACGTATTTCTTAGAGAGTCTTTCGCTGCAAAATATTGAACTGGCCTATTAAGAATATTAAAAGGATGAGCTTGATTTTAATGTGATAAAATTAAATTGATAAAATCGAGGTGAAAAAGACTGTGTTTGGTTGTAAATCAAAATTCATTGAAATGTGATTGGTCATTAATTCTCATTTGGGGCACGAGTTAAATAGTCATGAGTAACGCCACGAGTAATTTACAATTTAGGTAGAGGATTTGGAAATCAAGAGTGGCATTTGTTAGGACTATTTAACGAATAAAATTATGCGGTATAATCACTAAACATTATTTAAATACAGTTATTTTAAATATGTATATATTTAATATAAACGGCGATGTTTGAAACAAATGAGAAATGTTTGGTTATGCTTCTTTTGTTCATCCACTGCAACTAGATCATATTATTTATTGCCAAATAGGATCGCAATATTTGTAAGAATGCACCATAGTAGAGAAAAAATGAACCACATCAATTAATTTCTCATGTCCTCTGATGTAAATTATATTTTTCTGAAACGTAAATTCCTGGGAAATAATACGTTTAAGAATGTGCAAACAGTAGTTTGTTTTATTGTGGTATAATCAATTACTAGGGATGTTTTTCTATTATATCCCGCAAGCAGTATCAGTATACATAAGTGCACTATATATATACAATCTGGTAGCCGTATTCTTGGGGAGTGAGTCACTGGAAAATATTGCTCTGACCTATTCAGAATGTTAAAAGGAAAAACTTTCTTTAATATGATAACACTTACTTGATAAATTCCAGGTGAAACACGACTATGATTGGTTGTAAATCAAAATGCATTGAAAGCGATTGGTCATTGACTCCCATTTGGGGCATGAGTTAAATAGTCTAAATAAATGTCTGATACTGGAAAAAGCAGTTTAATAAACGTATGTTTCAATTGAAATATTATATTGAGCAGATAAGCTAAAGTCATTTCATCAAATTTCTTGTCCTCAAGATAATTATTTGGCGGCGCTCGATATTCAATTATTTCTCTGAAAAACAACCTTAAACCGGCAAATACAAATTTCTTCTGCTAGTTATTTAATTGTGGCGGACCGCAGGGAAAACGGAATCTTGTATAACTGTTATTATTAGATATATTTTATAATTAGACATACATTTAAGTGGTTCCTTTTTGTTCATTTTATTCTGATTTATTTAAAATATTAAATTAATTGAACCAACTGATGTATCCAAAAATATACATTATGAATTTAAGGTAATATGAAGTATGTGAGCTATTGTTGTTTACAAAATATATATTTTGTTAAATTGGAAAACATAATTGTTGATAACTTATTTAATAATGTCGGACTGCAGAGAATACAATTCATGTATAACCGTAAGTTATTATAAATTATTTGCGTACTGTTGTATAATTTGACAAAACTTTAAATAATATAATTATATTTTTCAGTTATTTTAATAATATATTAACTAATTTAAACTATAGCATCTTAGTTAGCACCACTTCAGAAGCAGAAGATGAAACATCTTCTTCTTTTCCTTCACGCTTTAGGGTTATTTACTAGCCTGTTCCGGCTCCAAATTGCTGCTCTTTCCATCTTTTCTTTGGTCTTTCCAAACTTCTTCTTCCTCGTGGTGAATAGTTGTATGCTGCTTTGTTATTCTATTCTCAGTCATCCTTGCCAAGTGTTCTTTCCAGTTTGTTCTGTATTTCTCTGTTGTTGTGTTTAATTCCTCTACGTTTTGTGTTGTCTTATTTATGTGTACCCATCAATAAGCTTTGGTTGGCAATGGAGAAGTTGGAATATCTAAATCTCTCATACATTTTATAAATAGAATGTATGATTGTAAAGCAAGTATTAAGGTTGGAATAGAATATCCTCAGAATTTGATATAACAAAAGGATTAAGACAAGGATGCGGGATGTCACCAACATTGTTTAAGATATATTTAGAAGCAGTATTAATGAAATTGAATAAGTCATGTAGGGGAATGGGAATCGACATTAATGGCCATTTACTGCACAATTTATTATTCGCTGATGATCAGATTATAATAGGACAAGATAAAGAAGATATAGAATATATGATTAGAAAGTTGGTAGATGCATTTGAGGTAGGTGGACTGAAGATAAATTATATTAAACAGAATATGTGGTAATCGGAGGAAATTCAGAAGACCTACAAATAAATAATGTGATAATTAAACGTGTTGAAGAATTTAAATATCTTGGATCTATAATAGATAAATCTGGTACTTGTGAAAAAGATATTACTAACAGAGTAAATTGTGCAAGGAAGGCGATTAGATCCCTGAATGGTCTTTTATGGAATAGAAATTTGACCAGAAAAACAAAAAAAGGGATTACACAGACAATAATAGAAAGTATACTTACATATGGATCAGAAAGCTGGACAATAAATGAAAGGATGCAGAAAAGAAACTTGGCGACAGATATGGATGGATTACGGAGAAGTATGAGAATATCCAGGCTACAACATATTCGAAATACATATATCAGACAAGAAATGGATGCACAGGAAACTGTTATCGATAGGATAACAAAGAGAGCTCTACAATGGTATGGACATGTACAACGGATGCCGGAAGACCAGTGGCCTAAACAGATGTTGGATTGGATGGTACCAGGCAGAAGGAGAAGGGGAAGAAGTAGAAGAACATGGTATGAGGGAATATATGATGCCATGATGAAGAGGGGTATGGAAGATGGACAATGGGAAGATAGGAATCTCCGGAAAGCAGGAATCAAGGGCAAACTGCTGTAAAGTGGAAAGCCTGTATTAAGTATTAAGTAAGTATTTATGTGTTATGTTTTTGTCTGTTCTTTGATATCCTGCTATTGGTCTGAGGAATCTTATTTCAGCAGCTTGTATTCTGGCAGATTGTTGTGTTGTCATAGTCCATGTTTCGGATCGATAAGAAGTAATAGACACTGCCATTGTCTTGTATAATTTCATTATAGAGTCTTTCCTGGCTTTATTTCTCAAAATTATTTTTAGTGTACCTGTTATATAATTAAACTTATTTAGTTTGTTATTTATATCTATTTCCGCTGTATATGATAAGATTGAAGTGTTCAACGGAAGGCGGAAGAGGCAACCCTCCTTATGAGGATAAAACACAAGGAAACAAGTCCAAAGGCTTTAAGGAGGCAGCCCCTCCAAAGGACTAACCCTGCAGAACGTTAGTAGCGTACTCAGGGGACACTTCAAAATACTTACAAGCTCCAAAGAGATAGCTGGACTGTTCAACAGATAACGACAAACGCAAAGCATAAGGATAAACGTTTTGGAATTCAAGACCAAATTAAAGTAGCAACATGGAATGTTAGAGGAGTACATCATAAAGAAACCGAGAAGATGTAACTTATGTTTCGAAAGGCCTCCTGAATATTTAATAGCTGAGGACAACTGAGATCTCAAGTACCAATTATACAATTTTTAACTTTTATGTAACATCTTATAAAATGCCAATTTAAGGGTTAATTAAATTATATAGTATGCAATGCGACAAACAAAATGGCGGTTGCTAGTCAATTTTAATTTCAGGTTTCAGATATATTCACAGTTTTAAGGATTGAATTTCGCCGATCTTTGGAGAATAACATCCTAGGTTTCTTTTAATAGCAAATAGGCCTACCGAGGTTCGTTGTGAAACATGGAAAATTGCTCCCAATAGAACGATGTTTAAATTTTCGTTTCAGCTGAACTCCTACACCTAATGATCCGATTTTGCTGGTTAACTAACTCGACTTTACTTCGTTTAATTCATTGCTATATCTCAAGTTTGGTTTCGATGAAACAAAAGTTGCGCCCTCTTGAGCTTAACGGACATGTGTGTATGTGTGTATATATATATATAAATGAATGTTTGTTTGTTTGTTTGTTCGTACTTTATGGGCGGCCATACCGTTAATCCGATTGTGATGGAGCTTTTTTCCCGGGATGAACATAGGCTATAAGAGAGTTGTGATACTCAACTCCTACGCCCTTAAAAATAGCTCTTTGTAGTGGAAAACTTGAAAAAAGTTGCTCTTTGGACGCTTAAATGACTTACACTGCCTAAACCATAACACAACCAGAATTTAATATCTCGAAAAGCTCTACATAAAAGTCTGCGACAGCATATGTTTATCTCTCTTACTGATAACTCACAATAACCATTTTTGTCTTTCATTGATACCAAAATGATCGATACAAGTACGTAGATTCCTGTGCAAGCACAGCAGCACATGGCGAATATCCTTTTATGGATAACTCACAATAACGAATTTTGTCTTTTAGCTCATTTATGCCAAGAAGATCGAGATAAGTAGATACCCGGCCAACACCGGGTAATCAGCACGGGGAATCTTAAAATAATGACTATATACATTTATAATTATGTTCCATTGTACTTATTCAACTAATCATAAGAATTACATTAATTTTTGTCTTTCAGCTCATTTATGCCAAGAAGATCGGGTTGAGTATATTCTCGGACAACGCCGGGTAAACAGCACGGGGTATCTAAAAGTAATTACGATATAAATTTTTCCTTTCACTTATTTAACTAAACATATAACACATTCATTTTCCTATTTCGTCTCATTTGTGTCAAGAAAAACGGGCTATGTAGATTCCCGGGCAACGCCGGGTATTAAGCACGGGGTATCTAAAAATATAAATTTATAATTATTTTTCCTTTTACTTATTCAACTAAACATAAAGGCACATTAATTTCCATTTATTTAGGGGTAGCAGCGCACGCCGGGTATTAGCTAGTAGTCTATAAAATGTTTGGTCATGATCTTTTTAATTGTTTATAGCATCGGTGAAGATATTTAAAACATAAAAATATTATAATTAAAACAACCTCAATTCCGTCGGATTTTCGCTAAAAAGTAATCATAATATTCTTGTACAGAGAATTATTGTACATATAATAAAGATGATTGGAAATGTTTGTATAAAAGTGTTGTGACGTACACAAATCAAACCTACCTGTCCCTACGTCACCGAAGCTAGATACTATATTAACAAACTTAACATTTTTAAAGGAAGATATTAACGAAATTGTTAATAGCACAAGATTATAAAGATTTAGAATATATTACTTAAAATTAATAGAAGAATATGATAAATGGGGATTAATTTTGAACATGAAGTAAACAAATATTTATCAATTGGTGAACCAGAACAAAATTTAATTTTAGAGACTGGAGAAGCAATAAATTATTCTAATGAGATCACATACTTAGGAATTAAAATAAATAAAAATGGAATTTATGAAGAGGAAATAAGAAATATAATAAGGTTAATTTGCAATTGCTTGCCTCAATGGAATATTGTGGGATAAAATATAAGTAATACAAATGAAATTAATAAATATCGTACAATTGTTTAAAAACATCATTACTTATGAAGCAGAACTTTGGCCATTAACATTAAAAACAAATAAGTATATTTTGGGCAGCAAGAATTTCAAGAAGAGTAAAACTACAACTCAGTTATAAGGGAGAAAATGAAGACTGAAGACACTATTTTAGATCATATTAAAATTCAGCAATTAAGATGGTACGGACATGTCAAGCGAATGGAAGAGGATCGGCTACCAAATGTGTTTTCGAAGGAAAACCTGAGAGAAGACGAGGTAGAGGAAGACCTGGGTACAACCTCCTGGTACCAGGGAATATATTTATACACGAAGGAGAAACATCTACAGCCAGGAGATTGGATGAACCGACAAAATTGGCTATTAGGAATCGGACGTTGTCAAAGACATTAGTTAACCGATAATCTATCTATATATCTATCTACATTAACGAAAATGCTTTTAGCTATTAATTTAGGATAAATGGAGAAGAATTGTAAAGTTTTCAATCTCGGGACAAGGTTGTGTTGTGGTTCACAAATTTAATCTCTAGATTGTGCAACAAATTCATGTACTAAATTAAGAATTCCACCGCAGTTACATTGAGAAGGTACGTTGCACTATTGATAGTGATTCGTCCGTCAGACGGGGACGTTAAACCTGGCGGCGACAACTTTCTTCTTTTTCGACATAAGTAGGCAACGTGCCGCCACCGGGTTGATATTCTTCCTTTTTTTCACCACAATCCCTCATATGGCACATTTTACGTAAATAAACCTCGGCCGAGGTGGTCTAGTGCTATAGTACCGAGGGTCGCGGGTTCAAACCCGGATCGATGGATGTTTTTAGGATGAAAAGATCTGAGGCACCAGTCCTCCGGGATTGACTAAGTTTCCGATTTTGGTTATTTTTAGGCTCGTAAGTAACATTTAGCCTGAACGAAGAGCCTAGTGTTCAGTGTTTCTGTCTGTAGTTTATGAGGTCCCGGGTTCGACTCCAGGTAAGACCACAGGATTTTTTCCTAAAAGGGAGTCATTTGGTGGTTGCCCATGGTATGGAATTTAGGTTAAATTCAGGTTAAGAACTCTCTTGGCACTTCATTATCATTCATCATATCATCGGGGTAACGTAACTCCGCCTTTCAGGTGTCCCAACCTAAGAAATGGATTACAATTCCGCCAATGCAAGGGAAGAAAGCCAGAAATGTTATAAAAGACAATCTGGTGGCATGGGACAAAAAAACAATGCTTGGTTGCTAGATGTCTCATTTGGTGGATATGCTAACCACATGCCATTTATTGCATCTGTAGGAAAATAAACGTAACTAAATTTATCTGATTAAGAAACTTCCCCCTAGGGAAGCACACATAGCCCTGCAGTAGGACGAACGAGGATCAATCATCATCATTACAGTACACACACTCATAAATATTCCTACACTCTTCTCTGGGCATAATACATGAATACATCATCAACATAAAGTGGTCTACCGAAGTGGTGAGAAAATTCAAAATAAACATCAACGTCATATATCCGCCCAACACATAGTACGAAGCACGAAATATGCTGTGAATGGCACTAGAACACACACACACACAATGGGTATGGACCACTGGGGGAGTTTCAATGAGGAGTACAAAACCCATCCAGGAGTGTAGTGATAATGACGATGAAGAAGGAAAGGTATAGGGAAGTTCGGGTAGTGTGGATCCTTCTGTTTGAGCGGACCCTGTTAATATCGTCTTTAATTGGTGCTGCCCTCGAACAGAAAATATTTTAACTTCTTCCCCTCATAATCGTTGACGGATTCAAGGTCTGTTTCTTTCATTCTTTGTAGGAAGAAGTGTTTATTTGTGATATTTATGAAAATGACCAGTGTAAAATTTTTGAAGCTAAGAATGAATTTTTAATTTCTGCTATTAAATATTACAAATGTTGAAAAAAACTCTTAATATATTATATTACGTAGATGTTGTTTTAATACTAACGGGTTTGGTTTGATATTATGTGACATGGTGGCTGTATAAAATAATTAAACATAACAAAGGAATTCGGTTAATGTGGACCTTCTGGGTTCACTTTACACGAATACGCATATTTTATAAATGAGGGTACTATCTGCAAAAACCATTCACTTAATTTTATTTAATATCCTTGTAATTTTACTAAACCCAAAGACCGTCACTTTGTGCAGTTGAATGACGTGTGAATGTTATAACCAACAATAATTTTTCAAGATATTAAATAAATATAAACGCTTTTTAATTATCATCAGTCATAAATATTTTCAGATTAATCTGTGCCTGTCTGTATAAGTGTAAATTAATGGAGTAAATAAACTTAAACACAGACTAAAAGCTAAGATGGACTATGGGCTCGACTATATCCAAATATGGAGGTTAAAGTGGACATTTCTTGTAATGTAAAAAAGATTATAAATTATGAAGATGTCCATATTTGAATAAAATAACAATACTACTTCATAGTTACAGCACTAATGATAATCACTCTAATTAAACAAAATTAAAATCAACATTAAGTAGCTATTTTATAAAATTACACTTTAAAATTCATATCCTTTAATTAAAAGAAGAAAATGAACAAATTCAAAATAGGGGATCCAAATTACCCGAAGTTCATCTATATAAAGAAGTTGGCATGACCATGAAAGCTCAGTTTACATTGGTATGTTAGAACACTGGTACCATATGTACTTGTGTGTATTTAAAGTGCGGGCAGTTTGACTGTGTGATCCACTGTTAATAAATTTGTCAGATATCTCTGAAATAAAATTTATGGTTAGACATTGGGCGCCAATGGCTTTCACGTGCAATTGGACATTCGATCACTGAACCATTAGTAGCGCTCCAAAACGGAATAATTTAACATGTAACCAATGCAGTGAACGTTATTTTCAAGTGCTGCCAACCACTCGATTCAAATCAACAAATATCCGAACACTAACATTCAAAATAACAACTAGATATTATGGATCTGACATGAGGTTCAGTGAATTCCGAAAGAATAAAACCAATGAGATTGTTTTGATGAAAAATGTATTGAAAAATGTTTGTAACTCTTCATCGATCCAAACTTACTAGACACCGAAAATAACAATGACACACACACACACACACACACACACACACACACACACACACATATACATGTCCACCGCTGTGGTCTCGAAGTAGCCTGCTGCCTTGTCACGCAGCGGGTCCGAGTTCGATCCCCGGTCGGGACAAGTTTCCTGGGTGATGTTTTTTTCGGGGTTTTTCTTCACCTGTAAGACAAATGTCAGGAAACTTTAAGGCCCAAACGGTCCCCGAACATCATCTGGCCATCATTATCATCATTAACAATTTCATTAAGTTTAGGATTATTGCCTCTCCTGGCACATCATTACCATCGTCATCACCCATCATATATCATCGGGGCAGCGTAACTCCAAAGAAGTGGGTTACAATAACGTCATGCCAGGAGAGAATACCAGAATGTCGAAATGATAATGTGGTGGCATTGAATATATATATTTTTACAAAGAGACCTAAAACATGTTTGGGGAAAGGATCTTATATACAGAACCCAGGATTTAAAGAGAGATCAGGGCTTGCTTGATTTAGGCTAGGGGCATGGACATTTCTAAAAATTAGCGACGATCACGTTGTGCGAATATGTCCAATGTGCGGGAGCTCTGAAGACGAGATACATATATTAGGAAAATGTAACGATTTGTCCACCTCTGTGGTCTCGGGGTAGCGTGCTGCCGTGTCACGCAGCGGGCTCGGGTTCGATCCCCGGTCGGGACAGTTTTTCTGGGTGAGGTTTTTATCGGGGTTTTTCCTCACCTGTAAGACACATGTCAGGAAAACTTTAAGGCCCAAACGGTCCCCGAAATCATATGGCCATCGCAATCATCATTATTCATATTCGTCTTAGGTTAAGTTTAGGATTAGGGACTCTCCTGGCGCACCATTATCATCATCATCACCCATCATAACATCGGGGCAACGTAACCCCGCCTTCCAGGCGCCCCAACCTCAGAAGTGGGTTACAAGTACGCCATGCCAGGAGAGAAGCCAGGAATGTCGAAAGACAAACCTGGGGCATTTAAAAAAAATAAGAATATTGGAGGCGTCAGTTTGTACCGGAAAATTGGATAAACTTAGGTAAATTTCTGGACAAAACGCGGTAAATACGAACAACACTCATTCATGAATAAATACATGTTATCAAATTGCAATACCATTAATTCTTAATTATTCTACATAACTTAATTAATGTATAATGTTATTGTATTATTATGTAATTGTAGTATTATTGTGTTGTGCGACCCGTGCGACCCATATTTGTACATAACATTGTATATATGTTACTTTTAGTCTAATAAAGTCCTATTACTACTATTTTTTCCCCAAATGCCCCAGACTGCCATTTCGACATTTCTGGTGTTCTCTCCTGGTATGGCGTACTTGTAATCCACTTCTAAGTTTGGGGCGCCTGGAAGGCGGGGTTACGCTACCCCGAAGATATGAGAGTTGATGATGATGGTAATGATGCGCCAGGAGAGGCCTTAAACTAAAATGAATATGGCGAATATGATATTGATGACGATGATGGCCAAATGGAGTTCGGGGACTGTTTGGACCTTAAAGCTTCCTGACATTTGTCTTACAGGTGAGGAAAAAACCTCACCCAGGAAACTTGTCCTGACCGGGGATCGAATCCGGGCCCACTGCGTAACAAGGAGGCACGCTATCTCGAGACTACAGCGGTGGACTATAAATTTACTGGTGAAGTAAAATTCATTAATCTCCACGGATGCCGTTTATGTATGCACCTAAGGGATCGAAAATTGTACACAAAAAGAAGCGAGTTCACATTGAGTGTCTGGACGCCTGCGCCTGAATTAATCTATCGATCATACATAAAACATCAGATTAAAATTTGATAAATCTAAATACTATTATTTTAAATAAAATAAATTATCAATTGTTAAAATATTGCAATTATTGGGGTGTTTCCGTTTGTTAGTTATTACAAAATTCTTCAGTTTGTTTTTGAAAGTGTTATAGTTCTCAGTATCTGACATAGGGTGAAACTTTAAAACAGAATCGCCCAAACTTATTAGTATTGCGGCCCAAATAAAAAAAGCGGGCCATAGAATTATTATTATTATTATTAATATTATTATTATTATTAATATTATTATTAATATTATTATTATTATTATTATTATTATTATTATTATTATTATTATTATTATTATTATTATTATTATAAGTGTATGTGTGATGGACCGACAATAATGGCTATTAGGAATTGGACGATGTCAAAGATATTAATCAACCGATGATCTAAAATAAGTGTGTGTTATTCGCCATTTTTACACGATTTATATTAGCTTGACCTGCATCTGTCCATATAACGGAATCATTCAACATGATTTTCACCTACTTAAAAACATTGCATCGACTTGAAACTTTGTATACTTGTAAGGGACAAATGACAATATAATAATTTCATAACTAATATATAATATATAACAGGTTGTGGGCTTATCGACGTTTTAGTCCATCGTTGTAAGAAATAAATATTATATCCTCTAGTAGCTCAGTTGGTAGAGCGGTGGACTGTAGTGGTATATTATTTCAGTAATCCATAGATCACTGGTTCAAATCCGGCCCGGAGGATCTTTTAGAAGCGTATTGCTATTAGCTCATACTACAATAGTATCAAATTTAAAGATATTTACTATTTTATCTTATTCTGTAAAATATTAATGACAATTTTGTAAACTTACCACATTGTAATTTATCCAAAAAATATGAGAAGGATACGATTAACTGTAACTAATTACCTATATTAAAATATTCAAAAATATTATAATAATGTTAGATAATAATAATTTTAAAAATATATATAGGCCTAATTATATTCGTGCCTAGACACTAAAAATATCCTAAGCACTTAAATTTTCATGGGATTCCAGTTTCTGATAATCAATTAAACTAAAAATTAAATCAATAAATAATAGTTTAAGAAAACTAAAACAATGCGCTTTATTAGAAAACTATTTTTCTTTTTATGTCGTTATAACTTATTTGACAAATTCCTATTCAATTACTGATAGACTAATGTTATAGGCCTACACATAGCATATTTTAATTTATTAGAAAACTTTAGGATTACAGGGGCCGGATAGAAAGTGATGAGGGCCGTAGTTTGGTTGTCCCTACTTTAAAGGATGGTGAGTAATAGATAGTGTGATGAGGAGTCATATGTACTTATGGGATCGGGTTCCATTTATGTGTATCAGAGAGTGTAATGAAGAGGTGTTAGGTTATGGTGTCTGTAGTATTTTACATAGAACAGATAGAAAATGGATGTTTCAACAATCTTAGACGAAGTCGTGACAATACTTATTGTTCCAAGGACGGTGTAACGTGATCAAATACATATATGAATATATGAATACTACAAATAAAACGTACGCAAGAGTTATGAACCCGGTGAAGTATTAGGGTAAAAATGGTATTTATCATCGGGTATATATTCGAGACATTACCACTGAAGTTAAAGGACTACAAGTGTATTTGTGTGTGTGTGTGTGTGTGTGTGTGTATATATATATATATATATATATATATAAAGTCCACCGCTGTGGTCTCGAGGTAGCGTGCTGCCATGTCACGCGGCGGGCCCGGGTTCGATCCCTGCTCGGGGCAGTTTTTGTGGGTGAGGTTTTTATCCGGTTTTTATCTCCCTGTAAGCAAATATCAGGAAAACTTTAAGACCCAAACGGTCCCCGAAATCACATGGCCATCATCGTCATCCTTATCATTATCATAATCAATCATTATCCTTCACCGGTATGGAAAGCAACGAGAAGCTACCAAACATACAATTCCCAAGTAATGCTGCAAGCATAGCATGAACAAATGCTATGATTGCAGTGAAGGACCTGCCTTCGGGCAGAATTACTATGGATATATATATATATATATATATATAATATCTTAAATTTTTTTAATGCACGTTAGTAAATTATTTATACCTTGGATATATTTTAATAATTTCTTCATAAACCAGTTTTCCAAGAAAAGTTTTATATTATTATTTCGTAGGATTAAATTGTCTGGTTTTCTTGGAAAAGTCATTACTAATTCAGGTTACAGTCTCAAAAACGTGACACATTCTTAGAAGTTTGTAAATAAACACTATATCTTAAAAACTCAGTCTGCTAACCATGGTTTTCGCTTAAATGTTGATTGTAGAAAATTCAAATTCCAAAGACCAATACCGTGTATTACAATACCTAGCATATAATCAAAGATAAGTCAACAGGCATAAATTAATATTAATAATTAACATTAATATTAGTCTTTCATATAAAATATAACATTTCCATACACCGAACAAAATCAATGATATTCTTGTATACTTCGAATATAGCCTTTAAGTTGATTAACCATTTATACAATCTTTATTGCGTATGTGTAGAAAATTTATCAAAACAGTTAAAATAGAATTAGAAAGAATAATTACTGAAGAAATTGCTGATTTTACTCTTTTATTTCAAGTAATTTCTGATATAAACAGCGACACACACAAACATTACAAAACATATAACAAAATTAAAAGTTTTAAACGTCATTTTAGAAAAAAAGTAAAAATAATGAGATTATGGTTACTTAAAAGAGAAGGCAGCTTTAAAATACACCAGTGAAAAACTGAATTTTATACTCGAAATACAAATCCCGACTACAAATCAGTCCGAATGAGATTCTTACGTCTACTTCAGATTTAACTATAATAAACGAAAAGAAAGCAATACATATAGACCAATATTTAATAAAAATAGACTTAGGATTTGTTAATATATTTACCTAATGCCTTGTATAAAAAGCGTAGATTAATTCATTGTAGTTTATTACTTTCTTTGTATTTTTTTCTTTTCTTTTTACGTATATTAGATTCGAGCTGTTATTCCTTTTTTTATTCATTGTATCATTAATTTAATTTTAATTGTATTTAGTTTCATTGTATTATTATACATTATTTTCATTATTATTCAATATGACAGATAATTAATTGTTCAATGTCTATTATTGTAATTTTTTTGTATTCATATGTAACATATGTTTGTCCTGTTTAATATGACTATTATTGTAATTTTTTTGTATTTATATGTAACATATGTTTGTCCTGTTTAATATGACTATTATTGTAATTTTTTTTGTATTCATATGTAACATATGTTTCTTCTGGTGAGTGGAAGAGAAGGCCACATGGCCTTAACTCCACCAGGCTAAATAAATCTATTCTATTCTATTCTATTCTATTATGAGTCACAAACATCAGATTAACATAAAATTTGTAGGATCATTTTCAGCCAATGGACCTAAACCGACTAGCAAGTAACTTAATTTTACCAACGATAAATGAATCAGAAGCAGAGAAAAACTAAAACAACTGTGTGCCTATGAGGGGCATATCGAGGTTTAGGAACAGATTCAGAAAAATAATTTAAAGCTAAATTTTTCATGATATTATTATTATTATCATTATTATTATTATTATTATTATTATTATTATTATTATTATTATTATTATTATTATTATTATTATAAAATAGCAAATGAGATATTGTGGGTTGCAAATATAACGAAGGGTATTAAATTACAAGTTTATAAATAAATTGGAGTACCATAACATATGGAGGTGAGACACTTGGAATATGATTTGAAACGCTAGATTAAAATTACCGTTAACTAAACGGACTATTTAACGAAAAAGCTATATATTCCAAATTAAACAAAAAAAAAACTTCATGAAATACAGATAATGTAAAGATATGGTGATGTAACAAGAATGTAGGAGAAGAAATCTAAAAAAAAAAAAGAAAAGTGGTTGAATGGATTTCCCAGCGAAGAAAGAATAAAGGTCGACCAAAGATTGCATGGATACCTAGAGATAAGGAAATCAATGGTGGAAAATGGAATGCAGGATGGAAGGTAGGAACAAATGGTGAAAAAAATAAGCAATATCATTGGAATTAACAAGCCTCGTGCTCTTGTGGTCAGAGTGTCTGACTACAATTCATGAGATACCGGATTCGATTTCCGGTCCGACTACAGGCATTTTTCCTGTGTGTGTGGGGCATCTCATTACTTTCAACTTCGTACAAAATTCTAACAATTATATTAGTAAGCAGACTTACTCCTTACATTGATGACATTCTAGGAGATAATCAATGTGCATTTATAAGAAACAGATCTACAAGAGATCAGATTTTTAGCTTAAGACAGATTTTAGAAAATAAATGGGAATATAATGGTACCGTACATCAACAATACGTAGACTTCAAAAAAGCATATGATTCAATTAAGAGGGAGAAGTTATATAGTATCATGCTAGAGTTCGGAATTCCTAAAAAGTTAGTTAGACTTATACGAATGTGTCTAAATGGCACAAGGAGTACGGTTCGTATAGGCAAATGGTTTTCGGATACTTTTGAAATCTACAATGGCTTGAAGCAAAGAGATGCACTATCTCCTCTATTATTTAATTTTGTACTAGATCATGTCATCAAATCTTTAGAGAATGAAGAAGGCCTACAACCCAATGATATTAATAAGCTGTCAGTTTATGCCGATGATGCACTATTGGCCGATAGCAAGGAGATACTAAAGGACAACACGCACACACTATTGAGTAACACTAAGAAATTGGGACTGGAAGTAAATATCAATAAAACTAAATATATGGTCACACATAGAAATACATTATACAATGGAAATGGATAGCTAATGACAAATGAGGGGTATTTTGAGAAAGTGGCTGAATTCAAATACCTAGGAACAATAATCACAAATAGGAATGAGATGCACAAGGAAATTAAACATAGGCTCAATTCTGGAAATGCGTGCTATTATGCATTACAGAGACTCTTGATGTCCCAACTTCTTTCAAAAAACGTTAAACTGAAAATATATAAAACTATTATTCTACCAGTTATATTATATGGATGCGAAACATGGACTCTTACCTTAAGGGAGGAAAGGAGATTACGAGTATTTCAGAATAAAGTTCTTAGGAAAACTTTTGGACTAAAGAGAGAAGAACAGACAGGTGAATGGAGAAAACTACATAACAGTGAACTATATGGTCTTTATAGGAAGCTAGATATAATGAGAACAGTTAAGTCTCGTAGACTGCAATGGGCAGGGCATGCGGCCCGAATGGGGAATGAATGACGTGCATGAAAGCTTCTTGTAGGGAAACCAGAGGAAACCGCGCAGTTGGTAGACCAAAAATTAGGTGGGAGAATAACATTGACTGTGATTTGAGAGAAGTAGATTATACAGGGGATGATTGGAAAACATTGGCTCAGGATAGGGATGTATGGAAAGCTTATGTCCGCGCGGCCATGAACCTACGGGTTCGATAGTGCCAGTTAGTTAGTTATTATTATTATTATTATTACTACTACTGTAGAATACAGGCTTCACGGCCGATAGTCATGGTATTAGAAATTCCGGGCTATAAGGCAACTGTCCTTAACTGATATTTCTCCCAGAACTCGCCCTGAAAATGCACTCCGTAGTCCATGGAGAAGACATATGGGAGAAATACCTATTCTGGATCACGGCCTTATAACGTATCTTCTAATATCATCACTACTGCTTTGCTATAATAATAATCATAATAATAATAATAATAATAAAAATAATAATAATATTAATAAAAATAATAATCATAATAATAATATTAATAAAAAAAATAATAATAATTATTATTATTATTATATAACTATTATTATTATTATTATTATTATTATTATTATATGGCATTATCAACAGTAATCTAACAAGAGATTTTGTCTAATGAAAAACTCAATGTCGCGTTGAATTTGGAGTAACTATTTAGCGAATAATTCAACATCAGAAGCTAAAAATGATTATAATTTATCTTTCAGTGAGAAATGTTTAATTAATAATAAAAACATCATTAGAGGCCTTACTAGCTTTATAAAATAGTGTTAAATTCCCAATATATGTCTTCTTAACTAAGAAGCCGCCATTTGCAAAGATAGAAGCAATGGTTTCAAAGCATTTGGTGAGAGGGAATTACAACGTGTATAAGAGAGGGATTTGCGTCTGGATCGCAACTCGCCTCGGTAGCTCTGTTGGTAGAGCGTTTGGCCCGGCAAGCCAAGGGTCCCGGGTTCGAGTCTCGGTCTGGGCGAAAATTTCTCTCTTCAAATATAATAATTATAATGTTTAATATTTACCAAAGGTGAGATTATGAATTCCGATCATACTTCCGGGCGATTTATAAGCCGGCTGAATACTTGTAAATAGCATATCTTTACTGTTAAATCTCTTTGGGCTTGGGAAAAATCAATAACACATGATGGTATGAGAAATACCTATTAACAATAATGCAGATTAATTATACATTACGATATTTACTAAATTTTTAGAGCAACAGAACATTTTATTTGATAATTTTTGAAGTTGTACTTTTTTGGCAATTCTTGCTGTACCATATCGTTCATACATTGTTCAATCGACATTCCTGTCAAAGAAGTTAATTTGCAGAGATATCTCTCATTACGAACGAGAAAGAGGCACGATTATCAAGCGGAAGAGGCACGATTATCAACAGGAAGAGGTACGATTATCAACAAGTAGAGGCACGATTATCATCAGGAAGAGGCACGATTATCAACAGGAAGAGGCACGATTATCATCAGGAAGAGGCACGATTATCAACAGGAAGAGGCACGATTATCAATAGGAAGAGGCACGATTATCAACAGGAAGAGGCACGATTATCAACAGGAAGAGGCACGATTATCAACAGGAAGAGGCACGATTATCAACAGGAAGAGGCAAGATTATCAACAGGAAGATGCGCGATTATCAACAGGAAGAGGTGCGATTATCAACAGTAAGAGGCACGATTATCATCAGGAAGAGGCACGATTATCAACAGGAAGTGGCACGATTATCAACAGGAAGAGGGACGATTATCAACAGGAAGAGGCACGATTTTCATCAGGGAGAGGCACGATTTTCATCAGGGAGAGGCATGATTACCAACACGAAGAGGCACGATTACCAGCAGGAAATTGTACGACTATCAACACGAAGAGGCGCAATTATCAACAGGAAGAGGCACGATTATCAACAGGAAGAGAGAAGATTATCAACAGGCAGAGGCACGATTATCAACAGGAAGAGGCACGATTATCAACAGGTAGAGGCACGATTATCAACAGGAAGAGGCAAGATTATCAACAGGAAGAGACACGATTATCAACAGGTAGAGGCGCAATTATCAACAGGAAGAGGCACGATTATCAAGAGGAAGAGGCACGATTATCAAGAGGAAGAGGCACGATTATCAACAGGGAAGAGGCACGATTATCAACAGGAAGAGGCACGATTATCAACAGGAAGAGGCAAGATTATCAACAGGCAGAGGCACGATTATCAACAGGAAGAGGCACGATTATCAACAGGTAGAGGCACGATTATCAACAGGTAGAGGCACGATTATCAACAGGAAGAGGCAAGATTATCAACAGGAAGAGACACGATTATCAACAGGTAGAGGCGCAATTATCAACAGGAAGAGGCACAATTATAAGAGGAAGAGGCACGATTATCAACAGGAAGAGGCACGATTATCAACAGGAAGAGGCACGATTATCAACAGGAAGAGGCACGATTATCAACATCAAGAGGCACGATTATCGACAGGAAGAGGCACGATTATCGACATCAAGAGGGACGATTATCGACAGGAAGAGGCACGATTATCGACAGCAAGAGGCACGATTGTCAACAGGAAGAGCACGATTATCACCAGGAAGAGGCACGATTATCAACAGGAAGAGGCACGATTATCAACAGGAAGATGCACGATTATCAACAGAAAGAGGCACTATTATCAGCAGAAAATGGCACGACTATCAACAGGAAGAGGAGCAATTATCAACAGGAACAGGCCCGATTATCAACACGAAGTGGCATGATTATCAGCAGGAAGTGGCACGATTATCAGCAGGAAGAGGCACGATTATCAGCAGGAAGAGGCACGATTATCAACAGGAAGAGGCACGATTATCAACAGGAAGAGGCACGATTATCAACAGGAAGAGGCACGATTATCAACAGGAAGAGGCACGATTATCATCAGGGAGAGGCATGATTACCAACAGGAAGTGGCACGATTATCAACAGGAAGTGGCACGATTATCAACAGGAAGAGGCACGATTAACAAGAGGTAGTGGCACGATTATCAACAGGAAGTGGCACGAATATCAACAGGTAGTGGCACGATAATCAACAGGAAGAGGTATGATTATCAACAGGAAGAGGCGCAATTATCAAGAGGAAGAGGCACGATTATCAAGAGGAAGAGGCACGATTATCAACAGGTAGTGGCACGATTATCAAGAGGAAGAGGCACGATTATCAACAGGAAGAGGCACGATTATCAACAGGAAATGGCACGATTATCAACAGGAAGTGGCACGATTATCAAGAGGAAGAGGCACGATTATCAACAGGAAGTGGCACGATTATCAACAGGAAGTGGCACGATTATCAACAGGAAGTGGCACGATTATCAACAGGTAGTGGCACGATTATCAAGAGGAAGAGGATTATCGATCTATGAGTTAAATAGTCACTGTATTTGTGATTGGACCTACTACTTTTATCGTTATTATTATTACTATAATTATTGTTAGTATTATTATTATTGTTATTATTATTATTATTGTTATTATTATTATTATTATTATTATTATTATTATTATTATTATTATTATTATTATTATTATTATTATTATTATTATTATTATTACTGATGCTTTTATTATTACTATTGATTTTAAAGGAATGTGAAGATACGTATATTTAACAATATTGATCAAGAAACAACATGAATAACGGGGTATGAAATTGTGGCAAACGGATTAATCAGTGACTGTGAAAATAATTTAAATATAATGAGCATTGAATAGTGGTTAATTGTGGAAAATGTGATACATAGTTTTCTGATAAATTGTGAAAAGAGTTAAACTGATAATTGAGATTTTGAACATCTGAGTGTTCATTTACGTCGAAATTAGTAAAACACGAACCCGGGCATCACTGTCACAATCTTTTAATATATATATATATATATATATATATATATATATATATATGTCAATAGTAGCTAGCCCAAAATATTTATCAATGATAAAGGAATAATAAGCACTGAGGAGAATACACATTTTAGGGGGAACAAAATAACTAGGTTGGGAATGATGAAGAAGAAAATAACTCAAAATTAATAGCAATATCACGATTAATCAGTATATTATTGGATAAAGATATCACAATAAAAAATTAAAAATTAACATTTATAATGCAATTCTTAAAAACACAATAACATAATATGACTCACAAACGTAGCAATTAAAAGAAAAAAAACAGTAGACAAATTGCATTCATCAGAAATCTCTTCTGGCGACGATCAGCAAGGATTTAGAGAAGAGAGAAAATTATAAATGAAGTTACTCGGTGCATTGGATCCATGGTACAAACTATCAAAACAACACAGTTCAAGTTTTGACATATTGAAAGATTTATAAATGAAATACAACAGGAAGAATGAAGAAGGGAAGACCAAAAGTAGCATGCAGACAAGGAATAGCCGAACAATAGACGAAAGAGGCTTGGAACAAAGGGTGTGAAAAAGTAGAGACAAATGGAGATTGAGTTTAGAATCTTGAAATGGATACAGGAAAATATCAGATATATTGTTAAACTTGAGAATAAATATTGTTATATTAACGTTATTATTACAATAATTTGCAAATTGTAGCAAAATTTCTTCCAAACAACATTCTCTCTCCTTATTCCACATTTTCTATGTTCCAGATTACACAGTGACCGTAGTTCCAATTCCCGTGTGTTTTGAGAGCAACAAATACCTACAAATCCCCTATGCAATGTCCACAAGGTCTAAAATACATAAAACAAAATCTATATATGATTATTTGTATTGTATTCCTCTTGATTTCTTCCCATTTCTTTCTTTCTGTCTTTTTTTTCAAGAGTAGAATTTTTTCCTAACATTTTTTTAACATGATGGGATATATTTTTTATATTCTTCTTTTCTTTGTCTGTATGTGTCGTTTCTTTGCTTGGCGTCGAGAAAGATGTATGAGTTGGACGCCTAGCGTCATGATGCCATGGGATCGATACGTTCTCTATGTCTGGCACTCAGCCCGGTATTTCTGCCCCCCCTTATTCAGTTTCATAATTTCTTTTCAGGTTTTTTACGTCCTCATTTTAAATACGTACTCCTCGACTAATTATTTCAAAAGTTACGCATTGAGCATTTGCCAATACAATTTACAGCCCATGTCATTTGAACCAAGCACAATCGAATGATTTTCGCTTAAATATTATCGAAATGAAATTATCAGATCATCATCATCATCAATGGCTTCAACAGCCCCTTGTGGGCCTTGGCCGCCATCAGAAGCTTATGCCAGACTTCCCTGTCCTGAGCTTCATTCTTCAAATTTTTTATTTTAAAATCTTAACGTCTTGAATTACACTATCCTCCCATCTTAATTTAGATCTTCCAACTTTTCTGGCCAATAGTCGTTGTTCATCGTAAATTCTTTTTGTAATCATTTGTTGTCCATGCGAATAATGTGTCCAGCCCAGGCCAATCTATTAATTTTAACAAAATTCTGAATATCTGGCTGATTATACAGTTTATACAATTTATTATTGTATCTCTTTCTCCGTACATTATTTTCTTTCACGGAACCAAAAATGGATCTCAGTAGCTTCCTTTCAAAACGTCCTAATAATTCTTCATCAGATTTCAACATGATCCAAGTTTATGATGCATATGTTAACACTGGTCAAGGAGAGCTTTATACATGAGTATTTTTTGTCTTTCTAGATATAAACTGAGATCTAAACTTTTCCTGAGTCCAAAAAGCACTTCTTTGCAGCCATGATCCGTAGATGAATTTCAGATAATACGCGCAATTATTTGAAAACTATCAAACCTCAATCACAAAAAAAAAAACTGATTATAAGTCAAGATGGATGGAACAAGTTCATCGAATGGAGGATCACAAGATACCCAAGACAATATTATCTATCAACATGCATGAAGAAGAAGACTAGGATATCCACTCAAAAGACATTGATATGATATTTTATTGAGTCCGAAACATATCAACAAATGACCTAAATTCGTGATTGTGTGCGGGCGGTGAGGGAGACTAGTTTAACCTCTCTAATAAACCACGGTTACTACCATAAATCCGGGATCGGGTTTTGTTATTGCTGTCTCTATTAACGTGGATCTGCTTCCTGCAATGTTATCAATCACGAAGTTGCTTGCCTTGGGCTCATAGAAGGCAGCAATTGATTCATCTTTCTCTCTCAGATATATTGACATGAATAATAATGATTCTCAAATACATAGAGTGAAAATGATAATAATTGTCATCCCAGAAAGCTAAACAGCATAATAGCAAGGTAGCTGGAAATAATTCCCTATGTGAGTGAATTTCCGTATAGGATTGAAAACAACTACGTGCACATCAATAAAGCAGCAGATAAATAAAAGATGACCTTTAATAGAAACAAGTTGTCTGAATTAAAAACAAATTAACAAAGAGACTTCGATTATTCAGAGAGAAAAACAAAATATAAACAAATAAATAACGATATTCTTACAATAGAAAAATCCACACAATCAAGTTATTCAAAGGAATGCAATCAGAGAGAAGTTAGGAATAAATCTGGCAGAAAAGCCTACCATTCCCATGAAACTTCTAATGCTCTGCTACCATTTGTGGCTTTTTTGAAACCACGCTATGCTACCATTTGTGCGGGTTAGAGGAGGGAGATAACCCAAACCACGCTCTGCTACCATTTGTGCGGGCGGGGTGAGGGAGACTAGTTTAACCTCTCTAATACCACGGTTACTACCATAAATCCGGGACCGGGTTTGTTATTGCTGTCTCTATTAATGTGGATCTGCTTTCCTGCAAGGTTATCAATCACGAAGTTGCTTGCCTTGGGCCCATAGAAGGCAGCAATTGATTCATCTTTCTCTCTCAGATATATTGACATGAATAAATAATGATTCTCAATACATAGAGCGAGTGAAAATGATAATAATTGTCATTCCAGAAAGCTAAACAGCATAATAGCAAGGGAGCTGGAAATAATTCCCTATGTGAGTGAATTTCCGTATAGGATTGAAAACAACTACGTGCACATCAATAAAGCAGCAGATAAATAAAAGATGACCTTTAATAGAAACAAGTTGTCTGAATTAAAAACAAATTAACAAAGAGACTTCGATCATTCAGAGAAAAAAACCAATATAAACAAATAAATAACGATATTCTTACAATAGAAAAATCCACACCATACCTCACGCTACACTCATACTTGCGTCCGAATCAGGGACCACTTCTTCCTTCTTCCTGGTCTGCCGGACCAACTAAACCACGCCGCTTCTCGGCTTCAGACCAGCTTGTCCATTAGAGCTTCATTCGCATCGCGGACTGGATGCTGATTCAACTTTGAATCTGCTCAAAGAACTGAACGATAACTGCTTGAATGATTGAATGATAACGTTCTGCTAGTGTACCACGTATATGAAGGTTCCGAGGTAGAGGGGAGATGCGCCGTAGACATTGCGCCGCGGAATGGGTAAAGAGTAGAGAGAGGGGGTAAATACAAGGAGAAAGGGATATTGGCATAGTTCATAAATATTCCAGTCTAGGGAGGAGAACGACGTTACAATAATGAGCCGAAAAACACACTTTCGGTTCAATTGGACTGTGATGATGATGATGATGATGACTCACATATGTTTCTGATTCGTAGCCGTCTGTATAAATCGTATATCCCCTTGTGGGACAAGGATGCTCCCTTGCGGAAGTATTTAGGTAAAGTGATCCCACTACAGGCCTCAGGAGGCCTTTGGGGTAGTAGGAGGTTAAGGCTCCCACTTTTTCTAGACAATCGGCACTTTATGTCAGCCCGGTTGTCAGTCCTGCGTGACGGCCGTCTTTACCCCAGA